>OW028580.1:22629474-23229474 GCA_932294295.1 Alitta virens | reverse complement strand
TAAATAGTGTTCTATTTGCTAATGCTTGGTGGTTTTTATTCATGTCATCATCCAACTTCTTTTTCTTATCAATTTGTTAATTCTACTTATTTTCCTCTCTCATCATGATTGTTTGTTCTTTATCTAATTCCTATTTGTATAATATTCATAACTCATGCATTTTCCAGTGTCCTTGCTCATGTGGACTCTGCTTACATTTATATTTCAAATTAATACAGGTTTGTGTCCATTGTTTCTAAATATCTACATGCATATATATATTAATCACAATAATAGCAGTTCCTTAGATCTCTCTATTTATAAATCTGTTGTGTGGTCATCTGGGTCTTCATTTGGCTGGCCATCTGTCCATTGAGTTTGTCAGTAGGTGGCTATCCCTCCTTCTTGCTTGGTGCTGCCACCTCTTGGGTTGTAGGGGTCCTGTTCCATGGACAGCTGTACATTGTTCATTCAATTCAGTGTTTGGCTACTATATGATGTAGTTCATTAATTACCTTATACCATTTATGCAGTCTACATGACATAGTAACATGTATGGCCAAACTGAAAAACATGAACAAAAAAGAGTACAACATGATTATTAGTCATAGAAATGTCCACAGTGCCAATCCTAAGTCTCATAGAATGAGGGCTATTAGATTGTACCTAGATACAGGAATGTCAATGCGTAGGGCTGTACCTGTTACAGAACTCAGTAGATTTGAAAAAAAACTAGGTATACAAATTGTTGTCATTTCTGGGGACATGGGTAACACTGTGATTTACAAAGGCTTCAAGGTCATGAAAGACAAGATATTTCTTTATTTGAAAGACCAACATTACCATAGTATTGTCAACATCAATGGTTTTTATGTCAACAAGAAGTTGTGTCAGCAGTGTCTCACACCATATGCCAGGAAAGTTAAACACTCGTGTAGATTTATGTGCAAAACTTGCGGGGAACAAGTGTGTATGTTTGGTGAGGACTCTTTAGCCTGCCCAGACTGTAACATGGTGTGCCGCAACGCCAAGTGCTATCTTTTACACAAGGAGACCAGGGAGTACAAAATTGGTGCAAAGAAAGGCGAAGAATGCCTATCACTTTGTGACACTTTTCACAGATGTAAAAAGTGCACAAAAATTATCGATAAGACAAAGAGAGACTTTAAATCTCATATCTGTGGCGAGTGGTTCTGCAGATGCTGTGGTGAATATGTGGTTAACGACCATCTGTGTTACTACAGAATTAAGAAACCTAAGATCATGTCGGGAAGGTTCCTTTATTATGATTTTGAAACGTGTCAAGATACAGTCATACAATGTGAAAATGGTTACACTTGCAAATCTCTTCCTAACTGTCCTGACTGTCACCCAAATCAACTGTGTGCAAAGTGTCGAAAATGTGTCAACTGTAAAAGGAGTTATTGCGGTTTACAGAGACATTTGCCTAACTACCTTGTCTGCCAGTCAGCATGTGACACATGTCAAGATGACCCTTTCAAACACGATTCGCTCTGTGAGAACTGCGGTGACAGGTGTTCAAAGTGTGGAACACGTGACAAAGACAGTTTCACCAAACCATTGTGCACCAATGGTTTGTGTGGCATGCGCGAACGTGTGTTTAAAGGTATGGACACATGCCGTGATTTCTGTCAATGGCTGATTACACCCCAGCACAAAGGTATGGTTGTAATTGCACACAACTCAAAAGCTTTTGACAACCATTTCATTCTCAACCACTGCGTTGAAAATGGTATATTTCCAGATGTTACTTACACCGGTTCAAAAATTATGACCATGACCATAGGTGAGGGTGTAGACCTCCGATTTATTGACAGTTTAAACTTCTTACCCATGGCCCTAAAAAAGTTGCCACAGGCTCTCAATCTCGGCCAAGAGTTAATGAAAGGGCAGTTTCCACATTTCCTTAACACAAAGGACAACTGGAACCTTGTGTCAGCCACACACCCGGCACCGCATTTGTACGGGGCAGACCACATGAGTGTTAAAGATCGAGCAGATTTCATGGCTTGGCATAGTGGTGTAAAGACTAAATAGTTCGATTTCCAGAAGGAAATTTTAGCGTATACACGTTCAGATGTATCCATCCTGAGGGAAGCGTGCGTAAAATTTTGTAATCTGATCAGACAAATTACAACACTTGAAGGGTCAGCAGTGCAAGGCGTTGACCCCTTTGCGCACGCCACAATTGCATCCAGTGCCATGCAGATCATTAGACAGCTGATGCTGTACGAGGAGCACGATGTTGAACTAGTTGATGGTCGCAAAGGTCGAGGTGTTCTGAAAAGGGGCAGTTGGGTTTTTGAGGGTGAACCCGTTGACACAGTAATGATAGCTGAGACAAAATTTGTCAAGTCACCCATACCACAGATACCAGCAAGGGGTTATGGGCGACATACCAATGACAGCAATAAAGCCATAGTGTGGTTGGAATGGGTGGCTCATAAAAACCAGCGGAAGATCAAACATTCCAGAAATGGTGGTGAACACCGTATCCCCGGCACACGTTTTAGTGTGGACGGTTTTCAGACTTCAGCAGATCCGTAGCATGGGCTACAGCACAGTGGTTATGTGGGAATGTGAATTTGACGCCATGCTAAAATCAAACAGAGAGCTACAGGCGTTTGCCTCAAAATGTGACACTGTCACGCCTCTGAAAATCCGCGATTCGTTCTTTGGAGGACGCGTGTCACCAGTGAAGCTTTTCTATGAGGCTCTGGAAGATGAAAAGATCCGTTATCTAGACGTGACATCGTTATACCCCTTTATAACGCTTTCTGGGCGTTACCCTACCAATCATTGTGATATTATAACAAATCATGATGATTTTGACTACACCCTCGAGAGTTACTATGGCCTAGTGAAACTCAACGTTCTCCCACCCCGCAAACTGTACATTCCAGTTCTACCCATCCGTTGCGGTGGCAAGCTTAAGTTCCCCCTGTGTACAAAATGTTCACGGACGGAGACATCGCGACCCTGCAAGTGTTCAGATGCAGACAGAGCTATCACTGGCACATGGACCACTGAAGAGGTCAAGGCAGCAGTGCAGGCGGGTTACAAGGTTGTTAAAATTTATGAAGTGTATCACTTCTCGGAGACCAGCATGGACGATGGTTGCCCTGGCAACATTTTTGAAGAATACGTAAAAATGTTCCTGAAGGTTAAGCAGGAGGCGTCAGGCTACCCCAACTGGGTCGTTTCAGAGGATGATAAAGACAGATACCTTGAAAATTACAGAGAAAAACAGGGTATTTCTCTGGAAAAGGACAATGTCCGATACAATGCTTCTCTGAGACTTATTTCTAAACTGTATGCAAATTCTGCGTGGGGAAAGTTTGTACAGAGATCCAACATGGGGCAGACAATGTATGTCAAAAGCTGCGCTGATCTTGCAAAAGTGCGCAATGACCCCACAAAGAGCGTTACAAATTTTCACATCATTACAGATGAATACATAGTGTTAGAATTCAAAAACGCTGACACGTTTGAGGAAGAGAGCACTTTCACTAATGAAATAATTGGTACATTCACCACATCTCTAGCACGACTGCACCTATTGAAAATTTTGCAAAAAACGGGTGAAGACACCTTGTAATTCGACACCGACAGTGTAATTTTTAGAGAGAAGAACAATCACGAAACTCTCCATGTGGGGGACCTTTTAGGTGAACTGACAGACGAACTGCCAAGAGGTCAGTACATCAAAACATTCCTGTCTTCAGGCCCCAAGAGTTACTGTTACAAACAGAACGATGACACGTGCGTTACCAAAATCAAAGGTATAACTTTGAACCATACCAATAACATGATAATTGACTTTGATGTGATGAAAGACATTGTCATAGGTCGTCAACAAATTGTCAAACTCCCTGTAGCCAGTCAGATCTCAAGGGTTAAACATATGGGGATAATATACAACAGACCCCAGTCCAAAATATTTAGAAAGGTCTTCACTAAACGTGTTGTTATACAGGGCACTTTTGACACTGTCCCTTATGGATATTAACATAGGCCTAACCGACCACCTATTTTTCTATACATTTTTTTTTTTTTTTTGCACATGTTTTTGTAAATTTTCTGGAAAATACAATAATTTCTTATTAACGTGAACCAGACAGAAAATGTTTTTAAAGCACTCTAGTTTCAATAGTTAAGCGCTTGGCCAACTTATATCCGTGTTAGACATCCTCACTGGAGCATATCGTGTTACAAAAATCAGGAAAAATGTATCCAATATGGTCTTATCGTTTTAAGTTCCCTAGGCCAACAAGAGATTGACTGCGCTGATCTGTTAGGCACCAGTATAGCACACCCTCAGTGATTTTCATCAGATCAGACGTCTAGCAAATTTCAGGATATTTTAACATATTTCTAGCAAAACACACACGTTAAAAATGTCGATCATTTTAATAGCATTTATCTGCACGCTTGCCTGCGCACATGGTTACACCTTTACATGCGGTGCTTACAAACTCCGGGAACAGTACAATCTATGCTCATGCTATTATGATGCTACAATCAAGAAAGTGAGAGCTAACTGTACATCGACGTCGACACTGCAAGAAATCCCCTCATTTTCATCGACATTGACAAAAATGCTGGTTTCAATAGACATGGGAGGAACGGCTTTTTGTCAATCAGTGTCACACATAGAGCATCAAGAAGCTGTGGTCATCTTGTGCAACAGGACGGCTGGTAAGTGTCTTAAGTTTTCTTGCTAACAGTGTGTGTTGTTTTATTTTTAGTAGAAAAATTTTCATGCAACATTTCTTTTTTTATATAACTAAGGAAGGGGCCAACAGACCCATCACCCCCAACAGCCAGAGGAAGCACGTCAAACAACCATCAACAGCCCGAGAAGTGTTTCCCCGTCTGACAGCTATGAAGAGACATCAACACAAGGCATTGAAAGACCCCAAGAGGGCCTCCCTGCAACCACATCACTGGCACCACCTCATGGGACTTCACCATTTACAGACCGGTCTGACATCCGTGAAGAGACCTCAACACAAGGTGTTGAAAGACCCCAAGAGGGCCCCCCTGCAACCACGTCACTGTCAACACCTCTAGAGGCCTCTACATTTACAACAAGGTCAAGGACGTCTGTAATACTCGCCACACTTCTAGCGTCCACACAAACAGTGCACAACTTCGCCAGTATACAATCAACCACTGAGAGAACACCCACTAATGCTGGCCCCAACATCAGCAACACCAAAAACAATTCGGTTAGTTTCAAACCAAACATGGCCCCCTTGATAACAGCCACAGACAAAAGATCAACCACCACGTGGTTTACTATAACAATGTCACCCGATACTTGTCTACTGACATTAATCATTCTGTATGGTGTTGTTAAGGTATGTGTGTACTGTAATTTATATAAAAATATATTTTCAGTTTTTTGGTTTTTAAAAAACTGTCACTGTATAGAAAATACTATGATGTTTATGCTTTTTGCAGTTGTGTATCAGGACTGGTCAGAAAAAGTGTAAAAATATGTGTGTTCAACAGGAGGGAGGCAGGGCAATTTACAGGCCCAGCACACCTGAACCCTACAGATATTTTGGTGCAGCGGGGCGAGCCTCAAACACTGACGGTGATGATGGTGAGGTGCTCCTAACAACTTTTAGGTAAGACCAAAAAAAAATAATTTGTAATTTTGTTAGCTATGGTAAGAAGCTATAATTTTCATTACAGGCGTTGTTTTAACCTCCCCTAGCAGTGGCTCATATGTACAGCACATTTTGGGTTTTAATTCATTTATATAACAAGAGTGTAAAATATTGTGAACATATGTGCGACAATCAGAACTCTTACGGTAAACATTTTTTTATTTTTGTATAAGAAATCTTCATTACTATAGCCGAAAATATTTTGTATTCCAAAATTTAGAATCTAAAGAACTGTTTATTCCACAACTTTTGCGTCCGAACTATCAGAACATTTACGGTAATTGATTTCCCCAATGCGTAGTATTAAAAAAAATTTTTACTATAAGAAATCACCGCTACTAACACCGACAAAGCGCTGTATTCCAAAATTGTGCGGCAATCAGAACTCTTATGGTAAAAAAATAAAATAAAATAAATAAATAAAAATCTTCATTACTATAGCCAACATTTTTTTTTGTATTCCAAAATTGCGAATCTAAACAGGTTCTTATATCGCCGCTTTTACGCATCTGAATTATCAGAACATTTACTGTAATTGCATTTTTTAAACTAATGCGTACTTAGCGTATTTGTTATGAATTGACCTAATTAGCCAGGTGTTTCAGCGCAAATATTGTCCACGTATTTGTAAAGAATCAGGTGCAAGCTTTTGTTTAAGAACTGACCTAATTAGCCAGATGTTTCAGAGCAAATATTGTTCATTAAAATTAGTTCTTTCCAATCGTATTAATCACATGCTTTTTGTCATTTCTTACAGAGAGACAAGAGCATGAGGAAGGTTTTTTAAGATGCCATTTTTTTAACATATTTTTTTTCAGGGCTGATACCGTTGACGACGAACACTGCGCCAGACCCTAGGACTTATGGATATGAATATGACTGCGGACAGGCTGATACAGAACGACGTGTGTGCGCCTGCTACTACATCGACGGAGGGCGCGAAATCTTCGCCGACTGTAGCGGTAGGGCCATGCTGAGGTACATACCGGAATTCACGGCAAAAGAAATGGACCGCTTATCTACAATAGCTATGACTTCTACGCCCTACTGTGCTGACAGACCGCTGATCCAACGACAAATGCTCCATGACGTACGCATCCTCTGCGACCCTGGGGTGGAGGAGGCACCAACTACACGACCACCCGAACTGTCCAGGCTTTCTAGGCCCCCCTCAGGATTGTTTTTTGAAGACAGTGACAGCGTTGAGGATGGCAGCGCTCTGGGCATCGCGGGCCTTTCCATCGGCGTGATTGCCCTTGTAGCTGTCATTGCCACTTGCACCACGCTTCTTGTGTTCTTCAGACGTGTAAGTTCCTAAATTTTTGCATTTTCGACTTGTGCCGGTCCTGAATTAATCTACCCCCAAAATGTTATTTTAATTGTGCTGGAACCTAAAACTTGTGAAAATATGTGATAAAAGTTAATTCTAATGGTCTCCAAAAAATATGTGCATAAAACATTTTTGAGGTCGTTATACTGTGCTATACTGTACTAAACACATTATTTTATGTCATTATTAGTTTTTCATAATCCTAATGGGTTTAATTATTTTGGAAAAAAGTACAGTAAAACCTGGGTCCTGATTAATCTACCCCCCAAAAATGTTATTTTAATTGTGCTAGAACTTAAAACTTTGTGAAAATATTTTGATAAAAGTTAATTTTTAAAGGCCTCCAAATATGTGCATAAAAAATTTTTTGGTTCGTAATACTGTGCTCTACTGTACTAAACACATTATTTATTTTTTATTTATTTTTTTTTACAGGGGCACCCTGGATTCGTTCGGCTGGTGGAGGCCCTTTGCCGGTGTTCCTGGGGGCGTGCTCTGCTCGCCCGCCTTGCAGGCCCTGTCGGAGGAGCGGCCCTGCAAATTTTGGCATCAACGGTGGCAGAGGTCATCGACATCTCAACGCAGTGAGTGGTCATGCTTTTCATCTTTTCTCCTGCATGGATGGGGAGGGTCAAAAAACAAATGGAATGTGTTATTATTATTATTATTTATTTTATTTATTTATTAATTTTTTTGCTCAACACAATTTTTTTTAAAAACGCTTAATTTATTATCACAATTGTTTTCAGATGTCCTACCGGCACAGGTACAGGTACAGGCTGCAGACCCCCTAAGGAACATGTGGCCGGCGCCACAGCCTGCTTTAGTGACTCTGCATACGTCGAGGAACTCGGAGAGTTGTCGACGCCTCTGAAGCAGCAGGGTATACAGGAGGACAGCCACGTGGTTGATGTTCAAGCTACCGCTGGAATAGATAGATGGCCTCGCCGCATCCTTATTGATGAAGATGTCCAGTTCAACATCTTTGAACATGAAGCAGACATTAGTGGATTTTGTGAGACAGTTGTCTGAACTCTCTCCTCCCATTTTTTTTTGGCAAGGAGTGTGATTTCCTACCGTTTTTTGATGTTGCACGCGTTTGTATATTTAAACAAAAAATTTCTCCACAAAATGTCTGTGCGTGTTAGGACATGTTCTGTATAATGTAAAAAAGTGTTGTAAAATATTTTTACTGTAAAAACATGTACGGAAAAATACGGTTTTAAAATGTCTAGTCATACAAAGTTATGGTGCAGGATAAAATATATAAAAGTGCAGAATACGTTTAAAAATATTTTTCAGATGTACATATTATACTTGAAATCATTTTTACAATATACTCACTTAGCATAGACGCGTCATAAGATGGCGTCGTAAAATGGCATGTATATAATATATATGTATGTGTATAACATATCACAGTTGAACTTGGCCCTAAGATTGTATATATAAAATACTTTAAAAACACGTGTAGAAGGTTTGGATCCCCTTCACTTTGATATTTTTTGCGCAGTTTATTTTTTACAATTCGTTTTTTTACAGTCCTGGTGGCCTGTCCGTATGTCTGTCTGTTTTGTGTCTTTTTTTTTGATGGACGCTTGTATATCAGTAATTTTTTTACCACAATGTTGTTTTTGGCATATATAGTATGCACGAGTGCTGTGTATGGATACGTGGGGTGTATATACGGGGGGGGGGGGGGGGGTATGGCGCAGTGTGTGGGGCGGGAGGGGGGTTTTGGTTAATAAAATGGTGTTATTTTTAAAAATACATTTTCTTAAAATGTACATTTTCTTTGGTTTGTTTGTTCGAGATCGAGAGATCGAGAGAGAGAGAGAGAGAGAGAGAGAGAGAGAGAGAGAGAGAGAGAGAGAGACGGCTGCGAGCGGATCCCCTTAAATGCTGCTTGGCACGACGTGCCGTGCGGTACAATACCGCCCGGAGGCACAGAGTGCGGCACGCACCCCCCCCTAAGCAGGCGGCTTCGCCGCCTGCTGGTTGGCTATATATATATATATATATAGTTTTGAAACAGCAACTTTCATTGTTTTTTTGCAGACGTTGCAATTAATAATGTAAAACTTTGCAAACAAATAATATAATAAAATATAATATAATATAATATATCTCCCACTCACTCGAAGAGGGGCTTTTTAATTACAATTATGAACAAAAAACAAAACTGTATGTTAAAAAAAAGTGAAGCTTTCTCAGTTAATAGATAATTGTCTTTTCGTATCCAAAAAACAGAAATAATAACCAGACGAGTTGACATAAGCTTTTAAAAACACTACACAAGCAAACTATAGCAGTGTATTTTTATTTTGAAAAAAACCCAAAAATCATTTTGCAGTGAACATTTTTTAAAATACTCTTTTAACATGAAAAAAATACTGTGTCAAAGACTTATCAAAAAGGAATATGTATGTAGTTACGTAGTTACGTAATAACAACGTATGATAGGTTTTACTTTTTACCACAAAAAAAAAAAACACATGCGTAGCATTCATTTTCTAAAACAAAAAAATAAAAAACAGTTGTTAAAAAATTTTAAGATGTAGAGATAGATATGTAAACACACATTTTGAGGCTAACAAACGATACACTGTTCCTCTATTTTTCGCTTATAAAAAGAAAAAAGGCTAAATATTGCGTGGTGCGTCTTTTTTTTCAATAACCACGCGTGGTGGTACTGGTGCGACCAGGTTTTTCAGGTGAAGGATGCTATGACGAGGTTGTCCAGTCCTCACCACATAGACGTGCTGCTCCCTCTCATCTGCCTTTTTGAAACCAGACCACCTGTTTTGAAAGCACTAAACTACATAAAATATAAAAAAAGACGCTAAGACAACGGTGTGTGGGGGGGCACCAGTCGTCCTATGACACAGCCGTTTTTGCACCCTCAAGCTGCCGGTGATGCCCTGGGCCGCTTCAGGGGCCTGGCAGGGGTCACATCGCTCAGCCGGGAACGCTTCACCGGAGTGCTTAGAGGTGGTGGCGATGATGTTGCCACCGGTAAAATGCTGGTGAACTGCTCGGGCACATACCCCTCGGCATCTTCCAACAGGGTGTCATCATTTTCAAAGCTGACAGGCGGCCCAGCCTTGTTCTGCAAGTTGTCTTAGGCATCGGCATGCAATGAACACAACGTGCCTGCGAAAGTGGCGTCTTGTGCGTTGTGTTGCATTCTGGCAGCTCTCTCAAACCTTGCCACGTTTCTTCCAACTGAGGTAGAAACCTCTTTAATTTCTCGAACTCGTACTCGCCTAGATTGATGCCCTTACGTGTTGGATGCAAAGATTTAGGATTTTCATTAGTAAAAAAGTAATGGCGTACATCTAGGGAGCTGTACGCTTTCTTGGCAACAGCGAACACGTTTTTCCCCACGTGGTGTTTTAATTCGGCCGGAATGAAGTCTCTGAAGCCGTCTTCATCCGTGCCATTGTGGAGGCACTCCCCAGTCCCAGCATCGCCAGGCTCACAGTCATCGTCATCAAACATGACGGGGCCCGATTCATCAGCCCCCGTGTTGGTGTCCGCCGGCAGTTCCTCGTCACTGTCAAAGTCTTTGCCCTGTTTTTTTAAAAAAATACAAGAAAAGTGTCAAATCAGTGCTTGAAAATTTTACACGTACATACATACATACATACATACATACCTACATACCTACCTACATACATACATACATACATACATACATACATACATACATACATACATACATACATGCTGACTTTTTTAATTAAATAAGTTTCTTGGAGATCTCTGCAAAAAACGTTTATTTTATAAATAAACGACTTTACTTAAAAGAGCTGTATACAAGTGCTTTAATACAGTGACAAAATAGTTTTTTAAGTAAATCAGTTACTTTTTGGGAAAAATCTCTCAGAGAAAAAGCAAAAAAAATTTTTAAAAGGAACTTATAAAAGAACACTTGAAGGGTGTTGTTTCAATAAAATAGAATAATTTTTGAAAGTAAAACTTACATTTTTGATGACCTTGCTCAGTTCTGGTAAAGCGCAGAGGAGATCTCTGGTCTGCTGTTTATCTAAGACTACGCCTCGTTTCGTCGGCACCAAAACGTATTCTTCTTCTTCCAAAACATAATTTCTCAAATGTAGCTTCACCAAACCTTTGTAACGTTGCAGCACCAGGAATTTTCGCGAGCCTAGTTCGCGGAACCATAAAAATTTTCCGCGAACTAATGTCCCCGAGTCGGTGTGAAACACCTTCGCTTCAGAGGTGTTACTTCGTGCTAACTTTGACATAATGACGACGAGTGAGCAGTGGATGCTGAGAGCGTGGGGTCCGGCAGGAAGGATGCTTGAAAGGCTGGTCAACTGGTGGAGCAGTAGGTGCTTGTGTAATGAGCTCTTTTTACTTTTATATGACTTTCACCTTTGTTTTGTGTGAAGGGGAGGACTTTTGGACATCTCAGCCAATTACAACGCTGTTACATCGAACGCTCACTAGGGTCGCCACATGCTATGAGAGGATCTATACGCACATGCTAGGGTTCTAGCCAATGGTCGACATCTGTAAGCTGTTTCCTCTACTGGACACGTCTTGACAGGCTACCATTTTGGTTAGCGACGCATTAAAACCAGTAAAAATAAAAGGAAGTTGTGTAACTGGTTTTAACACACTGGTCTTTTGTTTATCACCCTAAAAAAAAAGACGCCACAGTTTTTCCTGTTAGGACTTATCCAAAAACTCGTACAAAAATTAAAATTTTCACAAAGTTTATTTAATAGTTAATTTATATACATGTTTTAGTCAGATATATTTCAATTTTTCGTAAAAACAACTTTGACAAGGCTTTGCAAAAACAATGAAAAAGTTCAAAAGTCTAATACTACTTAGTATAACTGATTAGCACTAGGCATCGTCATAACAGTGAAAACAAACATTTTAGCATCTAGCATAGCTACACAGTATCATCATATAATACACAGTTTGAAAAGAATTACAAAATAAAATATTGCGCAATTCAAATTAAAAAATTATAGGTAACACATCGTTGTTTAAAACACCATTCATACATAGACAAATTCATGTACGGTCCACATCGACATGTGGTCAAATATGGTCAAACGTCTAACTGCGTAAAAATCTTTCATTTAGACAATTAAAAATGATTAACAGCGGAACAATGAAATGAGCACGTCTCTTGTGGGTTCAAAGAGCGTTTAATGGACCTTAACCGTCATTTTTAAAAACAACAACTTTTTTTTACAAAAACCGGTTCTGCATGCAATTCATATTTCGCAATCACACAATGTTCACCCAGTTCTTCTTAATATGGGCAAGGGCCTTGGACGCAGGCTTCCTCTTAAATTTTTTTGCTGCAGGTGTACCTCGCTGGTACCTTAACAAGGTACTTTTTCCCCTGGGAGTCTGACGTTGAGACTTGGTTTTGAGTGTTTTTTTGCGTTTTGTGTCCACAAGCTTTTTCAGATCCCCCGGTGTAATGCCTGGAGGCGCCATGTCACGATGTTCAACTGCATGCATTCCGGCCTCTGTAACATCATCCCTAGTCCTTTCTAGGTCACTGCTACCCTGGCTGTCACTGGTGGCGTCCTCTGGTGTTGAACGATCGTGCTGTTCATTTGTTTTCTAGCCCTCCTGGTGTGAATTGTCTCTTTCCTCTGCAGAACCCTGTTTCTTTTCAGCCATTTGATCGAGCATTCTTTGATAGCGTTCTCTTGGTAATACTATGTGTTCTTCGGCCATTACTGTTTAGTAAGAGCTGTGAGTTTGTCCAGAACGGCACGGATCATGTGTGACACAGCGTCAGGTTTTCTTACAATGGTCTGTAGTCTGACACGGTGTGCTGCTCTGTCCTCGGCTATTGCTCTAATGGCCCGCCTATGCTTTTTCATGACAGCTTTATAAGACTCAGGGGGTCTAAGGTTGTTGGTCAAGACATTTTTGGCTATTTCACCTATCGTCCTTATTTGGTCCTTTTCAGCATGCTTCAAAAGTTCTTAACCTGCTTCTTAGACAAAGTTGCAACAGCTTGGAGAAATATGATATTTTCTTTGATCAGGTTCATTTTTTGGGCATGTAAATAACTGTCTGATCCTGTGGAAAAATGTTAGTCTTCAATTTATAACGGTTATCAATATTTGCGGATAAATCCACAACGAGGTATCCGTAATTTTGAGCTGTTGCCAGATCGTAGCTAGCCATGAAATAAGGAATCTGTGTAGGCATAGTTTGAGAAGCCAGCATTTTAATCTGACGTGCACTTCTATTGTTTCTGAACAGGCATATGTATTGCGAGTTTAGACCTATCTCTCTAACAGCTTTGCTAGCATGGTACATGTTTTGCAAAGTGATTATACATGAGATGTGGCAATGGTGGCAGAGAACGCAAACTGTTTCGACCACAGCTTTGCCTTGTGCATTGTCTTCTAGACTGGTCATTTTGTCGTCCAGCACCAAAAGGGTTTCACCTTTGGTGTCCTGCCATATTTGCACCAGTTCATCTTTTGTAGGTATATCAGTCCTAAATTCAATCAGATCACCTAGAGATGACTCCAGTTCTTCATACTTATCTTGCCATATGGTAAAACAATATATGATTTTGTTCACCTGCGGTTTGAACATTTCCTCATGATGTAGCAAGAGGTTTTTCACAAAAAAGGTCTTTCCAGCCTGGCTTGAACCTGTGACAAGTATGTTTTTAGGCAGTTCGAACTGTGTCAAAGACCCCTGGACACTTGTCATGGTGTTAACAGCTTTACTGATGACTCTGGAATGATCAAATTTCAAATACTGCACGGTTTTTGTCTATCTTCAGGGCAGCCGGGAACTTTGCAAAAATTATTAGGGTTGTAGGTCTTGTCAGCTGCTTGTCAAATTTTATTGACACTCTCATGTTACCGCTCCTTTTCAGTGGTATGACATCATCATTTGACCCTGAGCTTGATGGTTCAGAGAAAAACCTGTAAAGACAGTAACCTCCTGGATAGTCCTCTCTTATTACAGGTATGGCATAGCCATACCCGTCAACACCGCACAGTGTTTTGTAAGCGTCCATGTACTGACTGTTTGTATTATCAGTAGACGATGTAACATACCTAGGTTGTATGGGCCCTTGGGAGAGGTCTTGACCATCAACAGTGACCTGTATGAAGTTCAGACAGCTGTGCTCAAACAGGAAGGGGTTCTCCCCCAAGGTGCCATGGTTTGCAGAGTCTGACACCAGTCCGCACACCATTTCAGCAGGAACCCTGCCATTAAAAGGGTCATTGAACTCTCCCGAGAACACCCCCTTGGCCAGAGTGAATTTTTTTACTTCAGTTTTAATGTATGGGAAAATTGCTGGTCTTGTTTGCAACAGTTCAGCATGAGCCACAGAAATGATAGGATCAACATCAACCATTGCAACATCCAATGATGCCTTGGTTATGACAACTTTGAATTTTCCAGGTGTATTGTTTGAGGCCAGGAGACAGAACTCTGGAGTGCTAGGATACAGGGTTAAACTCAGGGGTACACCGTTAGGAATAAAGCGACTCAGTTCTAGGATGTCACTGTATAGGTGTCCACACATGTCCACTTCTTTTGAATGCAGAAAATACTTAGCTCTTGTTTTCATACCTAAATTGTCTGAAGTTTGCCAATTAGGGTCCCCTAGTTCACCGCCCGTATCCTTGTAATACATGGCCATCTGTAGAGTACCATTTTTCATTTCTTCACTGGTATATAGCAAAGCCTTCATGTACGACAGATAGGGGTAGGACTGGTCTGAATGAGTCAGAACTTTGTTCTGTAGGGCCACATCAACTCTGCTGAACATGGAATGCATAAAGTTATTAACAACTGAAATGGCTGCAGCTATTTTCCCATCGTCTGCTTTTTCCACTTTCTTAGCACCTGCACCGGCACCGGCACCGGCACCTGCGCCATCATCCTCGTCACTATCAGATTCATCTGAGCTAACACCAGGCACAAATTCTGGGGGTTTAATGGCCTCACCATTGCGCCCCACTATCTTGCACGTAATGTTCAACCTTGTAGATCTCAGATCTAGATAAGATCCACCGTTATTCGGCACGCTAAACTGAATGACTCCCTGATTTGAAAAGTCATTGATGGGGTAATATGTTGAAGAGTGCATTCTTCGTACCCCAACATTTTGCAATGGCTTCTCAAAAATAGCCAGCTCCTCTGAATAACCAACATACGAATCTGACAAAACAGTCTGTGTCATGTTGAGAAAATTTTAAAAAGGAAAAAAATATATTTTATGAAAGAGCACCAGTTTTCTAGTCGTCAAAAACGTCCTTGACCCTCCTAATCTTAGACTTTGTAACAGCCGTTGCACTCTTACTGTTCCTTGAACTGTCTGCACGTTGTGTGTTGGTCCGTCTCTGGCGACCTCCCAGAGCTGAATGAACACTTGTCTCTTGATCAGCTTCTTTAGTGACCTCGACTTCATCCCTGACCGCCTCGGAAAGCGCCCGCCTCCTCTCGGCCTCATTTGGGTCAACAATTTCTAATTTAGTAACCCTTTCGCCATTTTTAGTTGTACCACTGTCCTTGCGGGTGTTAACAAGTATGAGATGCCCCCTGCCTGTCCTCGCTTTCTTGAAAACTGTACAGTTAACACGAGTGTTGAACACCAGCGGTCTGTCAGTACCCTCTGCCTGTTTCTTAAAGTGTTCCAGGAAAGCCTTGTAGTCACCACCCCCCTCGGTAGAATAGTACTGTGTATTGTAAGCCATGACGAAAAGTTTTAGATGTCTTCTTGTTGCAAATGTAACGTGCAGGACACTTGTCCAGGTGCGAATGACGGAGTGCCCCCCTGACTGTCAGTTAAATAGATGTCAACTGTGTCGAGGATGTCCACTGTCAGAGGAACATAGCGCGGGGTGTCAAAGGTCACAGGTGAGACTACTTGAAGTTCATAGTCGTATATTCTGTTGAGGATGGGTTGCAAAGTAGTGTTAACAATACTGGGTTCACATGTGCTACTGTTAATGGTGATGTAATCTGTGCTATAGCCGTCTTTAAGAACAGGTAGATCAATGTCTAGAATGGCGAGATACCACCTTGACATTGGTGATAGATGAAGTGGTTTGGGTAGCCTAACTCTGAAGGCTTCTGCGCTGTTGTCTGTAAAGAAGTCATCACTCTGTTGGCTGGAAATGTAGATATACATTGTTTTTTTTTCACACCTTTCCGGTGTATTTTTTTATGTTGAGTGTCGGTATGTATGTGTTGAATTTATCTGAATATCCGTACCAGTTCACAAGACTGAATTTTTTGCCTCGCACTGTCTTTGTTGACAGAACCTTGTTGATTTTATACTCTATGTCTTCTGCGTCTTTTAAAGGAACTTTCTGAAGCTCCTGTAGGTAGAATGACCCTCTGATGATGTCCCCCAATAGGTCCTGCACCTTGTAACGTGGCGGATGTGACGGTATCCTATTACAGATTTTGAAAATTTCCTCAGTGAAACTCTCCAGGTATCCTCTTTTGAAAGGCGTTTGAGCATGACTTAACCTGACCAGATCACCGATTTCAAATGAGAAATTGACTTGTTGTTTGGCCCTTTTATTAAGGATAGGCACATACACGTTTTCATAGAGCGCCCTGGAATTCTCTCTGTTAACGGTCGCTGGTGGCATGTGAATTGATCCATGTGTGGTATTATTGTATGAGCGTGCTATATCATCTATTATATCGATAAAGTTAAATGTCTGGTTCTCATAAAAGTATTTGTAGAGACGGTTTTCAATTGTGCGGTTAACTCTTTCGGCATATGAGGCTTTGTGGACACCGTAGGCTATAGTATGTGCAACGCCGTAACTTTGAAGCAACTCTTGAAAAGGTGCCCCTAAAAACTCCTTCCCTTGGTCTGTCCTGAGCGTTTCAGGGTGTCGTCCTTCACTGAAAATTTCCTTGCAAGCATTTGTCGTTTCTACTGATGTTTTTGTCTTGAGCGGTCTTAACCACAAAAATCTTGAAAACAGGTCAATGCATACAAGCAGATATTTGAAACCTCTGTTGTACTTTGCCAGGTCAGTCATTTGCACCAAGTCAGCATCCCACTGCATCTCCATGTAATCAACAACTATTGCCTCTGTAGGAAACTTGCTGGGTGGTGTAGAATGAATGGCATGAGTTGTCTGGTGATCCAGCCACTCTTTCACAGTGTTGTAGTCAATTTCCTGGGGTTTATCTCTTTTGTCTTTGATGTATTGCCAGAGTTTTGCTACTCCATAGAAACTGGCAGGGCTACCGGGTTTGTAGTAAATGTCACACAAGTACTTGTCAATGGCTGGGCGTTCACCCATTCTGTTTTCTTCAAGCGCCTGGATTTTCAGGTGATTGGTACCTTGTGACAATGTTTTTTGCTGCAGATTTCAACTTGGGGCTCGGGAGCACTGCCCCCAGGCTTGTCGACAACAAAAATAACCACGTCTCTTTACTGTTGCCCAAGGAGATGTTTATGATTGCACTGATAACAATGGTGTATATGACAATCATCTGACATAAAAAGACAATCTCGTTTTTTGGTATATGTTTCCCCAAAACGACCCACTTGTCAGCTGACACTACAGATGTATGAGAGTTCAACCGGTTGGTTGTATGCTCGTCCATTGTTGTCTTGAAAATGATGAAAGATGTGTCAGTAAGGTTACACTTATAAGGTTTTTTACATACATCACGTGACATGTATGTCTAAGCATGTGTAACTGTGCTTCTTGCTATTTCGACTGGTGGCTCCTTCTTGTGTTAAATTTAATGTGAAACAAGTCAAAAAATAAAAACTCTACACGAAATGTTTTGTTATGAATGGTTTATTAAAAGTGTAAAAGAAACCGTGTTTTCTCTCCAAAAATAAACAACATAGCTTAAGTTGCTACACACGGGTTTTGGACATTATAGAAATGTTTTGGAAGGGTTACATTCTGGACACATCATGGCACCAAGCTGATTTTGGTGGTCCTCTCTTAAATAACATGGTACAATAGCACTGAGTTCAGGAATCACAGCCTCTATTTCACACATTTTTTCAACAATGACATTAAACTGTGACTTGTTAAGAGCAATCCCTTCATCAACTGATAAAGCATGCTCATCTTCATAAATTTCTTCATACTTGGCGAAATGTATATTTTCTGATGTTGACAAGGTTTCAATAAAACAGTTGGCTCCAAGGTGAAAATAGTAGTCTGTTCCAACATTGTTTTTTATGATATCAGCCGCCTGTACAAGCATGTTGTACCTCTGTAAAGGTATAGTATAGCTGTCGCACTGATCTTGGACATCATCCTGCTGTGAACAGTGAAAAATACATTATTTGAAATATATAATTGTAGCTCTATATGTGAAATTAATCAAATTTGTTAATTAGGAATATACACATACCTGCATATCTCTGATGTCAATTGTCACCTCCCCATCATTAACAAGCACTTTCAGAAAGACATCACCACCAAGGTGTACTGAAAACCTTTCACCATATGACAGTTCAGGGATTGTACTAGCCAGATCCTTGTAGTCCTTCTGTATGATGTGAAAAAGACGTGCAATTCCTCTGGTGTTGTTCTGTTGTATCAGCATTTCCACTAACTCAAACGCTTGGTCATCTGGTTTTTCCATATATAACAGTGTTAGATAAGCTGTCATGTTGAGAAGTTTTTCATTTTTCAAGTGTCGTGCTACAACCATACCATCTATTGTGGTACTAATCACAGCTGCATACTTTGCTAGAATATCCATGCTTGAAACGATGTGCAGCGTGCAATGTTTTCCTAGTGTCTATGTGTGTTAACTCTTAGCATCACTGTATATAAGATGTGCTGTTGTAACATTTGCACTCTTGCTATGATTGGTTAACATTGTGTAAACACATCACCATTGGTCCCTTTGAATATATTTAATTAACAAGTCCTAACTGGTTTGAAAAATTAAGGAGGGAAATTCTTAAAGAATTTAACGGTTAGTTTATAATCCATACATGTGAACCCGCCATTGTGGGTGATAATCATGGATTTTGTGGAAAAAATAATCCGAAAAATCATATAAGCAGTCATCAATATCGCTTGAGACGTAATCATGTCATCTGAAAAGGGTGTAATGACCATCAACGGTACACTTGGCCTTCCTGTATGCTTCCCAAGACACAACCTGTTTGATGTGTTCATCCCCATCTTCATTATGATCATAGTCCTCATAATCATAGTAGTGAAGGTGGTCCTTAACCTTTCTGTCTCTCTTAGGGTGATCCTTGGTAGAATCTTCATCTTCTTCGGAAGATGATGACATAGGATCATCTGACTGTGTACTTGCGATAGTATTGAAAGCAAAACTCATGACATCTTTGATGACTGGTTCTCGACATAGGAATCTCACGCTGTATAGTGTTTCATTGAAACGCTGGTCACAATCCTCAAATTCCTTAAAATTGGCTTTACACTGATCTAACGATGTAAATTTATCTGAACTTTCATGGAGAATAAAATGGTGAACTTCTTCTTTGCACTCCTTACTTCCAACAAGTAGCCATCTGAAAACTGTACCCATTGTGTTGTCTGTAGAGTGTCTGTTGTAGTACTGAGCCCTTTCAAGACAGAATGGTAATACACTTGTAACATAAACAACACCTCCGTTTTCATTGGTCCTTAGTACAACAAGCTATATTCATATCCAACACTCATTGGTTCTTTCAAATTCACTGTTCTAAGACAGCTATGCATGTATCCTTGTTTATTACAACACTTTGCCTTATTTAAAATATATTATCTATATGATTAATTAGTGTAATTAATTACACCTATGTGTATACATGATTCACAGATCCTTATATAGTACATGTATACATAGTATGGTGGCAGCACCACACATTGCTGACTGGTGTGTGGTGGCAGCACCTCACAGTACAACAGTAGCGCCACCTGCTGTAAGCGTTAGTCTGCATGGTGAAGCCTATACTACTGTAGCCTGTGCATCGAGACAATAATTGAATAATTATGTCGTTGAACCCAGATTTATACACAAACATAGAAACTTGCTTATAACTCATTCATTCCAGAGTGTGCACAAACATCGAAATTTCCTTGTATGGGTATAATGATTCATTCATTAGTTCATTCACTTCTGTACCATATGCATTTATGACTGCCTTAAGATATAAAGTATACCATTTTGCAAAAAAAAATAAAATTAAAATTGAACAGAAAAAAGGATATTAGGAATGAGGAATGGTTGATGTATTGCAATGGTAAAAAAGATGTTATCTGGAGAAAATAAAATCTGCAATATTATTCGCATTTATACAATATCCAATTGCAAAAATTGCAGAAATTCCTAATTATAAGCACATCAACTATATCATCGTTATCAAAAACGAAGGCACATCAACATTTAATTATTCTGTAATAATTTTGACCTGCAACATAGTGTTTCAAGCAATACAAATCTAAATTTTGGGACAACAGTACATCTCATTGGTCATTATATATATATCATCAGCCTTTCGTGACTTTCGGCCACAGATGGGATGTCACAGATTGCAGCTTATGTTTATGATGATCATGATGATGACGCAATTATCCTGGAACCACCAGTTCCTCCTGCAGTATGATTTTAGGGGCATTACCATTACTATAATTTAGGGGCATTACTATGAACCACCAAAACCATCTGGGTGGCTAATACAGGGGCATTTACAATTCCCAGCTTTAAATAGTGGATTGTACATTATAAATATGTTACATTATTTCTTGGGTGGTTTATCAATTTCTTTTTATAAACAAGCCAGTTTGATGTTTGGTTTAAAGTCTTGCAATTTTCAAACAAAAGGTAAATTCTGTACTATTTTTTATGCCACTAATTCATCTATTGAAACTACTTGAATGTTCTAGTCAAGATTTAATAAGGATTAGAGGCTTTACTACATACAAGCAACAGCAACACAGTCTCCTTAATATCTTCCTTTATTAGAATAAGATAATTGATTAAAAAAACAGATGTCAATTACAATTACGGTTTCAAACAAAATGGCAGTATTTAAATTATATAACAAAGTAATATCAACAGGCTACAAAATCTAACGCATACTACTTCAACATATTATATTATACAAGATGATTATAAAATAGTGTATACTTCAGCACATAACATAGCTTGCTTTATCTGCATATAGAAAATGTTTACAAACATCACATTAATTTGATTCAATATATATGTATAACCTATCACATCAAATACCTTAAACGCCAAAGAAATTACAGTTACGCTTTCAGACAAGCTATTATATATGTCAACAACAAACAATCACATTACGAAAATATCCTTGCTTTGGAATATTGATCATACATTTGTGAATTAGTATGGCAACCCTCTTAAATGAAGGGTATCAAAATACTTATTATCTGCTGTATTGACATTCGATCCTATTTACAAAAATATATATCAGTACTTATCAAACAGACATCATCTAGAGGGAGTATTAAAGACTATGATAGAAGCTAATGTATTGAAACATATCAAACAAATCAGTATTTACAAATAATTGTAGGAAAATTGTTTTGTTTCTTCTTCAACTTGCTGCAATTCAATCTTCCACCTACCATTACCCACGTATGATTTCATATTTCAAATGTCTTATGCAGTTCTCATTTGTTCGTTAATAGCCCAGTCATTTAAAAAAAATACACACACAGAAAGGAAAATTGTGGTAACAATCAATTTGTCAGAGTACGCGACCCCAAATTTCTCAAAATATTTGTGATTTGTACTCATGTCCTTGATTGTTTATATATATACATATATAGATAGATATTCTTGCATGCCACAGAAGCTGCTGCTGCTTACTGTGAAGGATTAGCAAGATTATCACCACCCTTTCAAAAGATTTTTGCATTGATGTAATGTGATTCGTTTTTGAGGGTCGACTCTCTGTTTTGCATTGCGATTTCTGAATCAGATGGAGTAGAAGAGCTTTCTTCTGTGCTGGAAAGGACAAAATTTGCAAGAGTGGTCAAGTTTGCAATGGGTAGAATAATTCCAGATACTTTGTAATATAATATGTGATTGTGTTGAGTCATTTTATGTGATGTACTTTGTTACAGTTACTATAATATATTCTTTCATTTTTTTTAAATATATTTCCCTGTATTTTATTGAAAACAATGAAATAATACTTTTACAGATTCTTCTGCATAATGAATAATTAGCAGGAGTACAAATCCCACATACAAATTAAGCCTTAAAATTAAGTTTGTCTATTTCCTAGCCTGTTTATTATTCAAGTTGGTTTATATATTTTTTAGAATCCAATTTTGTTTCATCCATGTATAAGCTCAGGCAATGTTACATGTCTTTGAAGTGTAAGAAAAGTTATTTTATTAAGATTTAACAAAGTTTATTTTTAAATATGTTTTCAAAAGAGTTTAATGCGAACATGAGAGTCAGCATAACATTGGGGATAGAAATACTTGCTAGCTGATGTTATGTCATTCACAGATAATGCAGAGGGCCAAGAATAGTGATGAGTGTAGCCCAAAAATATAAATATAGACATAACATACCTGCCAGAAAGCTTTTTCCATCTTCGGATTGTTTCATCATCACACGACTCTTCAGTTATAACATTGTCTGTAATGTTGTTGTCTATTTCCTCAACAGTTTCTGTTGCAACATTTTGCTGTTCCATGTTATCTATGATTGAACTGCATCTTGCATTTGGGAACCTTGAAATTGAATTTAGATTTTTCAAAAAATTCTGAAGCAGAACATCAGTTCACTTCAAAAAAATGAAACTTGAAATTACAGACTAAACTTCCAAAGGTACTATGTGATGATAACTAATTAATTAGGTTCATGAAATTTACTTGCCTGCCAAGGCTGTTTTCAATATTCCAATGTAGAGGTGTTTCATTTACATTATGCTGCGCTTGGCCCATGTCCTGTTCAGCAAATGGATTTGCTGGTTCATTCGTTGACATTCGTCCCTCTCTGAAAATAAATATTTTACATATCTTCACGATAACAGAATACTTGGAAGAAACCTGACCAGCAAAAATGGCTTGAAGTTTTACCTGGAAAGGGTGACAAGTTCTAAAGCAGCATGCCAATTTGACAAGGGCACCACCCTTGTCAAAGTGTCATTTATAGCATCATTGTTTTTCATTGTCCTCTGGTGTTTCACTTGCATGCCTCTTTCTGCAGCTGAAAGAGTAGATAATAAAAAAAAATTACTAAGGTGGCAGTCTGTTATCATTATGAATATTGCTGCTTTTCATATCTTAATGGTGTGCATGAGTAGAGATAAAACACAACATTTAGAAGCCAAGGCAGCAGTTAGATAGCCATTAGGCAGAACCCTGTCTTTGACATTTTTTTACGCAAACGTGACCACCCTTGCCATGAAGACCCCTGGGACTTTCAAATGCAGGAAAACGGAAGAAAAATTTATTAATAAGTTGAATAATAAAATTAAAATATCTGACTATGATAAGAGAAAAATGATAGACAGCCAGGTAAAAGTAGAATATGGCCGAAACATGACTTTTTTTCACAACTTGAAATGCTTTATAATCCTAGATAGTCAGCAATTAATTTTATGTTGCCATGAGTATTCTTGTGATTACCTGGACAATTATTAATAGCAAACACTTAGTATCAATGCATGAAGAATCCACAAACTTAAGCAATAAATAAATAAATGTGAACATCATATGTATTGCTATACTTACGTAATGGTCTTACATATGAAGAATCCCACAATGAATAAAATTGTTGGAAACAATGTGCTCACTGTTTCTATAGTGAAAAATTTTCTTCCCAACATTTATCTGAGTGGGAAATGAGCTTAAGGAGTTCTAATGCTTTAAGTTCACCACCAGAGAGATAGTAATACAATGGTTTGTTCTTGCGCATCATTTAATTAGTTGATGCAGCCCTATAATGCAAGACTCAACTACTGTTATATTAAGTCAAAAAAAGATTTCTGACCTATCTTTTTGACAGAATGCAATGCCTTTCTTCACAGAACAAGTCATGTCATTCCATTTGCCATTGCCATACATCATAAGACAATTTTCATCATTGCCGTCAGGTGTCCCATTATTCCAGTTAAAATGTAAGATTTCATTTCCATCTGATATAAGAAAATTATATTTCAAGCAAAAACTAAATAATCGGTGATACTTGCTAATGTGATACAATTTACAATCGAAGTAAAATTACTTTTTTTTCCTATATATCATCAAAGTTCTTTCAATATGCTCAAAATTGCTTAAGCCAATGAAATATGTTTCATGTTTGAGCACAGTAAATTCATTCCTCAATAAGCTTTCAATATTTTCTCCAGGGTTCAAGTAGAGTAGATCACCACCAAGTTTGATACACTTTGACCTGGTTCCATGCCAATTTCCTGGTACTTCCCCTATGTAAACTTTTGGGTTTCTATATGTGCTCTCACCTGCTATACAAAGAAGGCAAAAATTGTGAGGACTCCAATATTACAAGGATAGAGTTTCTTAATATTTTAGGCAAAGGAATGAATGGTAAAGATATGGCAGGAAATTTGTTATTTGCTTTCAGTTGCAGCTTTATGGTTAAAAAGAGAGTTGCTATTTGCCAGCTTCGTGATGACAGACAAATATTGTTATTTTATCATGCTGTTGAGATTCATAATTTTCTACTACAAATAGTCATGCAGCTGTTCAAACTTACTCAGATGACAAATAAAATAATGTGCACTGTGATATGCTTCTGAGTCGATTGCCATGGTCATTGAAAGTTTATGTAAAATTCCACACTTCTGCTGCATTGTCTTGCCTGGAATGAAAGTTTACTTAATACAACAATGCACTGCAATATTCCCAGACTAATATATATATAATAACTTGATTAAATTGGTTATTGTGGCAAAAATACTATTTTATTCAAGGAACCTCCATTACTTTTAATCATATATTTCATAAACTATCCATATTTTGGAGGCAAATATTTTCCTTACCGAGGGATTCTGGGGCATGCAAATATGCTGTCTTTAAAGGGTCACCATTAACAAACTCCCATCTTCCTAGATCTCGCACTCTCCCTCCTAACCAGACAGATGACATGCAAGTGTTTCAGCCAATTTTTAATCTGGTTTCATCCCGAACAACTTCCCGAGCTAGGCTGATCATAGTCAGGTTCTCAGACTTGCATTGTAATTCTGTGTCTTCCCATGTTCTAGCATCATTAAAGTGGTAATTGCAAGTGCCCTCAAAATTCTTGACTTCCTGAGTGTTCACATCCGTGTTCCAATGAACTGACTGTAAAAATCAACAGTAATGAAAGTACTTTGAGAGAAATTAATAAAGAGAAGACCATGGTGTCACACAAAAATTTGAAAGAACTGATTGTAAAAAAAAAATTAAGAGCAAGGTTTCTCACATTCCTAGAATGTAACTTGGTCTCAGACAACAGGTGTATATAGGGCAATAAGTGTATACTGTTCTTCAATCATACATGAAACACAAGCAAATATCGCAGTTATATAGCCTAGTGTTTTTTGGAGGAGGCATGTATGTAATTTGGTTCTTGATATGATCTCAATATGGAGCTGTATAACCATTATAAGGTTGTATATATTACACAAAATGTTTTAAACATTAGTAAATAAGATGAAAGAATAAGATTATGAAATGAACATGGATAACTGATCTCCCAAGTGATAAATGTCTCATTGTTGCTATGCTAATGGTGGGTAGGCAGTAATGCACAGATATATACATGATACACAAGCAATTATCGCAGTTATATGGCCTAGTATTTTTTGGAGGAGGCATGTACTCTGTGCTGGTATAGTTTCCTGTTGCTCTAATAATAGATGTCTACAAACATATAAATAGTGTGTGTATGTTATTTCCTTACATTTCCGTCTTAAAAGACATGACTTGCAATAAATTACTATGTCATGAATCAGCTGATTTCTAATCCATTTTGAAATTCCATAAGAAATATTACAGATTACATTTCAGTAATTACTTACAATTATTAAAACTGTCTTTGGTGCCACATCTCTACATCAAATTAACAAGAAGAAATATTTATTATATGCAACATTCGCCTAAGTCATATTCTTGTTGGTAATTACATAGTCCTTAGTTCCCGAAACACACATCACACTGAAAGCATGTAGATATTTTAATTCAAATAGATACCAATATAATGTATCAGACAATGTTTGTTATAATGCATGGTTTCCCACCTCTTTAAAAGTTGTATATTTAAATGAACAATAGTTTTTTCATTCAAAGTGCAAAAGTTTTTCTATGACTATGAATTAAAAGCGATACTAACCTTGTTTTTGTTGGAATAAAACTAAGAAGAAATAGAATGTCCACATTTCCACAGTGTCCACATCACTAAATCTCTATGATGGTTTAAGAATGACTGATAAACCCAATATAACTTGTGTTGTGAAAAATATGTTAACATTTTTCATCCTAATTATCAGTTCTAGGACTACATGAAAGCATATTCCTTTATAATAAGGAAATTCATTCCATTAATCTAACATGGAAGACAAACAGACAACACTACTCTGTCCTCCTATTTATGTCTGGGTGGCCTAGAGGGAAAAAGTGTATGCCTGTTAAAACATATTGACCAACCTACTGAATGTTCAAGGTTTAATTCCTGTTTTGGGCACTCTTAATTAGCTTCATCTGAGCTGGACATCAGTCGCATGAAACGTTACAATTGTATTCAGCATCTGTGGCTCTATGCTGCGCCCTCATCACCATCAGGGTGTCTGTTGTAAACCCTGATAACATTGCAGGCTTAAGCACATATTTAATGTCAAACCTGGCATTCGGATTTTGCACTGCGAGCTCAGCGCGCACATGGTAACAGATGTTGAGTGACATGGTAGTTTGTCATAATTGAGACAATACAATGTACTTATTTGATTAATGCAAAGTGAATGACTAGGTCGATAAATTTTATGATAAATATGAAATAATTCCTCAGTGCACAAAGGATATGAGCTTTTATTATGTCTGCATGTTATTAATTGCCTCTAATTACTCATCTAGCAATGGTCCTCTGAGTTTGAGTTTATGGAAGAGTCATGATGATTTGCTCCATTCACTTCACAATGATACCCTCTCGATGAAACATATCAGAGCCAAATGAAATGTTGCACACATAAGGAACGTTCTAAATATCTTTTATTGGTTTCTGACTGCCAGATACCTCCAAACTTGGTTAGCATACTGATATGAACATCTGTCTATTCTTCCAATCTTTTTTATTTTGTATTTGACGATTAAATATTGGGTAAAGTCACAAAAGAGATGTATCCTGCTATGTATAGTTCTTTATTATATAAATTTGACAACAATTGTCATCAAGATAACTATAATACAGGAAATAAAAGCAATTACAAGTGTTATATGCATGTTACAAGTGAAATAAGATGTTTACCATCAGTTTAAATTACTTCAAATGAAGTTGTACATTTGAAGCAGGAAGATTGACATGTATACATTTATCAACATTTAGCAATTGAAATTTACAAATATATAAATGACCATTGACACTATACTTTTCATTCATTGACATGACCTCTTTATGTGCTATATGTAATGTATATTATGTGAAATATAATTACATATGGGCATTGCTAATTATACAGCTGTTCCTGCAATGATAAATATTAATATATGGCTTTGAAAAAATTGTTATCTGGTGAATGAACATTTCTATACCTATGTTTGGTATAATATGCGGCGTAGCTGTTTACCCCATCCCAAGTGTTTATAAATGACACAAATTGAAATTATTAGACACACATTTAGTGTCATCATGGTCAGGCATTATTGTATTAGTTCTTCGCAATGATATCTCTTATAAGGCTATGCTTTAGATGAGAAGGAAGTAACCTGCACATCAAAAGATATTTGTTACAAAAAGATAATGATGAGAGGCAACAACAAATACAAAGATATGAAGATTTTAATCGTTTTCAGTTGGACTGCTTTTTCTTCATCTTTTTCGATTAATTTCTTCTAAAATTGAGCTCCATGAACCATTGGCATTAACATTGTTGTTCCTTGTTCTGCCATTAGATCTGTTGTTCATTGCTGCAGCTACAGGGGGCAGCATGGAAGTTTTCCTGTTGTGAGTGAGACAAGATAATTTCAGTTTTACTCAATGTTTTATGATCAATACATGTTCTCTATTCATTTATGAATAATAGATGTGATGATGGGCCCAGCTGCACAAGTTGCAGCACAAGCAATTATGTAAGTGGCTTAGAAGGGTCTGCCAATTCAATTTGGTTATATATTTGTAAATATCTAACTTACCTGACTGTATCTATTGCCCGGCTGTTGTCTTCCAGTACAGAGTCAGCAGTCACAATGCCATGGCTACTGTCAAGAGAAGTTTTGTGTTCAATAAGATTTAAGATTAAAGAACCAAATTTGATACATAAATATAAAACAAAGCTGAAATTCCTAAAAAAGGGAGAAATTCACATGGAAACCTAAAATTTCATGAAGGGAGGTACCAGCAAATTGGGATGTCAAAGGGTTTCAAAGTTGTTGTTGATCTCCTTTACTTGAACACTGGGGAAATATTGTAAACTTATTGAGGAATGAATTGACTTTGTTCAAAAATGGATCTTTCTCATGAGTGAATTGGGTCTATCCTCCTGTCCGTGATTTTCCCCTATTTTGAGGTCTTAAGCCTTAAAAATATAACATCATACGCATTTGTAAGAACCTTCAAAACTAAATATTTAGTTACCTGGAAGTATCCAAACCTCTGTTCTTCTTAACTTGTGCCATGATTGAAAACTGTGATCCTTGGGCCAGATTGTTTCCATTCATTGTTTTGTCTCCTGGCTGTTTCATTGTTGGTTGCAAAGGAGCATCTGAATGCTTGATTTTCCTGATGTTCTTACTCACTTTTGCTCCTGAGAGGGTTTGTTTCGTCTGATTTTTGGTTGCAGTATTCATCTGTTTTACTTTATCAACTTCGCCAATGTTCATATAATACTTTAGCTCTCCTTCTGCACAATCTTCTACATCTACTTTTTCTTCATGTTTTGGACGATGAGGAAGAGGAACAAGGTAGTCATTTGTCTCTTCTGAGACTTCATGATTGCTCGACTTTCCTGTGTTTCTTACATCATTCCTAAAAGATCAAATGATCATTATCAGGGTATATTAGGATTGGCAACATTGCATGTCATAATTTGTGTAATAATATATTGTACACAGCAACAGTGACAATGACATTGTGTGCTGAGCAAAATTGTTATGAAGAGCCAACAGAAAGTAAAGCTGTCAAATAGTGCTTTTTGTTGCAATGCTGGGTTTGATAAATAGCAGAACCCTCAAGGACTGCCATTTTAGAAAATTTGTATAAGCTGAAGTATTTATTGCTTTATTCCTTTTAATATAAGTTATGTCATCTCCTTGCAATAACTGTAATGATGCTTTACGTAAATGGTGCAGGGTACCTGGAAGCAGGAATGCTGAATTGCTTCCTTCTTGGGAGAATTTCATTGTCAGAAAACTCTTCTGGCAAATCTCCATTGTCATAACCTTGGTTTTCCAAAGCAGTGCCTGTTATTTTTGTCAACAAATCGCCATCCCAGATTTTTCTTGATGGCATGGTGGCATGTGTTTTGTTGAGTCCCTAGTCTGAAAATGGATTTTAGATGTTCGACTTAAGTGTGAAATAAAGAGATAGTCCCATTTATTTCCATAATATTGGCAGGGTGGCTAATGTGATCATTTCTTGTTTATTTGTTTGAAGAGTTAGTTTTCCCATACCACCCTTCATTGTATCCAAACATCAAAATGGTTATGACATTCAGAAACTACACTATTAAGAAACCAAACAGGCCAATTACTGCCCTTGAAAGTCGTATGCCTCCTTGTGTTACTGCAAGGATGGTAACACTTGGTGAAGGCTTCCAACACCAGTAACTATCAGAAAGACTCTGTGTAATGCACACTCCTTTGTTATGCCTGTCTAAATTTTCCATACCTTGCATACCGTACAGCAAAACAGAACTGACTTACCAATTAGTAATTTTTATGAAAGCTTGACATACCTGGATCAGTTTCTTTTATGGCTCACAATTGGAGCGTGATCATTTTCATACAGCTCTTCTGCATTTTCGTAAACTTCTTCTTCACTTTCATAAATGTCCTCTGCATTTTCATAAATCTCTTTTTCTTTTTCAGAAGGCTCTTGTTTATTTTCGTAGAGCTCTTCTTTCACATAAGGCTCTTGTTTAATTTTGGAAGCCTCTTCTTCATTTTCATAAAGCTCTTCTTCTTCTGTCTCTTCTTCTTCATAAGGATTAGTAGGTTGCTCAGCACACATTTGTCCATCTCTGTAAAGTGTGAAATATTTTCATATACTGAATGTTGACACTATCTAACAAGTAGAACCATGGAGCCACCAGAACAGGAGAGAACAGTGAAAAATGCTATAAAATAATTCTGTGATTTAATGTGTTTTTCATTGGATTAGCCAGAGAAACCAGGCCTTTTTCATTCTTTTATGAGCTATTAATGACTCAGCGGAACCCTTTGATGCGAATCACTGTCTCGCCTCTTGCTGCTTAGGCCAGCTGGGGTTTTCAAAATTCCCGGGTCCTCTGCAGGGACTGTCCAGTAAAGGGGGTGCATTTTTGTTTATATAAACAGTTGTGGTACTTCTACCAGACATTCATGTGGTAGACCTTTAAATACTGAACAAGGCATAACTTTTCCCATTAAAATTGTCCAACTATTCACTGAGTTATGACAAATAAAAGCAAAAAATGAGGTAAAAAGGCAAGTTAATTACTTGTTTTTCATTTTAAGATTATAGCAACTTCCACAAGAGATCGCAAAATGAAAACAACTATATCTAAAGTAAATATGTAGATTGTGATAACAGCATGGTTAATTGATGTGTCTAGTTGCGACATAATGTCAAAATAATGGATTTAATAATTCATCTTTTCCCCATTTTCTGTTGTCAACTATATTGAAATATTGCTGTTCGGCCAGCCCCCATCATAAAAAAATGGAAACAAGAAATTTTTCTTAAAGGTGAATATCAATTGTAGCTTTTAATTATTTAATTATAATTATTATATAATAACATATCACCTTGGGGAAAACAAGGGTAAAGGGGTGAAATTCCACTGAGCAAAAGTTTATTGTACCCCCAATTAGCATGGTCATAAAAGTGTGAGCGAGACAGTGGTTCTACTTTTGATCTACAAGACTGTTCTCTCCTGTTCTGGTGGCTCCATGGTAGAACTGACTCACAGGTGATAATACTTTACTCTACCTGGACGGGTTGTGACTTAGAGTGCCCTGGCTTGACAAGGACATCGCTCTGTTCAACGCATTGTTGTTTTGCGTGCTTACCGCGATAGCTTGCTTTTGAACAACTTGCATTTTCCTATGCCTGGAAAAATGAACGGAACAAGAAATTTTCTTTCTCATGTCAAACGGTTAAATTTTGTGCCTATTACAAATTCAGGCTTGAACACTTGTCATCAAGTCAACAAAGGGATTGTCCAGGATATCATACATCATATGAACGTCAATACTTACATCATGATCATGCATCCAATGAAGGAGACAACAAGGATAACTGTTGGAATCGAACTGCCCAATACCAGGGGTGTATCAAAACCGCCTGAAAAATGAAACAAATAGGTGATTAGAAACCTCAACACTCTTACACTACCCAACAGGAACAATGATGGGTTCTTATTAATCGACATGGAAGTCTGCCAGGTCTGCAATAGGCTGTATGCAAGTCCGAGAACTGTTCAATTAATGTCTTTTGCCTTCGGGGAGTGTTTGATAATACCAGATGTTGAATTTTCCCTCAACATCCCAGATGGTGCAGGAAGTGTTTTTGTAGCAGGAGTGTTCGTACCAGTCTCTTGTCCCAACTTCAGCATTTCTGCAACAATTGAAACTTGCCATGATAGGAAATATTCACACTATATCCAAGTCATGTGTTTTTGCTCTATCCTGTCATATATTTTATTCTTGGATACAAATATCCATGCATATGACTTTTTCTGAAAGAAGAGGGCCTGATGTCATGACCATGCATTATACTTTGAAATAAATTATGACTCATATTGCAAACGCATAAAAAGTTCACTTTGTTCGTGTCGGTGTGAAAGACAAGTAAATTCTTTAACCTATTATTGGAAAATATAGTATTGTATAGCTGTTTGAATAGAACAAGATTTATCAAATCCATTTACCTTTTTGGCAGAATGCAAGAATTGTATCTGTACTGCATCTGACGTCATTCCACTTGCCATCGTAGTACATCATTAGACAATTTTCATCAAGGCCATTTGGTTCTCCTTCATTCCAGTTTATTGGCAAAATTTCTCTACCATCTGGGGTAAAGTGAAAGTTATCATTATTATTATCATCAACCATAAAAACACAACCATAAAATTGACAATATAATCTTAAAATGGAATTATGTAAATTGGCCTACCTTGCCATTTCCAAATCTTGTGTCTTAAGCCAATGAAAAATTTCTTATTCTTGAGTGAATTCAGTGTATTTTTCATCAAACCTTGATAGTCTTCCCCATGATTCAAGTAGAGCAGATCACCTCCATGTTTTGTTATGCACCAGAACCTAGCTTCATACCAGGTTTTCAATTCATGTCGGACAGGCATAATATGTCTTTCTTGGGAGGCATTCTCTGTTAATTTTCAAGAAATTTCATTAGTATTCTGTACACTAATTTAACAGCCATTACACAATAAGGTGTTAGCTGGCAAAATGGGAACGGTCATTGTTGAAGAATAGTATTCATAAATGACAAATTTACCTGTTCGACATATGAAAGCATGTTTGCAAAAACACCCCTCAGCATCAATTTCAAGATTAGATGAACTTGTACTTATAATTCCACACATGTGTTTTGATGTTCTGCCTAAGAATAAAAGACAGGTAATACGATGATTTTGGACATCATGGCTTTTTTTTTCAACATCTTGATTCTTTGACTTGAAATATCATATGAGTATTATAGTAATTATACAAATTGTTGTTCACATTGTCCAGCAACTTGAAGGTACAAAAATTATGCTTCAAAGAACTATACCTGCTTCTGTACTTTGAAATGCTGGAGAATGCTGTAGTCCTCCTCCTGAAAAGGGTTCACCACTAACGTATTGCCATATTCGCAGATCTTGAATTTTCCCTCCTAGCCAGACAGAAGAAGAAGGTAGATCTAGTGTCTTGACCAACTGATTTAATCTTGACACATTCCGTATGACATCTGTATGTAGATTGACCATCGTCAAGTTCTCGGACTTGCATAATGCCATTGTATTTTCCCATTTTCTCGTAGAATCGATAAAGTAGTAATAGCAAGTGTCCTCAAACTTCTTGGATTTGCAACTTCCTAAAGATAGGCATTGGTGGTCACATCCATGCTCTATTGAAACAACTGAAAAAGAAACAATCTTTTGAATTTATAAATTATTGCACAGGGTGCAAGGAAAAAACTTGCCATTTGAGGATGATACGATGATCAACATTATATTCTAATCTGTATTATCAAGAAAAAAACCGAAAGAAACAAAGTATATGCTGGCCCATCCATTGTCCAATTTCATGTAGTTTTACAACTTCGATCAGTATGACAGGGTCCTTTAGTGTTGCAAGTTTTCGTCCACAATGGGTACATGTACATGTGAAGCAAGGAACAATACTGCATAAATTACACTAAGTAAAACTAATTTAAGATAATGAGATGATGAAAAAAAAAGGTTAACCCGATTCAAGGATTTGTCAAAACCTCATTGCAACTGTTATACAGATAGACAGAATATAAAGGCAGACAGTGGAAAGCCTAATATGACAAATATTGGAGAAATATAAAATAGCAAGTCTAGATTACAGTACGCATAATTAGCTAACAGAAGGGCACTAACCAGAGATTGTTGCCATTTGCTTACTGAGGGATTTGATGTGCTTGATTTGTTCATTTGCATAAATTTACATGTAAAGGGCATTTGTTTGAGAAAGAACTTATATCTCAGCACGGTACTGGTAGCATGATTAACTGTAAAATCTTCCCATGAACACAAGAGTTGTTCAGTGAATATGTTTGTATTCAGAAATTATCATCCAGAATAAAAATATAAGGATACTATGCAATGACTGATTCAACCCTTATCAAACTTCGCCAAAAAAAAGTATTCTCGGTAATTGAATAATTTCCCTATATATAAACTTTTTTCTAAAATAAATAAACAAGTAAATAGCATGACAATAGCCTTATGCCATCTTACAGTCTTTCCTCAAAGCAACTATGTTTCCACTTTTTTTTAGAAAAGTTCTTGTTAGAAATGCTCGTGTGAAATATATCTTGCATATCATCATTTCCTTTTTAAACGCCATTTCTATAATTTTGTTTTTTTAAGGTTTTTTTAGATATCTGATGATTTGTGTCATGTTTTCTATGGACTTGCTTTAATAATGCCACTACTAGTGTGACTCCTACTCGGACACCCAACATAGCTATTCTATTAATTATCCCTGTGTTTCATTTCTTCAACAATAGATATATAATAATATTTCCTATGCATTTCAGTTCTGACATATTTTCCAACTAAATTTGATTGGTATTGTTCAATGCCAAAAAAAAGCAAATCAAATCATTCAACATACTATGAATACATGAGGACTTAACATATGATCTTATGGAAGTAATACCAACCTGGATTCCTTATGAATAAGAATAAGATGAAAACGAGCCTCCACATGCTTTATGCCATCACTAAAACTAACCTTTAGAAAACCGTTTGAGGAAGAATGAATATAATGTAGGTCACTAGCGTATGTATTTTGCTGTTCAAATTATTAATTTATCGGGACTGATGTTTATGCATTGAATACATGATATTATCACTTATGATGAGGAAATCTATTAAATGAATTCAGTGAGACATTCCACAGGACAATACTGGCCAGATTATTTTGTATGTCGGCAATAACTGGACAGCAGTTTGACCAGGAAAGAAACAGTTTCCGGTCCTAATATATATGCCCGTACTCCTGAACACTTTTTCCTTTTTTTTTCTTCAGTAGTTTAATATATTCTTGTCAGTCAATGTCAATGACAATGTCTCAATGCAACTGAAAATTAGTCAGCTTATATGACCAGCTACCAAAAGCAGACATAATGATGACATGATAAGGCTTTGAGTCTACACCATCTTACACATTTACCCCGTGGATGGGCATAGACACTGAGTATGAGACACCAATTTAACACAAATGCGATCAACATCCAGTTGGGATGTAACTCATGAAAAGTGCCTGGGCCTGGGATTTAACAAAACTTACAGCAGAGCTGGCCAATATGCAATTAGTAAATGCCTCACCATTAGGCCACCCAACTGTGTTTCACACATATATGTAATTTTACTTGACTTTTACATATAAGTACTTCTAGGGTACAATATTTACTGCAAAAGAAGTCCAAAGCCAAAGTCTTTTTTCAGATGCACTGCCAAAGGTATCCTAGCTGCTAGACTCTAGTACACATTACTCTCACTGCAATTGCCAGGGTTCGCACGCCTACCGGGAATCTGGGAAAACATTTCAAAGCCAAGAACAGCCTTTAAAATATGCGAGAAACTTGGAACTGCCTGAAAATTGCCTCTTGGAATTTGCACTAGGTGCACTGGTGGCAGCGGACATGTGTTCCATCTTCTGGTTATATTAAAGCAAATTTTTTTGCAAAAGCCTCTTAATTGATTACTTTCCAACTGGGCATTGACAGCGTAAAACCCAAGAAAAATAACTTGAATTACAATATACATGCAGACATTTTCCACAAATGTTTTCAAATACCTCTGCTGATACTCACAAAAGCAGTTTTCCCTTTCCCTCATTGGAGAAAACAAACAAGTAGTAGCACCTCTAAACTTTATTAGAAAAGGTTACAATTAAATGCAGTTTTGTTTAATCTGAAGTTTGATGATAAGATGATAAGGCAAAGTTCGTTTTGCCTTTTTTCTTTAGTTGAAATATTCAATTCAAAGAATTACATTATACTTTTGTATTAAGAATGCAGATTTACAACCAGCAGACAACAAAACGTTCAATTCTTTATCATTCTTTATTAAGTGAACGACAAAAAATTCATCATTTATTCACGAAGTGTTTTACGCAAGCATAAAATATATGAAAGGTTTATTCCTTTATTAGATAGCAGAGCTCTTATCAATTATATAATTGCAATATAGTTGGCAAGCAAAACATTCTTACTTGGGTAATAGTATTCAGTATGCACATATTTAAATTCCAGAATACAAAAAGAAAAAAATATATCCATCATATCTACAAAATAATCAAGCAAATATGCAAACAAAACTAAAGTGTATACAATTTTACAAATGCAAGTTTCAGGGCTTGCAATGTATGCCATCTATCCGGATTTATTAAATCAATACAAGTAAATATCATAAAAAATGGTTCTTCAAGCGTCACAAAATGAAACATTCTTGGTTCATTCGTTTTTCAGAATAAGGTATGGTACATTTCCTCAAGGGGCCTTCACACTATCACGGATAAGACCTACTAATGACAACAGATGAATTTATTTTTCATTTTTGCTCATCCTTGTCCATTAGTTAATTCACCCCTGAGCATTTTACGTATATTCACGCAAATCCGTAGGACACTCGTTGCACTTGACCACTCACGAGCATACGTGGAGAGGGGAAAGTTATATAAACATGTTTAAACTTTGGTGGACGTTCGAGTGATTGTTTATATTAGTTACGTAACTTGCTCGGGAGTCAGTCGGCGAGAGTTTTACGTACTCATGTCCGTGGCCATTCTTGGTAGTGACACCATCCTTGTAACACTCGCACAGCGATCTCAGGGTGATCTACAAGTGATCTATGAGTGCCTCATGGATGCCTCAAGGCCTCATGGATGCCTGGCGACGGACATTCGGTGAGCGTTTGACGGACGTCCGGCGAGCGATCTACAACTGCCTCACGTACGTTCGTGGAAAACATTTATGCATGATTAACAGAGCCACGAGTGAGCACGTATAGCTAAGTATAGCCCATTTTTTATGTGCCTGGTCACTCGTAGGTTTTGTAAGGGACAGTGTAAACGCCCCTTATGTGAAGATAGATTCAAAATTGTCTTTAACCATATTTTCACATCTCCAGTCACAATAATAGTATTCTTGATGGATAATACTGAGCCTTTTACAGACAGGACCCTCCCTCGAAAAGTAAACGCCTCCATTAAAGACTTAAATGATGTGTACATATCAAAACACATAGACAAATATGTACAAAATCAAACATTATACAACAAAAAGAACAAAGCAAAATAACCAATTATTTTTTTACATATTTCACAACTACATTTCGCATATTTTTATCCCCAGTTACAAAAATGTATGATACAAGTCTAAGGATTAATATCATTAATAACCAAACTGTTATTTAAAACAATATTGAAGATTAAGCTGAAAACATGTGTATTATGTGGAATAAAAATGGATCAGTATGTACAAAGTGATGCAATATAGCTAAATAATGCTGAAAATCGATCAGTTTGATTGTTTCTTATTCATTTCTTCCATAACTGAGGTCCACGATCTAGAAGCAACTTTCAGTGGAATGTTCATTGCGGTTAGCGTTTTATGGTGGCCAGGAAGTGATCGTGTTTTGTCATGTGATGATTTGCTGATGTCACATCTTTTGGCATTCTGGATCTCAGCATTCATCTGTTTGACTTCTTTGAGTCCTACCACATTAATGTAAGCGACTTGCTCCTGGTCTTCTTCTTGTTTGGAATCAGCAGCTGAAGTTATGTTCATTTCAGATCTAGACCTAAAAGCAGAATAATTTTTGAAACCAAATAAATCATTTGATATGCAAGGTAACAAACTTTGAGGGTTGTTTGGATCAATAGAACCTTTTCTAACTAAAACAAAGCAAATATTTACACATTAAGCCTGGTAATTTTTCCATCTGAGGTTAACTGTGATTCGGAACAAAAAATATATATATATATGTTTTGATAATAACAATATAAAGCACTTATAATGTAATGATATTTAGTATTGATACATGAATTAATGATACAATGTATGTCACTTATAATATATTGATATCTAGTATTGATGCATATAATTTTGTACTGTTTAATAAGTTAATTTTGACAAACAGTTCAGCTGACCATGATTAAAAATAAATAATTTCTTTGGAATAATGAAATATAGTTTCAGAAAGATTCAACAAATATCCAATATCCAAGGAAATTTATTCTTTGTTGAATGTTCATTGAATTTTCAATGAACCTGACCATTGATTAGGTATTCAAAGCCAACATTTAGAACTTGCTTGAGCTGCAAATGACAGCTGAGTTACTATTTAATATAGAGCTTAATCATGAGACCGCAGAGTGCAAAATGAGAATTTATGAATGAGGTACATTCTTGTACACACTAATACCTGTCTGAACTTATCTTCTCTTGCATGCCAGGTATTGCTGGTAGGGCCCTTTGGGCATGTGCAGCATTGAATCCTTTTGGCCAGCCTTTACTAGATTTGGACCTGATTAACAGGCAATAGGTTGAATTAATTGTATGTCAAGCTGTAAACCTAGTAAACAAGTTGACAGCCAATGACATGTGAGATTAAACATGTCGCTTTCCAGTTTAAGAAAAACTAATTTATTTGCCTTTTGAAAAAATAATTGTCATTATACATAATCTACAGGGTGCTGACGCCATTTGGCACTATATTTGGAGATTGTCCTGCAGATCAGTGTTACAAATTAGAAATAATTGTTAATCAGATGTGCCAGCTTAATAACGAAGTTAGTTTAAAGGACGCTTAGCTCCATTTACATCTCATTATTACTGATTATACAAATCAACATTGATCAGCTTGTCTACATTCTCGAGTGATGCAAGATTTTTGTCTACACCCTGAACTTGCAAAGCTGACTGACATGAAAACATAACCTTGGGAGGTAAAAAAGTGAACTTACCTGGCCGTGGCAGCAATCACATTGGTGTCTTCCTTTTCAGGTTGTTCGGCAAACTCCTCATAGAGACCTGATACAGGTTTTGGTTGCTTGGGTTCAGTTTTAGGTTTCCTAGAAGAAAAAAAAAAAAAATCAACTCCTTACTGAAGTCTCATGACAATCTTTTTGTCATTCATGCAGTTGTGTTTTTTTTTTTTTTTTTTCAAAATGGCATGTAACAAAGGCATATCTGATCTATATGTACAACTTCTTGCTGATCTTATTATTTACAATCATGGCTGTTTCTTGAACAAATTATAATCTGACATCCTGAAGATATTTCACACAATGTGGTTCTGGGTTCCACGTTTTCTTGTTTTATTTATTAGATAGAACAACCATGAATATACTTTCCATCTTCCACAGAGGTGGTTATTGATTTGCAATAACTACATATGCTGCAAGAATCATTAGTTTTGTCAAGCACACTGTGCAAAATATATGGTAGTCCACATATAGGTAAACAGGAACTTGTTTTTACACCAAAATTCAGCTAAAAAAATGAATTTGGAGAAACATTTACTTAACCACCGTATATTGGTCTTCCCTGCCTTTTGCATTACCTGACAAGAGGTGGTTTAATGTTCCTCTTCCTTTGCGATGCATTCGAATGCCATGGTCCTTGGCCCAGGTTGTTTTGGTCAAATTCTTCCAGCCGTGGTGATTCCTTTGGTGGTGAGAATTGAGCATTCGAATGTCTTCCAGGCATTCTTGCAGCATTCGTCTGTTTTACGTCCTCAAGTTCTTCTGCATTCATGTAGTCTTCAGGTTCTTTTACACATTCTCTTTTGAGGGTATCAGGTAGAACAACCAGGTGGCCATTTTTCATATCTTTCCTGAAAATTGATAACAATTTTGAGAGAATTTTTGCAAATTAAGTTGCATTAATATTGCTCTTATATCTGGCTAGTAGTCTACTATCTCTACACTATATCTCTCTACTCAATAAGATCCAAAATATAGTTGTGGAAATATAAGGAGTAAATAACAAACCTTGAATGTGTCTTATATCCCTTCAGATTTTCTTTTCCAACGTAGCTTTCCTGTTCAGCTGCTACATCTCCGTAAAAACTTCCATAATCTTTATTGGGTTGACTCTGAGTGGTGCTGTAATTCCTGAAATAGCAAATAGGAATAGTAGACCCATGAACATGCACTTTTATCCAATCTTTCTTTTCATAATCTGATTCATTTATGACAATTATTCCTGGAAATAATTAAATTACCCTGTTGCATAATTATATTGAATGTTATTTAAAAATTCATGTAATACAATTCTTTAAGAAAACAAACAAATGCACCAAATGGTGTCAGCTGGCCATTACATTGTTCCTAAGTACATTGGGGAAAAAAAATACTTACTCATTTTCATTGTATAAGTCTCTCACAGCATTAATGTAATGCAGGTCAATTTTGAATTTTGAACCTTTGTTTCGCATCGGCAACCCTGGCGGAATTAAAGAGTCCTGTATGGCCCTGAATAAAACAAGGACAGCAATCGTACAAGAATTATACTAAGTGTCTTTGTGAGGTCAATGGATACAATAAAATCATAAAAAAATATACCATACTTGACAGCAAGTTCGCTTGAATATTTCCTTCTTAAGATTGTGTTATTGTGGTAAGTCTGTTCAGCTTCAATTTCTTTGTCATCATATGGCATTTTCTTTGCAGATTGTTTTGCATCGGACCCATCTGATTTCATTCCTATGTTATTTGTGGCTACAACTTCTTTCATTTTCTGTGGTTGTTCTGGGGGAAGTTTTTCATTCCTAGAAGTAAGAAGTGAAAATTCAAATCTGTCCACGAGATGAAATGTGAAGCAAAAGTTCAAATCATTTCCATGATGATTCAGATTCCTTTATTTAATTTGTACCTGACATATACAAGGAAAGACTCTTTATAAAACAGACTGATCATCTCTTACCGAGAGCTACCCTTCCAAGTAAAACTTTTCTTTTCTATAAAAAGTAACTCAAGTCAATGCAATGAAACATCATATATGTATGTACAGTTAGTTTCATAAAATATGGTCTATTCTACACAGCTGTAGCCACCTTTTCCTGGCTTTATCTATAACTAAAGTCAGCTGCTTCTGTCTACTCCTAGCTTATAGTTGGCTTACACCTATCACCACTGAAAAATACAAACCTAGGTAAATGTGAGCAATGTATCTAATATATCATAAATATGTATGTGCAATAGACATGCATCTTGTCAAAAAAAAAAAAAAAAAATACAAATAAGCTTTATTCCCAACATATGCACCAAATGGTGTTGTATGAACTTCTAGATCTGGCTCTGAGTAGCCACCTATTGCCAGAGAGTTCTGTTTAGTGACAGGCAGCATCATATAGCAGAAGTTGTCTAGCTTTCTCTAAGTTAATTTTGACAAGCTGTTTTTAATGAAATTAACTGTATGCTTTCAAAAACCAAACAGATGTAAGTAATTACTGATAAGGTTTTGACAGAGTTGATAAACTGATAAGATAGGAATACCTGAATAGGTTGTCCTCTTTTTTCACAGTGGCTGATGGATTATTGTCATAATAATTATCTTCAACTGTTTCATCTTCATTCTGCATTTGATCCAGAGTGGCTGATCCATCTGGTATTGCTACACCCCCTCTGATAAATCTAAAGACACATACAAAATAATGGATGATAGGTTATGTTTATTAGAATGCAAGGCATAATCTTAGTTAATTAAATATTGTAAAATGATATGATGACATATAATACCTGGGCAACGTGGTACTATCTAATGTATCCCAGCTAGATAATGACCCATTTAGCATGTCAACACTCATTGTTCGCTTGTTTATAACTTGCATTTTCTTGTGCCTGATAGAGCAGAAAGGCAAAATTAATTTATACAAATTAATTTAATTGCTTTATTCATAAATCAGACCAGATAGACAAAACGAAATTTAGCATATTAAATCTATTAAAAAAATGTTATTTGCTTTGCTCATAGTCACCAGATAGACAAAAGTATAGTATACAAGAATTTCAATACTCACACATAGGTCATGTATCCAAAAAACCCAAAGATGAGTAGAATTGTGGGAATAAGAAGAGCCCATAGTAAGATTTTGTAGGTACTTCCTGATGCTAAAAGTATAAATAAGTGTATAAAATATTGAACAATACATGGAAGTGCTTCTTCATAACTTTATTTATGTTGATGTTTGTGTCACAATGCTACTGCTCTGGAGCTTAGCCAGCTTATATGACCACTGCCAGATGCAGATGTAATGATGAGATGATTAGACTTGAAATCGCACCATTCTACACTTTTACCCATGGGTGGGGTCTTTTACTCCAGTTTAACATCTTATGTGATTGACACTAGCATTTTTTGTTTGAAAATAATATTTGTAGTTTGAAGCTGTGATTAATATAGCATATACCTACCCCCAGCGTTTATGCTCCCTTCATCATTAGTTGGTGTTGCTGGTTCGACCGAAGAAGGCATTTGTGGTGGTTGCCAAAAAAATTTTCCTAAGATAACAATGAAAATCGCTTTAAATATACATTTTATTGGTGAGATTTTTAAAATTATAGCCGTTCCTCGTAAGGAGTATTGTATTATAAAAATTTACAACATTAAGCACACATTGAACAAATTGAATATCACAATATTCGAGTTCAACTTACTGTATTTACTTAATTGTTCACTAACCTCTCTGACAGAATACAGATTTGGCTGAAGAGCAGTGCATGTCATTCCAAGTTCCATCACTGTCCATCATAAGACATTGCTCATCAATGTCACTCGGTTCATTTTGGCGCCAGTTGAATTGCAAGATTTCCTCACCATCTGATAGATATAAATGAGAGAACTTGAGATCTTGTGGTTATGTAATTGGTCAGCTTTGATGAAGGTTCTGGCCTCCAGTATTGAGCAGAGTATACCTTATTGGGATGATGGCATAATGGTGAGGTTAACAAAATCGGATTTTTCTTAAAAAAACAATAAAAAAAACATCAGGACTTACAAATTTTAAGAAAAAAAACCCTCACCTTCCCATTTCCATATTTCATGTCGCAAGCCAATGAAAAATCTGTAGGTCATATAGTGTGCCAGCTCTTTCTTCATCTGGATGAGATTTTCATCTTGTTCAAGGTAGAACAGGTCACCTCCTCGATCAATGCAACCCATTCTGGCATCATACCAGTTTGCAGAAGCAAAGGTAAGCTGATTCTTTTTACCTTTTTTGATAAGATTAAAGGAGAGATATCTTTAGGTGATTGTACAGCATAGAGTTGGTAATCTGCTAATTATGAGAAAAATTGTTTTAATGATTATGATCACTGTAGAATATGTGAATCCTTAAAACTTTTACATGTATGTCTTTTCTGTCTTAGTTGTTTTTTTAAGGTTTTAAGATGGTAAGCCTCCTCCCCACCAGTTTTTGTCTCGCAACTGGTTATGGTCTTATCTTGAGTAAGCATATTTTATGGTGTCTAGCATTGCACTTTGGCTAACTTACCTATATGACATATGTGAGGATACTTCAAGTGACATGATTCAATGTTAATCTTTAGTTTTCCAGCTTCGGTGTGGTAAAGAATGCCACACTTGTGTCGGTGCCTTCTGACTGTAAAATAAAGCAAATAGGTCTGAGAGTGGCTTCCAGTAGCCAGTTCTTCAACAAATAATAATATATAGAAAATGGCATTTTCACTTACGCGAAAAGTTTAAAGATGGGCTTGCCCGATGATCATTGTAATTGAAAGAGATATCATTGAGGAACTTCCACCTTCCTAGATCTCTGGATTTCCCTCCCAGCCAAGCAGGAGAAGATGATTTTAATGGTTCACCCAATATTTTCATATTGGATGCATTCTTTATGATCTCTTTAGGTAGTTTCACCATGGACATGTTCTCTGACTTGCAATGGTGCCTTGTCTCTTGCCATGACTTCCGAATATCAGTGTAATAATAATAGCAAACATCATCAAGCTTTTGTAATTTGCAGTGTCCGCTTGACAAGCAATCATGTTTGCATTCATAGCCTGATGCATGGACTGGAAATAAAACAAAATTAACAAATTTTTGTGGAGATTTGTTTAAATATTTTTTGAAAAAAAAATGCTATCAGTTGATGTATATTCAGTCTAGTTTATTTGATTTTGATTAAATGGCATATTCTAAAGTCACTTATTCCAGGATCGAGAATGATGTCAATCTCGTTTTCATTTATATTTTAGAATGGTTGTCTGGGTTTACCTTCCTCTTGAAATTTGGTTTTATGATAAGAAATTTTATTGAATGACAACCGGTTTCCTTCTAGATAGAAATGTACTGGCATACCAATGTTTGGCTATATGACAGGCAAGGAGTTTTTAATTATGGTTGGATGGGCAAAGAATGATAATGGTTGGCTAAGAAGAAAAGGAGTGGCACATTAGTTGAAGCTACACTTACACCATAGCTAAACTACCACTTATATATATCCCAAGTTAATTGCTATCCAAATCTGTCCCCTGGACTCCAGAGCTTTGATTTTTTATTGCAATAAAAAATTAATTACATGTTAAACAAGTGTGGAAAGTATTTTAACCATTCATGTAAAATGTATCTTTATTTTTGGTGGTCCACAATGATAGGAATGAAAATATTAGAATAGTTTTAGATTTAGGCAGTCTATCAGCTACAGATGGCTGGAGTTAGCACTGTCAAGTCATAGTGACATACATAACAGGTACAGACATAGATGCTTGGAAGACAAACTAGTAATTGTTTAGCTATCAAACATTCAAGTGCACTACATTACTTGTTTAGTTCATTAAAAGCTTGGTCCTAGTGTAATGCATAATGAGTAAAGGCTAGAGCAAGCGATAGATAATACCTGGGTGTCTAATTGACCATATACAATGAACAGAAACAGTACATATATAGTGTCCATAGAGATAAAAAGAGATAACACACTGTATATCCAGACTCATGATATAGTACACCCTGTTCTATCATGGTTTCATGTTGCCTATAGATAGAAAAATTTTGGTCATTTTCTTATCTACACTTTTATGGTGTTCTTTCCTCAAACATAAATGTTTTTCTTACTTAAAAGCCTTATCTGTACTGATTTTGCCTAACAAATTAAGTCAATGTCAGTGTCTCATTGCATCTGGTCTGATAGCCAGCCTATATGAACAACTACCAGAGATAGGTAGGGTATTTTACTTGCCTCAGAATAGACACTGAGTACAAGGCACTGTTAATTTAATGTTTCATGCAATCAATATCCAGCTGAAATTAATCAAACCAGGGACCTTCATATCAGCTTGGATGAATAGAGATTCATCCAAGATATCAGCAGGGCTCCACAGCTTCAGTTGTGGTTTGCAGACGCCTTAATTACCAGGCCACCCAGCTGCTTGTTATACTTGGTTATACTAATAGTTATATTATGATATAATATATATATATATATATATATATATATAATGATGATATTTTGCTAGTTTCCTGCTGCTTATCGATAAAGCAATTTTGGTAATTTTCTTATCTCCACTCTTGAATTGTATTTTATAACAACGCCTTGGTACCAATTATACAGCCATTTTACAATAAATAGGTTTTGTAAAGGGAACATGCGCAAAGCTGAGATAGACTTGTTAAGAGACGTGAGCACCAATACATTCATCATATCACGTAATCTTAAAGTGACCATTCCTAAAATATATGTGTAAATGTTTATCATTGTAATGTCTGTACCGGTTCTATTAATGTTACATCCCGAAAAATTAGGATGTGTGTGCACCTCTTATAATTAATTATAATTATAATATGATAATGCCAGTAGCATCCAGCTGAAAGCACAGTGTGTTTGTAAAGCGTGGGCGCAGACATGAGCGGGTTTTCCTCACTTTGCAAAAATGACTGACCCCATGGAAAGGATTCTGTAAGGATGAATTTTGCAAGAGTAGCAAGACCATAGTTTCTTTGCAATAGTCATCTGAAAGGCTTGTTAAACAATATTATAACCTAACCAAGAATAACCTATATTCTAGGGCTGTCTGTGCCAATTCACTTATTTAATCTTTAATTTTAAAAGGAAATTGCTCTTTCACAGGATGTGCACAGTTATTTGGGGAAAAAACAGAAGGTAAGTACCAAATATTTTGAACATTCAGGAGAGTACTGTATCAAAGATATCACTTTATTCATTCGTAATTGAAGTTTGACAACTTTTAATAATTATCAAATTAACAGATTTTGAACTAATTTTATAAAAGATAATGGTTGATATGACACATTGTTCCCCATATGACATAATACCGAGGGTGCTATTGAAGATGGTGTCCATTCAAGTTTGTTTAAAATCAGCCATTATATTTTATTTTTATAATTGTCAAACCAACCAGTATAGTTGTTTGATTTATAAAGTTACTGGATAAGGACACACCATTTAAAAAAAAATTTAACAACCTATTTAGTGGACACCAGCGACACATTAATTTGTCTGAAAACAGACAATCATTGTTTAGAGTGTAGAACGATAATATAATGGTTCGTAATACACAGCATAACATTTTCAAAATGGCAGACTTCACCTATCTGTAGCCACCCTTACCTACTGGTATCCTTTGGGTGCATGGCTTAGCCTAACCCCATTTAAAGAAAAGAAATGCACACACTGCAGACCATCAAAGATAGTACAGGGTGTGGCATAAAAACGTGCACCAGCAGCTACTGCTATCCCTTTTGTTATTACCTCAATTGACAGTGATCACATGCAGCTGCAATCATACACACGAAAGTAATATAGTCCTAAATTATCTTTATGAATATATTTTCTTGTTTCTTCAATAATGATAGGTAATATGGATCTAAATATAGCACATGCACACTTATCACACCTTTGGGTCATTCTCACCTAGATTAGATCACTGATCATACAGATGTGTCATAAACACCTGTCTTGACATTTGCCACAACAAATAAGGCAAATAGATTCATTTTTAATAAGAAGGTAGAGCATTGACACCTTTGAGGTGAAGAGTGCAATTTTGGGTTGAGGTCAATTTTCTGTCTATTCTTTCTATTACCTGGCTCATCCTCCTGAAAATCATGTTATTATTTCCAGATTAGTTGGAGATTCACTAAGTCCCTCTGGATGCCATTATATTTCTCTATTTCAATTTTATGACCTCGCTGGATCAAAACTGGAACCAACCTTCTTATCATCTAATACCATAATATATATGCACGTATAAAAAATCTCTTTTCTGCAACTAGAGACACAATGCAAGCAGACAGAAATCTGACTTCTGTGATATGTGTCACTCAGAACAAGCCCTGCAGCATGCACTCTCTCAATAATTCAGACACTGATAGGGTCTGACATTATAAGATAAAAATATCACAATGACCAATTGCTTATACCCCTGACTAAATGTGGCAGAACTTTAGACATGCCTCATAAGTATTTGAGTAATCTAGAGGAGATGCCTGGTGAAAGTTTTTAGGCCGCACTCTGTACATAATTTACTATCAGTATAGTTAACATGCAATTGATTTTCAATTGAAAAACAATTTCTGGATTTTCAAACAGTGTCATTATGCCATCTCTCTCATCTGTTTTATATCATCGCTCGTCTCTTTTTAATGTCATGTAATACTTGCCAAAATATATAAAACAATTGTTAAAATAACCTTAAGTGCATGGATCTCTCTGATCAAACTGACAACAGGAAACCAAGATAGCAATAACACCTTCATCTTTGAGGTTTCCTCCTGTTTTACTGTAATATTTGTTTTGGCAGGAAAGAATAAAAGTGTCTTAGTCTCACTCTGGATTCCAGGATCAATTAGAATAGCTTAGTGCCAGCAGCAGTGGTGTAGCTGAGAGTAGCTCATAACTGACAAGCCATTTTCACAAATTTGAACTTTAAAATATGAATGTAGCTAACCTTGATGTCTTAGAAACAGCAGTAATGCAAGATGAAGCATCAGCAACATCCTTCCATCGCAGAAATGCCAAACTTCACTGAGAGAATGAGGAAAACTGGAACACATGCTCAATAACATGGTCTGTTCAGTGTTTGATTCAATTATTTGTTGTTTCAACATTGTAACTTAAATGAAGAACATGACTGATGTGTCTATAATAAGGTTGTTGAAGTGATAAGGCAATAGGGAAGTTTTAGAGAGGAAATGGGGATGAATGCATGAATTTATCAGTGCAAAAGTCGTTTGGTGGTTTATTGGGCTTATTGTTTCGTAAAATTTAAGTCAATACAAACTGGCCTTAAATTATTTACATATCGTCGGTTTCAGGGAAGACTCAGACATAGTAAATTTACCAGGTTCCAGGAGAAAGTCAAAATCACTATAATTTCATATTCAGCTGCAGAACATTAATAGCGGAAGACTAAGCAAAACCAATTTAACCTTGCTTGAAAAAGCAAAAGTTTTAATTCTGTTATCAGTTCATTTGCTTTGACTGAATATGCTTTTGTACCTCCTGAATCAGTTTGAGCAGAATACTAGGACAAAGCAGTTTGGAAAGAGTGCTCTGTTGAGATGTTCTGTGGAAAACTAGGTTAAAGTGGTTATACTATAGGAAAACTAATGTTCACAGTGGAAGACAGAGCTATAATGAATAAATAAAATAAAATTTAATTTGTGAAAACATTCCAATTTCATGGGGTGTTTTAGTTCACAAAACTTAAAGTTCAAGGGGTAAAATACTTTGTCCAAGGTTATTAATGTCCTTGAAAATCAGAATTTGCAAAATTCAAACAAACTGGTTTGGCTGAGTCTTCCATGATACCGACAATGTGTGTTATGATGATCTTTGGTATATAATTATAGATTTTGTCTGAATAAAATTGTTTGAGGTCCACTGAGTGCAACCTTGGTCATAACCAGTAACTCTGAAGCCCCGTTCACACTATCACAAGCAAGATACGAGTGACCACTGACATCCAAGATAAATTTTACAAGTGCGGACTCGTGCCTCTGTTAATCACATATAATTACTTTGACGAGTGCTCGCAGGACGACTGTAGAACATTCTGTCGTCTATCGCTCAGCATAAGAGTGACGGGCGGGTCTCGGCGACGCCAGTGTGATGGTCGCTGATTCAAGAGCGTTACCCTGGCGTCCGCAGAGCTTTTCCCGAGTGTTCCACGAGCTGTACAAGAGTGAACATGGGTGGATGGCGAGTATACACGAATGAAAAGCCTCCCCTATTTACCCTCAAGTTAGCATGAGTGGCTGTGAGTGGCTGTTAATGCCCACAGATGTCCATAGATCACTCGCCAATCGCTCCCGGAGTGGTTCATGTAAAAACATAAACAATTTCACTTGTCGAACGTGCGTGAAATTGTTTAACATGTTTGCCCTCTCTACGGATATTCATAAGTGATCTAAAGGGACCAGGAGCATTCTACGGATTGCCACGAGTATCCGTAAATCGCTGGGTGAGTGAATGACTCATGGACAATAATAAGCAGGAGTCAAAAAAATTTTCATCCGCATCCGCACTCACTCGCCATCCTGATTTGTGATAGTATGAACGAGGCTTTACTCCCGTAAACCACAAGCTGCAAGTTTTCTGCCAATGAACTGATAACCTTCAATTAGATCTATATGTATATGGTTTTATAGTCTTAAATTACAACAGGCCTGTTCAAGCTTGAACCTCTTTCAATTCTAGATTCCAGGGGATAAATTGGAATTTCTGGAATAGCTTAGTGCTTAGTGCCAGCAGCAGTGGTGTAGCTAAGTGTAGCTCCTAATTGACGAGCCTTTTTCAAAACTTTGAACTGTAAGATATAAATGTAACTAACCTTGATGTCTTAGGAACAAAAGTAATGCAAGATGCAGCATCAGCAGCATCCTTACATCGCTGAAATACCAAACTTCACTGAGAGAATGAGGAAAACTGAAATACATGCTCAATAACATGGTCTGTTCAGTGTTTGAATTAATTATTTGTTGGTTCAACATTGTAACTTAAATGAAGAACATGAATGATGCATCTATAATAAAGTTGTTAAAGTGATAAGGCAATAAGGAAGTTTTAGAGAGGAAATGGGGATGAATGCATGAACTTATCAGTGCAAAAGTCATTTGATGGTAACATTTTAAAAGTTCCATGGGGGTTTTGTTTTCGTAAATATAAGTCAGTATAAACTGACTTTTAATCATTTACAAAATTTAGAATATTTTCTGGGAAATTTAACATATGTGTTATGATGGTCTTTGTGTCTATTAGAGGTTGTCCAAACTAATTATAAATTGGTTGAGTTCCACTGAGTGCAATCTATTAGTAGCCAGCCACTGTTACTCCCTACCATAAAACCGCAAGCTGTGGATTTTCTGCGAATAAATTCAATTAAATCTATATGTTAATGGTCTTAGTCTTCAATTACATGTTGAGCAGCTGGGGGCCTAATGGTCATCCACCAATTCCATATTGGCCAGGTCTGCTGAAGGTCCCGGGTTCAATCCCAGGCACTCTTCATGAGCAACATCCCAGCTGGATGTCAATAGCATGAGACATTAAATTGGAGGTGCCTTGTTTTCAGTGTCTATGCTGAAGCAACTAAAAGACCCCACCCACGGGGTAAATGTGTAATATTGTGTGGACTTCAAGCCTTATCATTTCATCATAGGTCTGCCTCTGGCAGATGGTCATAAAAGCTGACTAAGCTTCAGACCCAGTAGCATTGCGACATAGACATAGATTGACGTTCTCTGCCAACTTTACAATTACACCCTTAACAGGCCTGTTTAAGCTTGAACCTTTCTCAAATCCCTGGAGAGCACAGCACACCCAGCTGGCAGATACAATTGGCATCACTGCCTGTAGTGAGTGCCGATTAGAGTTACAAAGGATCTACTCAGTTACTCCATGCCTTGGTAGGGTTAGAACCCCACAACCTTCTGGTTTGGGGGTATCACCTTAACTACTAGGCCATGTCTCATGCACAATGTATATTTCAATTACTCTTTTGTCTTTGACAGACTGACGGAGAAAGATGCTGCTCTGAAGATCAAAAGTGTGGGGGACTTGGTTTAATGGTAAGGCACACTATTACCAAGAAGAGTTGGTCAGAAATACTCAAATATGGGGAACTAAGACACCAGCCAGGCTGGGGGATTCTTTTCATTGTAACAAGCTGACTAGAGTCATGTGAGCTAATACATTTTATTTTCTATTAAAAATAGATAACTGAGCTATCATATCACAGATGAAACACATTAACATTTTTAACATAAGCTTTAATGAATTAACAGCAGTTTTACAAGGAAATGCAAAAAAAAAAAAGTATTTTTTGGTCATGCTATAAGGCAATCTGTCAACTCTCTTTGTGTCCATTTATCTGCTAAAAGAGATAAACAACCAGTTATAATAAGGAAATGAAGCACTGTTAACATGGCAGAGTGGGTGGAGAAGACAGTAATTGAAAAATGGCCACTTGTTTTAAAACTGCTGCTGAAATATATTGTACACATAATTTTGCATATTTCTTATAGAACGTAATTCCTTAAACTGGTTGCAATATCATCGTTACCTCTAAGAACTAATGAAGGGAGTTCAGATATTTGCTTCTTCTATAGACATTATGATATTATGGTTTCTCAATTATTGGCATTTTGGGTTGATTTGACCTTTTACAGACCCATATAAGTTTAGTGCTGTACTGCACATTAATACAATCTGAATATCATCACCCTCTTGGTGCGGATCAGGGGCGATTATTCTATTTTCCACTATGGGGCTCCACCATGGTCCACTATCGTCCACTATACACTATAGTCTCATGAAGATGGTGGCTCCACCAGCCAGTTCGGATGAATATTAGCTGGTTTCATTTAATATGCTCAGAGGCAAGAACTTCCTGCATAACTATACGAACTAGTTATTTGGTCAGTGTCAAGAAAAACTATAGGCCCTACTATATTTCTCATATGTGATATTCCATTAGTGTTATCAAGAACACAAAGTTCCCACGCAATGCCCCAGATGGGTACCAGATTATCCGTATGTTTATCACAGTGTCAGCACTAGCGCCATGGTCTAGTGCTTAAATCATTCCTGAGCTAATCATGAGGGTTACGGGTTCAAATATCCATGCATGGATTCTTGCCAAATTCTTTGCATAGGGCAACCGGCCCTCACAACCATAGCAAAGGCGCTGGTGTGAATTCTGTGGCCATGAGGTTATCATACAGTTCAAGACTGAACATATCCAACATGAAGCTATAATTTAAGTCACTCTAAGTATACCAATCCATGTTTTTTTCTTTTCTTTCTTATGATAACATTTAATAAGGATGCACAATTTGTAAAAATATAAATTTGCTTCAGAGATCATGCGAAGATCATCCTTTCCCATGGCGCTTGGCCAACATTCTGTTGCCACAGTAAAAGGCTCTTTTCTCTATTTGAACATATGTTATCTTATCTATATTGTTTTAATTTTGCCTGCTCAGATAAATATAGATAGATAGATAGATAGATAGATAGACAGACAGACAACAGATCTATCTTGATGGATTGATACTTAATGACATAGACAGAAAGTTACTGTGATGTTAAGTTGTCAACCTCAAAGATAAACTGGTGAGAGTCAGGAGTGATTATTCCATTGTCCACAAGGGGGGCTCTACTAGACTCTTGAAGATGCTCCTCTAGTGGATTTGGATTAGCCAGCCTCTCCTGCAAGGTGTGATTCCATTACTAAACATTAATTCAGGATAACATATAATGTTATAGTAACCAAATCAAGCAAATTCAAAATATTTTATTCCATGAAAATGTTGTAAGCCAAAAAAGGCTAAATAGTATCTCTTAACATATCAAGATTTTTACCTTAATATATAGGCCTACAGGGACTTTCCCTTTTCCATTACCTAGAAAGCTGCTTCCACATTGCAACATTACTAAATCTAAATCATGTCACTGAGGAATGTTTATGATGATGATGATGTCGCGATTATCGTGGAACTACCAGTACCACCATAAACAACCAAAACCATCTTGTGGATTATATAGGGGCATTAAAATTTCCAGCTCTACATGGTAGATTGTACATTATAAATATTTTATATTATTTCTTGGGTGATCATCAATTTCTTTTTATAAACAAGCCAGGTTCATTTTTGGTTTAAAGTCTTACAATTTTCAAACACAAGGTAAATTCTGTACTATTTTTTATGCTAAACATTCATTTGTTTGAATTATTTGAATTTTCTAGTCTAGATTCAATAAGGATTGAAAGATTTACTGCATTCAATCAATAGCAACACAGTCTCTTCATATCTTCCTTTAATAGAATAAGATAATTGATTAAAAACAAACATGTCAATTACAATTTCGCTGTCAAACTAATTTGTGGCATTTAAACAATATAACAACAACTTCAATAATACCAACAGACTACAAAATATCATTATTATATTGTACAAGATGATAATGAAATAGAATATACTTCAGCACATCAAATAGCTTGCTTTATCTACACGCAAAAATTTACATCAATTTGATTCCAGGATTTCTTCAGACAAGCTGATCTACATGTCAACAACAACAAATCACATTATAAGGATATCCTTGCTTTGGAATATTGATCACACATTTGCGAATTAGTATAACAACCTTCTTAAGTAAAGGGTATCAATATACTTATCATCTGCTTTATTGCTATTCCTATTGACAAAAATATATCGGTTCCCATAAAGCAGACATCATCTAGAGGGAGAGTCCCCTATATGAGTAGTATTAAAGACTACGATAAAAAACTATGTATTGAAACAAATCAAACAAATGAGTATGTACAAATTATTGTATAAAAACATTTTTAATTATTTTTTTTCTTCAACTACCATTGCCTATGTATGTTTTCATATTTTCATAGAAAATGTCTTATGTAGTTCTCCTTTGTTCTTTAACAGGTCAGTCATTTCCAAAAATACTCACACAGAAAGGAAAATCATGGTAACAATCCATTTATCAGAGTATGCGACCTGAATTTCTCAGCAAAGTTTTTGTGATTTGTACTCGTATCCTTAATTGATTATATATAGATATTCATCTCTGCCACAGAAGCTGCTGCTGCTTTTCCTTAAGGATTAGCAAGATTATCACCACCTTTTCAAAAGACTCTTGCATTAATGTAATGTGATTCTCTGTATTGTATTGCGATTTCTGACGGAGTTGAAGAGCTTTCTTCTGTGCTGGAAAAGACAAAATATATAGTTGTCAAGTTTGCCAAAGATAGAATAATTCCAAATAAATACCAACGAAATGTCTGAAAGGGATGCAAACAAGTTATCTGTAACTAAGAGCTGTGGACTTCACCCAGTCGTCAGTTACTTTGTAATGTAATATGTTATTGCGTTGAATAATTTTATGTGATGTACTTTGTTCACTATAATACATTAGATTTTTTTTTCTAGTATATTTCGTTGTATTTTATTGAAAATAGCTGAATTATGCGACTCAAATTGGATAATTCGTTTACAGCTTCTTCTGCATAATGAATAATTAGATGGAGCACCAATCCCTCAAAAGAGTTTAATGTGAACATGAGAGTCACACCATCAGCATAAACAATGGGGAAAGAAATAATTAGTAGCTGATGTTATGTCATTAGCATATAATGAAAGCAAAGGGCCAGGAATAGTGATGGGTGTAGCCCAAAAATATAAATATAGACATAACATACCTGCCAGAAAGCTGTTTCCATCTTCGGATTGTTTCATCATCATACGACTCTTCAGTTATAACATTGTCTGTAATGTTGTTGTCCATTTCCTCAACAGTTTCTGTTGCAACATTTTGCTGTTTCATGTTATCTATGATCGGACTGCATCTTGCATTTGGGTACCTTGAAATTGAATTGAGATTTTTCAAAAAAGTCTGAAGCCAAATATAAGTTCACTTTGGTGCAGATGGAAAAATTAAAAAATTAAAAACTAAACAAAGTAATACGTTTACAATAACTAATTAATTAGGTGCATAAAATGAACTTGCCTGCTTAGGTTATTTTCAACATTCCAATATAGTGGTGTTTCATTTACATAAAGGTGCTCTTGGTCCATGTCTTGTTCATTAACTGCATTTACTGGTTCATCTGTTATCATTAGTCCCTCTCTTAAAATAAATATGTTACATATTTTCACGATAACAGAAACGTTGGAATAAACAAAAATGATAAACCTGACCAGCAAAAATGGCTTAAAGTTTTACCTGGAAAGTGTGACAAGTTCTAAAGCAGCGTGCCAACTTGTCAAGGGAACCACCCTTGTCAAAGTGTCATTTAAAGCATCATTGCTTTGCATTGACCTCTGGTGTTTGGCTTGCCTCTTTCTGCAGCTGAAAGAGTAGAAGATCAAAAAAAGTTACCAAGGTGGCAATTATGTAGTGTTATGACTATTGCTGGTATTGGAGTCTTTATGTTGTGCAGGAGTAGACATAAAATACAACATTAAGAAACCAAGGCAGCAGTTAGTTAAAGTTATATGAATACATAACAACTAGCAAATAGGTCATTCATTCTTTCTATTGAATAACTAAACAGTTTGTCTTTGACATCTTTGCAGCAAACATTACTACCCTTGCCATGAAGACACCTGGGACTCTCCTATTATTAAGTTGATTAATAAAATTAACATAACTATGACTATGATAAGAGAAGCAAATGATAGACAGCCAAGTAAACGTAGAATATGGCCTGATATGATTTTGATTACCAACAACAATTTTGCCAAAACATTTTTTTTTTTCACAACTTTATAATCCTAGATAGTCAGCAATTAATTTTATGTTGCCATGCGTTCTTGTGATTACCTGGACAATTATTAATAGCAAACACTCAGTATCAATGCCTGAAGAATCCACATACTTAAGCAATAAATAAATAAATGTGAACATCATATGTATTGCTATACTTACGTAATGTTCTTACATATGAAGAATCCCACAATGAATAAAATTGTTGGAACCAATGTGCTCCATAGTATGATTGTATAGATACTACCTGAAATTAAAACTTGATCAGTAAATCTTAAAATGAAATTGGAGCTCTTTCAGTATTTACAGCCTTTAGCTTAACATAAACAATTATCATTAGTAGTACTTAGTAGTATTGTATTGTCAATTAATATTTGCACATAAAATGAGATTCATGGACAAGATTAAATTGAAATCAGGCTGAGGTTTGTAATTTAACAATGAACTGTTTACTGTTAAGATTGCATTCTATAGATATGGTCAACTGTATAAACTGAATTGTCATTAAAAGAATTACTGAAAGCTTAATCTTACCAATGGTGGTGTCAACAGCTGCAGAAAAAAAATATATATCAGATGCACATTTTAATGCAAAATCTAAAACATCATAAAGGCTTTAAAAAACTTAATTATAAGAATAAACTATGGTCTTAGCAAAAGGTTTTACACATTGTTTGGAAACAGCTCTTCCTAAATAGTAATCTGTTATGCTAGCCCTTGCCTGAAAACTAATGTTTTTCCGTTGTAATTATATTGTGATGTGCTTTTTAGGCATGGCAAACAGCAATATAAAAGACTTGTTTGCACTACAAATTTATTTACTGCATAACTACTAATAAAGGCATTATCACTTACCTTTTTGACAAATTATATTGCTTGTAACAGAACAATTCTCATCTTTCCATTTGCCATCACTTTTGATCATGAGACATTTTTCCTTGAAACTACTTGACGGTTGATCAGTATCCCAGTTAAAGTGCAAAATTTCTTCTCCATCTGCGATAGATTATAACATAGAAATATCACATCAACACAATCTTTTATGTCAGAAACAGCTCTTCCATAAAGTATAATTCAATACTAAATCTTCATGAACTTTTAATGGCAGGATATTGCTTGATTGAGACATTAAACCGGTCATGGCATGTCCCACAGGCAACATTATAAAACCAAATGGACAGTATGACTATTATCTTCTCATCGCATAGCCTTCCATAAGTTAATTACAGAACTGATCAAGGCAACATGAATTGTACAAAACCTGTTTAATACCGCATTCCCTAAAGGAGGTTTACTGTTTCTACACTCAAAAGTTTTCTTCACAAATTTGTTGGTGTAGAATAGCTTACCTTCCCATTCCCAAGCCTCGTGTCGCAGACCTATGAAACTTTTTGTGACATATTGGCCCCACTTGTTTAGTGCTTTCTTGTCCGTAGAGTACAACAGGTCTCCTCCGTGTGATATACATGTGGACCTGGCTCCATACCAACTGTCAACGTCAAACACTTTAATATCATGTGAAAGTTCGTCTGGAAAGGTTCAAGATTTACGCTATTAATTTCAGCCTAAGGCATCTCTTTGTTGTTGCTTGTAATGTAACACCTTTTATCTGATCCTCTTAACAGTGAAGATGGGGGATTCAGCAAAAAAATACACCTACATTATTCATCACAAAAATCTAGCCTACCATAGCAATAATGAGCTTTATACATAGTTCCAGCCACCAAAGAAGGTATACATATGTAGTTAGTATACCAAGTGCACTCAAATATGAAAAACTGGCATAATGATCAGCTTATACAGACCTAGCTGACACAGTGAAGGGTATTTTCTGTAACATTCTTCAATGTCAAGTTTGAATGCCATTGTACTGTCGAATGACAGCACACCACACATATGATGGTATTTCAGTTCTGAATAAAGTATATAAACAATAAAATGCACCGTATAACTTAACATGACACCAACATAAGAACATAAAACCAATATGCCAAACTACACACATGCTGTACTATAGGACCCACCATTATTATCAATCATTGTAATCTATCATAATACCAGGTGCCAGGGTTATGAAAAGTTCTGGTCATATATTCTTTAGCTTTGTTTTAACAAAGTGAACAGAATTATGGAAGAAGAATGGTCTTGGAATTGATTTTCTCTAATCTACAATAAATCTCATCTGCAGAAAATTATCGTAGAATTGAATTTCTTTACAATAAGATATAGTAAACAAATATACCCAAATGGACCTTATTCTTGAAACATAACCAATCTGTCAATGTATTACCTGAAAATAGTAAATGAAACACTGAAACGTCTTTGAAAATGTGTTGTACCTTGAAATTTTGGAGAGAGTTGTAGCTGTGTTTCATCCAAAGGAACACCACTGAGGAATTTCCACGTTCCAAGGTCTCTGGTTTTTCCCCCTAACCAGACATTAGTGGATTTGCCAATTTGTTCAAATAATGTTTTCAAACCATAGTCATCCTTTATTGCTTCTTCAGGCAGTTTCATCATGGCCAAATTTTGTGATTTGCATAAATATCCAGCCTCATTCCATGGTTCCAAGATGTCAGTAAAATGATAATAACAGACGTCATTGAGCTTCCATACTTCACAGATTTTGGCCGACAGACATGGGTGATAACATTCACGGAATAATGTATTGACTAAGAAAGACAAATGAAACAAATATAACTGTAACTGGTGGAATAGAAGTTAAGATCATTTATGTACAAAACTAGGGGCCCATTGATAGTTTGTTTACACCGGGAAAGACAGCATAACAACCCCTAGCCTCATCCCATGGTGTCAATATATCAGTGAAAAAATACAAGTATACATCACTGAGTGTCTTATTTGCAATCTATAATCGCTAGTAAATCCCATTTCTCACTTATGATTCTCTATCTAGAACTGGGTCGTACAGTGCTGATTGAGTTGTACAGTGCCGATTGGGTTGTACGGTGCCGATTGGCATTCAGGAAAAGTTGGAGCGGTTCTGTAGAACCTAGCAAATCGGGGACAAAAAGTAGCGCATCGGGACAGAATCTGGAAATCTGGGTGTGTCTGACATAATCTCTGCTTTTATACACAAGACGGAGTGATTTCTTGTCAATCATAGTGAATCATAAGGCTTCATAGTGAATCATAATGTGACAATTATCTAAGTGGGAAATGAGCTTGAGGAGTTCTAATGCTTTAAGTTCGCCACCAGAGAGATAGTAATACAATGGTTTGTTCATGCGAATCATTTAATTAGTTGATGCAGCCTTATAATGCAAGACTCAACTACTGATATATTAAGTCAAAAAAAGAATTCTGTCCTACCTTTTTGACAGAATGCAATGCCTTTCTTTGCAGAACAACTCATGTCATTCCATTTGCCATTGCCATACATCATAAGACAATTTTCATCATTGCCATCAGGTGTCCCATTATTCCAGTTAAAATGTAAGATTTCATTTCCATCTGGTGTAAGAAAATTACATTTCGAGCAAAAACAAAAAATTATTCAATGATACTTGCTAATATGATACAATTCACAATCGAGGTAGAAAAACTCATTAAAAATTCTAGATTCGCTCATGAGAAAATAAAATCAAAATTGGCCAACCTGCCCATTCCCAAATCTCATGCCTCAAGCCAATGAAATATTTTTCATGTTTGAGCTTGGTAAAATCATTCATCAATAAGCTTTCAATATTTTCTCCAGGGTTCAAGTAGAGTAGATCACCACCAAGTTTGATACACCTTGACCTGGTTTCATGCCAATTTCCTGGTACTTCCCCTATGTAAACTTTTTGGTTTCTATGTGTGCTCTCACCTGCTATACAAAGAAGGCAAAAATTGTGAGGACTCCAATATCACAAGGATAGAGTTTCTTAATATTTTAGGCAAAGGAATGAATGGTAAAGATATGGCAGGAAATTTGTTATTTGCTTTCAGTTGCAGCTTTATGGTTAAAAATACAGTTGCTAGTTGCCAGCCTAGTGATGACAGACAAATATTGTTATTTTATCATGCTGTTGAGATTCATAATTTTCTACTACAAATAGTCATGCAGCTGTTCAAACTTACTCAGACGACAAATAAAATAATGTGCACTGTGACATGCTTCTGAGTCGATTGCCATGGTCATTGAAAGTTTATGTAAAATTCCACACTTCTGCATTGTCTTGCCTGGAATGAAAATTTAATTAATACAACAATGCACTGCAATATTCCCAGACTAATATATATATAATAACTTGATTAAATTGGTTATTGTGGCAAAAATACTATTTTATTCAAAGAACCTCCATTACTTTCAATCATATATTTCATAAACTAACCATATTTTGGAGGCAAATATTTTCCTTACCGTAGGATTCTGGGGCATGCAAATATGCTGTCTTTAAAGGGTCACCATTAACAAACTCCCATCTTCCTAGATCTCGCACTCTCCCTCCTAACCAGACAGATGACACTGCAAGTGTTACAGCCAATTTTTTCAATCTGGTTTCATCCCGAACAACCTCCTGAGGTAGGCTGACCATAGTCAGGTTCTCAGACTTGCATTGTAATTCTGTGTCTTCCCATGTTCTAGTATCATTAAAATGGTAATAGCAAGTGCCCTCAAAATTCTTGACTTCACAGAGTCCTGAAGACAGACAAGAGTGTTCACATCCATGTTCCAATGAACTGACTGTAAAAAATCAAAAGAAAATTAAATTAACTTGAGAGGAATTAACAAAAAAGAAGAGCAAGGTTTCTCACATGTTCATAGAATGTAACTTTGTCTCAGATAACAGGTGTATATAGGACAATATGTGAATATTGTTTTTCAATCATACATGAGATACACATGCAATTATCGCAGCTTCATCAAAATATTTTTTGCATCTAAGATTTATCAAAGAATTTTCATCACTTTTCCTGGATTTTTTAAATGAATTCATTGTCTTGCAATGCTGATCACAAGTTTACTCAACATTAGACTACTGAAGTGCCAAATGCTAAAGTCTAAATTGGGATTGAAATTAACACAAACAAGGAACTAATGAGGGCTGAATATAGCCAAATTATGTAGCTTAATGTTTTTCGTAGGAAGTATGTACATAATTTGATTCTTGATATGTTCTCAATATGGAGCTGTATAACCATAATAATGTTGTATCTATTACACAAAATGTTTCTAAAAATTTGTAAATAAGATGAATGAGTAAGATTATGAAAAGAACGTCGGTAGCTTATCTTCGAATTGATAAATACCTCATTGTTGCTATGCTAATGATGGGTAAGAAAGTAATATATAGCAATACAAACGAATCCCCTGTTGATAAGTAGATTGATAAATAAGTTGGCAAAGCAGAACATCCAGCACAACAAACCAGCAGGAAGCTACCCAGTGCTGTTATAGTTTCCTGTTGCTCTAATAGATGTAGTTTGTGTACATGTCCAGTTTAGAAGCCATGAATTATAATAAATTACATGTTTGTCTAATGTTTAGTTTTTATCAGCTGGTTTCTGAAATCCATTTTGAAATTCCATTACATAACGATAATTATTTACAATCATCAAAACTGTCTTTTGTACCACATTTCTACATTATATTAACAATTAAGGAGAAATATTTCATTTTATGCTATGTCTAGCCATGTATCAGCCCTATTAACACAAAACTGTCCCCGGGAGATACGGTCTGTTGTTTCCCAGTGGGCGCAAGTCGTAAAAATGAAGTCTTTTTCTGGTCTCAAACTGGTCATGACGTCGGTGACCAATTTGAGACGTAAATAAGACGTACTTTTCAAGACGTCAAAATGACCAGGAAATAAGACGTCTTATCGACGTCTTATTCTGGTGCTCAAGCAGACGTAATTATTTTACTTAATTTATACGTCTTTATTACGTCAATAAATTACGTCTAGAATACGTAATTTTTTTTTTTTACGTCTTATCAACGTTATCTTGTGGTCATAAACATACCAATTCTCTAACCATGAAGGCTCATACAATTTGCAAGTTACCATTTTTAGCAATTAATATATAATGACTAAATTCACATTTAGTTTTACTTCATATAGTTAATTTATGATAGAAAAATACAATGTGATTTCCTTGTCAGAATATATATCAATGTATAGCAAATTTATAACATAGAATTAACTTCTCTAACCAAGGTGAAGTTTATCAATTGGGGTTAATGGGCTTATATATAATATCACCCTGACCCCAGTGCATCCTATATATTATAGCCCTGTGGTTATCAATATCTGAACTGGCTGACCAATCAAAACCCTAGAAATCTTGAGCAGCTGCAGGACAGGACACATCTTGTCAGTTATTAAGAATTTTAAATTCATTCAGTAACTTTGGAGGGATACTAGTGAAGTTGGATTTTAAACTTAATCTATGGAGGGATATATACCATTAAAATTCATCACATCATTGCATGGTAAGTGAAGTTTTTTCTAACCACTGTGAAAATATGTTGCACATGCTGATTCATATATGATTTGGTGTTCATATGGTCTAATTTCTGAATTTATATTCATTTCAGAGAACTATGGAACTATGGACACAATTAAGCTGAAGAATTATGATAGACATAAAAACACATTTCTTTAAAACTTACTTAATTGCAGCAGTCCCATTTATAGATTTACATAATATATGCATGCATCAAATAAATGTGAAGTATCCTATTTCACACAATATAATAAAGTGTTTTTATTAATTTTAGACTTGTGTGTGTTCTCTGTACATTAAATATGTCCAAAAATTGTAAGCAAAGTTTGTCTTAAAGACGTCGTCAGATGACGTATCTTAGACGTCAGATATTGGTCAACTATGAGACGTTTAAAAGACGTCATCTGATGACATATTTTAGACGTCAGATATTGGTAAACTAAATACGTCTAAAAGACGTCGTCAGATAACGTCTTTTAGACGTCTCATATAAGATGTCATTGAAGTTTGCATATGAGACCAGTATGGGCTGGTCATGAGACGTCTTGCAGAGACGTCAAAATGACGTCAATGAGACCACTTTTGCCCACTGGGTTTAATGTGGTCTTATGTAGGTCAAAAGTTATTTCCCTCTAAAGTCTATTTTCCTTCTAATCTCATGTTTTCGTTCAGGAAATAAGACTTTTGCTAGGCAACCAGTCAGTGGACGTGGCATAAAACATCAAACATAACAATTTTCAGTGTCTATAGACTAACCATTGTTAATGACTTCATGAAAGTGAATTGTGAGGTCATCAGAGGCTGAGTGATTTTTTGGCACAGTGCTATTGCTCAGCCTATCTTTATCTGATTTTATCTATTAATGGGAGGGGGAGGCAGAAATTAGGCATAGAATAAATACGTTATGGCATGGGTTGTTTTGCATTGACCCTCGTAATCACCCTCGTATTCACCCTGCAAGCCTATATTTTCCCTCGGGCCTAGCGGCCCTTGGAAAATATAGGCTGGCAGGGTGAATTCCTTGGTCAATGCAAAACAAACCATGCAATAATATATATATACACAACGTACGCCTGAGTCTTATTCTGGTAATTACGTAATTACCACTGAAATAATGTAGATATTTTAATTCAGATAGATACCAATATAATGTATCAGACACTGTTTGTTTTATTGCATGGTTCCCCACCTCTTTGAAAGTCATATATATATATGACAATTGTTGTTGCTTTTTTCATTCAAAGTGCAGAAGCTTTTCCATGACTATGAATTGAAAGCAGTACTAACCTTGATTCTGCAGCAATAAAACTAAGAAGAAATAGAGTGTCCACATGCTTCCATTACTAAATCTCAATGACAGTTTGAGGATGACTGACATAACCCAATGTAATGTGTGAACAATATGTTAACATTTTTTATCCTTATTATCAGTTCTAGGACTACATGAAAGCATATTCCTTTATAATAAGGAAATTCATTCCATTAATCTAACATGGAAGACAAACAGACAACACTACTCTGTCCTCCTATTTATGTCTGGGTGGCCTAGAGGGGAAAAGTGTATGCCTGTTAAAACATATTGACCAACCTACTGAATGTTCAAGGTTTAATTCCTGTTTTGGGCACTCTTCATTAGCTTCATCCGAGCTGGACATCAGTCGCATAAAACGTTACATTTGTATTCATCATATGTGGCCCTATGCTACACCCTCATCACCATCAGGGTGTCTGTTGTAAACCCTGATAACATTGCAGGCTTAATCACATATTTAATGTCAAACCTGGCTTTCTGATTTTGCACTGCGAGCTCAGATTGCACGTTGAGTGACATGATAGCCGGTCATAGTTTAGACAATACAATGCACTCATTTGATTAATGTGAAGTGAATGACTAGACCTATTAATGTTTTGATAAGCATGAAAGAATTCCTCAGTGCACCAAATATGAGCTTTTTGTATGTCCGCATGTTATTAATTGCCTCTAATTACTTATCAAGCAATGGCTCTCTGACTCTGTCTTTGTCTATGGGAGAGTAATGAAGATATGCTCCATTTACTGCACAATGATACTCTCTTGATGAAACATGTCAGAGCCAAACAAAATTTTGCACATATTAGGAATGTTTTAAATATATTTTATTGATTTCCCACTGCCAGATAATCAAACCTCCAAACTTTAGCGTACTGATATGAACATCTCTTCCAATCTTTTTATTTTTATTTGATCAAACTCAATTATTGGGTAAAAAGTCACAAAAGAGATGTATCATGCTATGTATAATTCTTTATTATATAAATATGACAACAATTGTTATCAAGATAACTATAATACAGGAAATAAAAGCATTTAGAAGCATTACTTGCATGTTACAAGTGAAATAACATGTCTGCCATCAGTTTAAATTACTTCGAATGAAATTGGACATTTTGCAAGCAGGAAGATTGACATGTATACATTTATGAATATTTAGCAATTCAAATTTACAAATATATAAATGACCATTGACTACATTACTTTATAAAGTGACCCTCTTGAGGGAAAATTGTCCCCCCCCCCTCTTTAACACCTGTAGCCCAGCCACAATCTATTACCATCTTTGGTTTCATATCACACACATTTAGTATCATCATGGTCAGACATTATCATATTAGTTCTTCATGTTGATATCCCAATATAAGGCTTACAACAAAAGATATTCATCAAAAAAAGAAAACGATGACAGGCAATAACAAATACAAAGACATTACGATTTTAATGGTTTTCAGTTGGACTGCATTTTCTTCATCGTTTTTTGATTAATTTCTTCTAAAATTGAGCTCCATGTACCATTGACATTAAAATTGTTGTTCCTTGTTATGTCATTAGAGTTGTTGTCCATCGCTGCAGCCACAGGGCAGTTGTGGGTGAGGTAAGAGAATGTCAGTTTTTCTTAATGTTATATGACCAATAAACTGCAATTCATTTATTAATAATAAACGTGGTAATTGCCCTGGCTGTACAAGTAGCAGCACAAGCAATTTTGTGCTTATAGGGTCTGCCATTTCAATCTGGTTAGAAATTTGTGAATATCTAACTTACCTGACTGTATCTATTGCCAGGCTGTTGGCTTCTAGTGCAGAGTCAGCAGTAACAATGCCATGCTACTGTCCAGTAAAGTTTTGTGTTCGTCCAGTGAAGTTTTGTGTTCGACCGGAAGTGCTTTGTTATTTTCTACAAAATTATACACCCAAATTTGATACATAAGTACCAGCAAATTGGGATGTCAAAGTGTATCAAAGTTGTTGTTGATCTCCTTTACTTGAACACTGGGGAAATATTGTAAACTTATTGAGGCATGCATTGACTTTGTTTAAAAGTGGATGTTTCTCATGAGTGAATTGGAGATCGACGGTCTATTATTTCCTAATTTGAGGTCTTAAGCCTTAAAATATTATATCATATGCAATCGTAAGAACCTTCAAAACTAAATTTAGTTGCCTGGAAGTATCCAAACCTCTGTTCTTCTTAACTTGTGCCACGATTTGAACACTATAACCCTTGGGCCACATTGTTTTCATTCATTGTTTTGTCTCTTGGCTGTTTCATTGTTGGTAGCAAAGGAGCATCTGAAAGCTGGATTTTCCTGACGTTCTTACTCACTTTTGCTCCTGAGAGGGTTTGTTTCGTCTGATTTTTGGTTGCAGCATTCGTCTGTTTTACTTCATCAACTTCGCTAACGTTCATATTATACTTTATCTCTCCTTCCGCACAATCTTCTACGTCTACTTTTTCTTCATGCTTTAGACTATGAGGAAGAGGAACATGGTAGTCAGTTGTCTCTTCTGAGACTTCATGATTGCTCGACTTTCCCATGTTTCTTATCATTCCTATAAGATCAAATGATCATTATCAGGGTATATTAGGATTGGCAACATTGCATGTCATAATTTGTGTAATGATATTTTGTACAAAGCAACAGTGACAATGACATTGCTAAAGAACTAACAGAAAGTAAAGCTGTCAAATAGTGCTTTTATATTGCACAATGTTAGGTTTGATTAATGGTACAACCCTCAAGGACTATAGAAAATCAGTATTTTTAAGCTGAAGTATTTACTTTTGTTCCTATTTCAAAAGATAGGCTCTTTTAATGTAAGTTATATCATCTCAACGCAATAACTGTAATGATGCTTTACTTAAATGGTTCAGGATACCTGAAAGCAGAAATGCTGAATTTCTTCCTTCTTGGAAGAATTTCATCCTTCTTGGAAGAATTTCATTGTCAGAAAACTCTTCTGGTAAATCTTCATTGTCATAACCTTGATTTTTCAAAGCAGTGCGAGTGTTATTTTTGTCATCAAATCGCATTCCCAGATGTTTCTTGTTGGCTTGGTGGCATGTGTTTTGTTGAGTCCCTAGTCTGAAAATTGATTTTAGATGTTCGAATTAAGTGTGAAATGAGGTGATAGTCCCATTTATTTCCATAATATTATGTGGGTGGCTGAGGTGATCATTGCTTGTTTATTTGTTTGAAGATTTAGTTTCATTGTATCCAAACATCATATCAAAATGGTTATGACATTCAGAAACTGCAATATAAAGAAACCAAACAGGCCAATCACTGCCCTTGGAAGTCTTATGCCACCTTATGCAAGGGTGATAACACTTGGTGAAGGCTTCCAACACCAGTGATTATCACAAAAACTCTGTGTAATGCACACTCATTTGTTATGCCTGTCTAAATTTTCCATACCTTGCATAGCGGTAAATCACCTTCCTGGTTAAAACACTGTTCAGCAAAACATAACTAACTTAAGCCCCTGTCACACTAGGCTGTTTTAGCCGTAGTGAACCCGTAGAGTGACGTAACGGTTATGTAACAGCTTTTTTCGCCTGGTTGGCGACGGATTCTGGCGGCAAAAAGGGGCGGGGCAGCACCCGACGGGTTCTACGGGTTACCCGCCAGGTTCTACGGGTGACTCGGCGGGTTCTATGAGTGACTCGGCGGGTTCTACGGGTGACTCGGTGGGTTCTACGGGTGACTCGGCGGGTTTTACGGGTGACTCGCCGGGTTGTAGGAGTAACTTGACAGCTTCCAGGAGTATACTCTAAAAGGCTGCTGCTCCCCTAATATTGGTATGATTTTGGTCAAATAAGACTGAATTGTAGTATAGTTTATTCTGATTCCATACATTTTTTTGGATTGAAAATATACCAAATATTAAGCGAGTTATTCGTCCGAGAAGGTAGCTAGGTTGGCGGAGGCAAACAGTGGTGCTCTCGCAGACGTCCGCGTCCTGACTGTATCAATGCTGAGCGCTCCTTTAAAAGGCTGCTGCTCCCCTAATATTATTCCGATTTTCGTCAAATAGATATTGAATTATAGTAGAGTTCATACTAATTCCACACAGAATTTCAGATTGAAAATAGACTAAATATGAAGCGAGGTTTCCACGGGTAGCCGTTTTGTAGCCGCCGGATTGGAGCCGGGTAGCGCGTTGCGTAACAATTGCGTAATAATACGGGTTCACTACTGCTAAATCGCCTAGTGTGACAGGGGCTTTACCAATAAGTAATTTTTTATGAAAGCTTGACATACCTGGAACGGTTTCTTTCATGGCTCACAATTGAGCTTGATCATTCTCATACAGCTCTTCTGCATTTTTGTAAACTTCTTCTTCACTTTCGTAAATGTCCTCTGCATTTTCATAAATCTCTTTTTCTTTTTCAGAAGGCTCTTGTTCATTTTCGTAAGCTCCTCTTCCTTTGCACAAGGCTCTTGTTTATTTTTGTAAGCCTCTTCTCTTTTTTTTTATAAAGCTCTTCTTCTTCTGTATCTATTTCTTCGTAAGGATTAGTAGGTTGCTCAGCACACATTTGTCCATCTCTATAAAGTGTGAAATATTCATAAACTGAATGATGACACTGTCCAACAAGTTGAACTGACTCACAGGTTGTGATTTAGAGTGTTAGTGACCCGGCTTGACAATGACATCGTTCTGTTCAAAGCATTGTTGTTTTGCTTACCGCGATAGCTTGCTTTTGCACAACATGCATTTTCCTATTCCTGGAAAAGTGAACGAAACAAGAAATTATCTTTCTCATGTCAAACGGTTAAATTGTTGTGCCTATTACAAATTCAGGCTTGAACATTTGTCTTCAAGTCAACAAAAGGATTGTTCAGGATGTCATAATATGATACATCATATGAACGTCAATACTTACATCATGATCATGCATCCAATGAAGGAGACAACAAGGATAGCTGTTGGAATCGAAATGCCCAATACTAGGGTTGTATTAAAACCGCCTGAAAAATGAAACCAACGAGTGATTAGAAACATCAACACTCTTACACTACCCAACAGGAACAATGATGGGTATTATCGACATAGAATTCTGCCATGGTCTGCAATAGGCTGCAGTCTGCTATGCTCATGACATCAACTGCTCAATTAATGTCTTTCGCGTTCGGGCAGAGTTTGATTATCTGTCTATCTTGCTTTCTCTTCAACTGCAAGGAACCAACTTACACCAAAGACTTTCAGTCACACTATGGTTGGTAGGTTTTGGTGTTGTAGTTGAACTTGGAACTATTCTTGGGAATCTGTACATCCCAGATGGTGCAGGAAGTGTTTTTGTAGCAGGAGTGTTCGTACCAGTCTCTTTTCACAACTTCAGCATTTCTGCAACAATTGTAACTTGCCATGATAGAAAATATTCACACTATATCCAAGTCTACAAAAACTATCCTTTCCTTCATCATAATGTGTTTTATATCTATCCTGTCAAATATTTTACCTCATTCTTGGATACAAATATCTGTGCATGTGAGTTTTTCTGAAAGGAGAGGACCCGATGACATGACCATGCGTTAATCTTTGAAATTAATGATGACTCATATTGCAAACGCATAAACAGTTCATTTTGTTCATGTCAGTGTGAATCCTTCGTCTCATTGCCATGGTCTCTGCCTGTCCTAATTAGCCCAACTGGTGCAGAAATACAGCACGTAAAGCCCTAATCACCCACCCACCCATGTCAGTGTGAAGGGCAAGTAAATTTTTAACCTATTATTGGACAATATAATATTGCATAGCTGTTTGAACAGAACAAGATTTATCAAATCCATTTATTTTGTTGGCAGAATGCAAGAATTGTATCTGTACTGCATCTGACGTCATTCCACTAGCCATTGTAGTACATCATTAGCCAATTTTCATCAAGTCCATTTGTTTCTCCTTCATTCCAGTTTATTGGCAAAATTTCTCTATCATCTGAGGTAAAGTGAAAGTCATTAGTATTTCAACAACTATAAAAACACAACCATAAAATCGGTAATATAATCTAAAATGGAATTATGTAAATTGGCCTACATTGCCATTTCCAAATCTTGTGTCTTAAGGGCCTATCTCACATAGCCGAGTGACAATGCCGAGTGATGCCGAGTGCTTAATAAATTAGGCAGTCGGTAATACACGGCTCTCCACGCTGACCACTCTGGAAAGGCTCGTAAATACACGCCAATACTCGTAGAACGATCGTAAAGTTTTAAACATGTTTAAAACTTTTTAGGATTGTCGCCGAGCAAATTTGCTCTGAAATTGCTCGGGATTTAAACAGGATTAACTCGCCGTGCACTCTGAAGCCACTATCTCACATAGCCGAGTGACGATGCAGAGTAATGACGATCGCTGGAAAGCAATCAATCGGCTTCACTCTTGGTCATTGATGACTAGAAAAAGCAAGTCAGCAAGGTCTCGCCGATCGCTCGCAGATCACTTGCCGATCGCTCGCTCAAGTACACTTGGTCACTCCGTTTGTACACTTGGTCAGATGGATTGCTGTGTGGACGTGATTTCCTCGCCGAGTGTTCAGCGTGTGAAGAAGGCGAGCAATCGGCAAGCGATCTGCGAGACCTTGCTGACTTGCTTTTTTGTAAGTCTGATTGGTAATTGCATACTGCTGTTTTTGAGAAGTTATATATTGGCACTTGTGGTCTTCTGCTATTCTACAGAACCATTTTCCTGGAGGAAGCCCCAGCTCCAGCCATGAATGTAGATGTCCATGAGCAGGGGCGGACTGGGCTGCTGGGAGGCCGGGAGGTTTCCCGGTGGGCCGATGATGTAAAAAAAATAAAAAAATATACCCAGAGATACATCTGGGCCGCTGTTACTCAAATTTCCAGGGACACTATTTCATCCCAGTTCGCCCCTGTCCATGAGCAAGTTGTGGACGGCATCACCGGGCAACTTAAACGTCTGCAAATCACAAATGACTATTTTTCCTAATTACATTTTCAGAGTTTTTATTACCATACTAGTATAATTGCATGTTGACAGGTTCAATATTTTCATTTTTCAGACATGTTGTATCTGAGCCACAAGTAACATGTGTAAATGTGAAACCAGAAATGAATTTTATGATAGAATTTACTCTCATGAATAATTTAAAGAATTAAATAAATCAAATATCGGTGTCTACAGCACTTTCTCTTCGTCTGCATCTGAAAACACACAACAAAAGAACAATTGTTAAAAAAACCTGCGTAACTTTGCTTTAGATCTGATATATTGAAAAAAATTGTACTTTGCATATAATCAAGAAAAGTGTCATAATTCTTAGCAAATGCAGATGAAGAAATTTTAAGAGATATTGTTTGTAAAACATACCAATAACAATTGAAACACCAAGTTCTCGTTCTAGCTTTAGTATTTCCAGAAAAAGTCTTTTTCTGTTCAGCTCTTCATTTTGAAGACAAATTTTTTTGTGGGCAATACTGATATCCATATATTCCCATTGCAGTTGATCTAAAGTCCTTTTTGCTGAAATGATAATGCATTGTGTAAGATACAGATTCAATGTAAATATTATATACAGGTATATATGTCTATATCAGTTACAAAATAATTGTCACAATATTGGCGAAGTTATGGGTATTTAAAAGCATAAAAAAAGGCCAAAATTCCACAGCCGCAGCGCGCCTTCAGTCGGATGTTCTGAAGAAGCCAGTTTAAAGGGCTATAAAATGAGAAATATACAGTATATCTTTATTATATTCAAGATACATACAAAAGCAACATAGTTCTTTATGACAATGTAGTTAAAAGATTTTAAACTGATCTTATTAATATTTTACAAAGCTTCAAAAGTGCTTCTTCGGAGGTTTGAAACTATATTTCGCAAAAAGTATAATTGTGGTAACATTCATAGTCATTATTTTTCAATGTGGACAAAAACAAGCTAAAAATGGCGTTTTCTTCAGAAGTTGCAGACACCCAGCAGAAGATTGAAGTGCGCATCTTTAAAACAGGTGTTACTTATTTTAAAACATAAAAATCTATTTCTACAGAATTTTGGCTTTAATTTAACATATGACACAACATTGTGCTTTCAAAATCAGGTTTAGTGCAATGACGCTGAAGTTGTGAATCGCGTTTTCATCCATTAATTTTCGAGTTACAAAGTTGTGTCATGAAAAATAAGAAAGTTTAAGTGTTGTTTTATCTATATAAATTTCGAATTTCAACAAAATGCATGCATAAATAAGGTAGCGCCGAATTTTGAAAGTTGAGGTAATTTCGCGACACAGATTTTTATAGCAGTAGCGCGACGCTGTTTTTAGCGTCAAACAAACGCCCATAACTCGAGATAGGGTTGTCCTACGTAAAATCCGATTGCAGCACTAAAATCTACAAGTCGTAATTGACCAATAACCAAATTTTAAGAATTTTAGGTGTAAAAGTTTGGGCTAGAGCGACCTCCAAACTCAGGCTGTTTTGATCAAAAAACACGCTAAGCAGAAAGTGAGTCGTCTCGGTTTGACGTCGCTAATTAATTTAATATTATTAATGACATTTTATATTTGACAACTTCAATTAATGAAGCTTTGGAGTAAATTAATATGCGACTTTCAGATACAAAATGCACAAAAAACCGACTTAGGCTGACTGTAAGATACAATTTTATGTAATTATATGATATCAGGTATTTTTTTGGTCATTTAAATTTTTTTTATGTTACCCTTTCGTATCTAGTGCTATGTTTATGTATATAATTATATTTTTGAAGATCGATATTGTTTGTCAATAAAGTTACTTTTTTTTTTATAGCAGTAACATTTTTTTGTACCTTGTTTAATATACACTGGTACTACAAGTGACAGCTAATTACACAAAACTATCTTCATAGGCCTCATGTCAGGTTCCATCCCGGAGCAGAGAGTTCTAGGAATATATATTAGAAAAGGTGGTTGGGAATTTTTCGAGGAAAGTTTAAGATATGTGGAGTTGAAGGGAATAATGGCTGGTTTATGAGACAGTAATTTGGCTGAGGAAAATATGAGGACAGGCGAGGCAATCCCAAAGTCAGGGTAAATGGTTGGGGGGGGGGGGGGGGATAGTTGGGGGTAGTCCCGGGGGGGGGGGGGGGGTAGTTAGGGCAATTCGGGGATATCCAAGGTTAATTGGGGGGAATATATAGGGTTATCCTGATGGTATTTGATATTTTCGATATTAAAAGATATGATGTGGGGGTGGGGGTGTATCCTTTTATGAGGCCTTTTCATGAAGAGACAGAATCGATAATTCCTTAAACTTGCTCAAGAATGGATATGAAAAAATTTTTGGTCAATATGTGGCTAAACTATCTACTACTGAGATTTTTGTGAGATAAATGGTTAATTGAAAACGTGTTTTATCTTTGAATCCTAAATTTTATTTTCTCGACTTCTCCAGATGACTTGTAATACTAAATATGTTATTACCTATATGTGACACCTCCCATCCACTAGATGGACATAAAAATAAAAGAACACCTCAATGTGTGCATTAGGTACATCTCAACAGTTTTCCATTGTTAGTATTGTTTTTCTCATTATTTTATGCCTTTCTACGGAAGCCATTTTAGGACATGAGAAAAAAATTTAATTGTATAAACGATGTAGTAAATAATTGTATATACGAAACACTAAATTGAATATACGAAATACCAAATTGAATATACGAAATACCAAATTGAATATACGAAATACCAAATCGTATATACGAAATACTAAATCGTATTTACGAAATACTAAATTGAATATTCGTAATACCAAATTGAATATATATACGAAATTCCAAATCCTATAGACGAAATACTAAATTGTATATACGAAATAATAAATCGTATATACAAAATACTTGACTTGATTACTTTATTACTATATCGTTTTTACAATTTAGATTTAATTTTTTTATTTACTATTTCATTTGTAATTGACTACGGAAGCCTATTAGTGCCACACATATTTTTTTTTCTCTAATCTGCGTTTTTTTAACATATTTTTTTTTTATTTGCGTTTTTCGTACATATTTTTTTTAAATGTGCGTTTTTCATACTAAATTTTTTTAAATGTGCGTTTTTTTCAACATAATATTTTTAAATTTGCGTTTTTTGTACATAATTTGTTTTAAATTTGCGTTTTTTCAACAAATTTTTTTTGAATTTGCGATTTTTGTACATAATTTTTTTCAAATTTGCGTTTTTTCAACATAATTTTTTTTAAATTTGTGTTATTTGTACATAATTGTTTTTTCTTCGTTTTTTGTACATTTTTTTTTTTTTTTTCGTTTTTAACAATTTTTTCCAGTTTGTTTTGTTTGCTACGGAAGCCTTTTAAGGACATGAGAAAAAAAAAAAGTAATTGTATATACGAAATACTAAATTGTATGAACAAAATACTAAATTGTATAAACGGAATACTAAAATGTATAAACGGAATTACTAAATCGTTACTATATCGTTTAAACGAATTACTAAACCCGCCATATCTTTGTTAATATTTGGTCGACAATTATGTGCCACCTATCTAAAGACTCGTCCTGGACAGGGCTATTCAATTCTCTAAGTTTAAGGTACAGCATAACCTATGACAACATCACTCAAAGTATATGTCGGCAAAGCGGGAATAACTTTGTTTCACAATGTGACATCCTTGTCCTTAAACCCAGCTCTTTCTATCAGGCCCCAGTCTTCCCTTCCCTTTCCTTCAATTTCCTTCCCTTCCTCCCCCTTTTATTTGAGCCATATTGGAATCTATTGGGCCCTGATAAGTTATAACCAATCAGTGTCTATATGCTAAGGCAAGTAAAAGATCCCACCCATGGGGTAAATGTGTAACATGGGTGGACTCCTCCTCCCTCTCATCTCATCAATCAACCCTCGATAGCGGCAAGAACTTGCCTTAGAGGGCTGCATTTCCCATATCTATCTATCTATCTATCTATCTATCTATCTATCTAGTTATTGATCTATCTTGAATCCCTCCTATATTGATGGGAAAAGTTATTTAATTAGCATAGATCAAGATATTATTTAAATGTAGCATGGTGCAATTAAAGTCAGCATCACATAATAAACCCCAGCTACAAGAAAAACTACTAGGAAGGGAAACAAAGTTATTTCCGCTTTTGCCGACACATATTGTTAGTGCCGTTGTCATACATTATACTGTATTAGGAATTTTCTAACTTAGATTATTGGATAGCCCTGCCCAAGACGAGTCTCTGCATAGGTCGCACATAATTGTAGATCAAATATTAACTAAGATATGGCCGATTTAGTATTCCGTACTTATGTTCATGGTTCTAACTATACTTGCGTTTATTCGCAAATATTTGCGAATAAACGCAAATGTAAATTTGCGAATAAACGCAAATATTTGCCTAAAAAAATTATGTACACAAAACGCAAATTTAAAAAAAATTATGTTGAAAAAACGCAAATTTTAAAAAATTATGTACGAAAAACGCAAATTAAAAAAAATTATGTACGAAAAACGCAAATCTAAAAAAAAAATGTTGAAAAAACGCAAATTAAAAAATATTATGTACGAAAAACGCAAATAAACAAAAAAAATGTTCAAAAAACGCAGATTAGAGAAAAAAAAAAGTGTGTGGCACTAATAGGCTTCCGTAATTTACTATATCGTTTACAATTTTTTTTTTTTTTCTCATGTCCTAAAATGGCTTCCGAACCTTTCAGGTTAGAATATATTATTAATATTATTTTATTATTATTTTAATTTTTTTAGCATATATATATAAATCAAGGTTTTGAGATAATCATGGAATGTAACCTGTGTCTTAAAAACAAAATTCCTAACCTCCACTTCTCATATATATAAGGTTACATTAGATATTATCGTGCACACTAGCAGTTACGCACGACCAGAGATTTTATAACGTAGAGATAGCCGACTCGTAAACAAACATGGCGTGCACATACGATCAGTGGCGCCTCCCGACGTCAACACTGCGAAACGAACATTATGTACATTGGCAGAATAATTTATGGCAACCTTTTAAAACAAACTATTGTGTGAATGTAATAAAATTAAAAAACGATATTATAAAAACTAACTTTACAGTAAATTTCAAAGGTGTTGGTAAAATGCGGACCATGCGGACCACACTCAAAGCAGATTCTGAATAAAGAAAAAGCCACAATCTGTTTATGAAAATTAAAATATCTTCCTATTTCTGACCAAAATAAAAACAATATTGTGTGTTTGGATAATATTTTATGGTATGATGTGGTGAAAAAACTGGTGATTATCAATGAATATAAAATTTTATGAATGTCACTTGATAATATTATGTTTGTATTTTATATTCTATACAGCCTATACACCGTAGGTGCTTGTATAGGGAATGGCCAGTATATCAATAAATCAGAAATTGTGTAGACTTATCTCTGAATAAATCTACTGAGTGCTGAGTGCCAACCATGTCTTGACTGAGAGAATAAGACTTATTATTACAAATAAAATATATGTGGCACAAATTAGGGTCCATACTTTTTAAAAGTCTGATCAGGATATTTATCTGATTTGACTTTAATTATAAGTGACATTAAAAGTGATTATAGGAGTTACATACCATAGATATATAGAGAGGATATTATGCTCCTGGGATTATGCTATAGGAATTTGAGGTTTCTTAAATTGACAAAATACAAAGACCATAAAATAAAGCTTTCAGAATTTTATTCAATCTGGACTCAGCTTTTAACTCCAAAAAGACATTGCATAAATCCCTATATAATCGTACCTCCAGTTCTACGATTATAAAGACAACAACATCTACAAGAAAAAAATATAATTTGAAAGCCATGAGAACCCCAGCCCCCATGTTAGTAAACATCAGATTTCATGTATAATATGTAGCCAACTTTACAAGATTTAAATTACACTGCAGGTCACTAAGTTAAATTTTCAAAATTCATTTATGGGAAAGCTTTTGCATCTTTCTATTCTGCTTTCCCTTTATTTTCTCTGATAAAATTGATCGGTTCATCATTCTAATTGTGTGATGCAATCTGATGTTCACTAACAAGTGAACAATTACAAAAGCTACTGGAAAATTTGGGCATTTGATGCAATTAAGAATGTCACATGAAAGAAATAAATTGACAAGTTTAACCTTCACTCCTCTTGTGTGCAACATATCACCAATAACATTCCTGTACAAAATTTCCAGTTTTGATATAACATTGGCCAAGAGTAAGCTGGGTACGGTGAGACCACCACTGATGTTGTCATATTGCTTTTCTGTGATGAACAAGAATGTTTGCAATTCTTTTTCTGGTGACTTCAAACATGTCAAAGAAGACCATGTCATAGTTACTTTCTCAACACATCTAGAACATAATTTTTCACTAGTTTTTTTAACAATATAACCAGAAATGAAAGCTACAATGTTATTTTCTTCAACAGAGAGAGCAGGTAAGGTATCTGCATCCTGAGGGTGTGTGGACTCTGCATCCTGAGGGGGTGTGGACTCTGCATCCTCAGGAGGTGTGGACTCTGTATCTTTAGGGGGTGTGGACTCTGCATCCTCAGGGGGTGTGGACTCTGCATCCTCAGGGGGTGTGAGCTCTGCTTGTATAGGAATCTCAGGAGGGCATGATGTAACTAAAGCTCGCAAATCCTTAGGAAGACCAGCAATTATCTGTTCATAGTCAGTGGTCTTCTGCTCAACAACAGATGTTGTAGTGGATGATGAGTCTCCAAGAGTCAGGAGGAATTTGTCAACATCTTCTTGACAGTTTGATGAAGAAATTGGTGCCATGACAGAATCCACCATTGTCTAAAACAGTGTCAGAGGATTATATTGATATAATACATTACATGTAAAAGACTACAGATGCTAGTCTAGATCTATGACATTTTCTGCAGTATAGGTTGACTATTTCTTGTACATTTTTATTCACATAAGAAAGCATACCTGTCTTATGGCAGTCCTGAATTGTCCACAATTAGGGTTATCACGTGCTCCTCCCTTTGACCTGATGATACTGAAATAATTCTCTATACAGTCCTGATTCAACCTGTTCGTCAACAAGAACTTGAACCCATAGCTGGTGTGAAGAGTCTGCCAGAGGAGCTTGAGTGATGCGATGGTTAGTAGCCAACCACTGAGACAAGGAGGAGTCCGGCTGCCTAAAATTAAAAATATGGGCCTATGACAATGTAATACCCTGTCTTATAACAATTGACCACCAGGAAACAAGGAAAGGAATCCTCAATCAGGCTTCCTCAATCTATTGAGCTGGGATCTAATTCTCCCATTAATAGTTTTCTTAATCATGTTAATATTCACTATTATTATTAATTTTTAACAGGGATAACTGCTAATTTCTTACACTTATTATTTACATTTCAGTCCTTACTTTTGGATCGAACATCATGCAGCCAAGCAGTCATATTATCTAGAAACTGCAAATGACCAGAGGATTCAGATAGGGCATGCATCATTGGAGTTTGGCTGTGGAGTGTACGGCTGTTAAATGCATTGAAAATCTTGTCAAACTTCTCCAGAAAGACAGCTGTCTGGCCAGCCTCAGCTGAAAAAAGGAGTCAAAATGTTCTTTTACATCTAGCTCAAACATTCAAGTTGCTATAATCAATGACAAAGTTACTCCTTTGGTGTCTAGAACTTCTGTGATACATGCATATACAGTGAAATGTCAGAGTGAAATATTTGTTTGAATAAATTTCATGAAAATTATTTGTTAATAATATCATACCAGGTAGTTTTTTGAAGTGCACTAGCATATTTATCCCTGTAGCCACAGAGTGGGAGAGAACCTGTGCTGCATAGCTGACTCGGAGGCGTGAAAAGCTGGGTAGCATAATGTGAGTGCTGGTCAGCTTTGGAGTGAATCGAATTGGCATTGCTGAGTCAAAGTCATAAATTTTTTTTATGTATTCCCAGCTGATGTTTTCTGTGCCAGCAGTGTATCCATGGTCAGCAAGGTTATTCCGCACACTTTTTAAGAGATGTGGTGGATCGTACATGCAAAATATTTGATTGGACTCATACTTAAAGAAAGGTTTATTTTCTGTCACTCCAAGTCGTCGAAAGACATTTTGGTTGTTTGATCCCTGGTCAGCAATTACAACAACCACCTTCAGGCCAGCCTCCTCCACCTTCTTGATGCAGTCCAGCAATAGCTTCTGAAGTAGTTCTCCCTTCATAGCGCTTTTTGACAGGTAGTAAACCACTGCTTGCTTCCACTTTTCTTTGAGCCCTCGGATCATGAACACAAGAGCCTGGCTAGCATAGTCTTTAGTTTCTGGTACAAAGCCTTCCACCAAGTCTTGGCCACTGTCATACGATAGGCCTTCCTTGATGCTCATTTCATCCATTACCAGAGCAACAACACGTTGACTGTTGTTCCAAGAAGAAGTCTTCAACTTGACAGCTTCTAGAACCGCTCTGTTCACCCCTGGATAAACCTAGATGGAAATAAGAATATACTATAACAGTTACCATGTGGTTACCAGAAATATTTTACAATTACCTGTTCGATGCTATACCTAAAACACAACACCTGGTAGCAAGAACATAACAATCTGGCAAAAATACAATATAGTTTTGAAGAAATACTGTAAGGTAATATAATAGAATTATCTTTCAAAAGGTAATTGACGCAATATTTTTGAGAATTAAAGTAAAGTAAATGGCTCATATATTGGAAATTTTAGGAAGAATCACAAGAAGATTTTGACTTGTTTACCTGGACATGATACATTGCAGCCTTCAATGTAGAAACAGCTGGTAAGGTAAAAACTTTCCGTAAAAGGCGGTAAGTCTGTGGACTGCTATGCATCAAGGAGAGGGCAAACGCCTTGTCTGTTGCCTTCCATCTGTACCCCTTAGGTTTTCTCTGCAAAGAAGTCATTGCAGTATTTAGCCATGTTCACAGTAGAATAATTATCTGGGGGTGAATACTACTTACAATAACAGTATCAGTGACTTCAAATCTCTCACCAGTTAAGCACAATTTATTTATGAATAAACTCAGCCTTTTATCTACTCGAAACACACACACCCTCACACTGCCAACATACATATTTTTCCAAGCATATAGCATACCATGGAGCACTTAATCTGTGTCATGACAAATCGCAACTTCTGGGGTGGGAGGAACATCTGTAGTTGACTTTCAACAGCGGCAATTGACTTCCTGCTGGACTGTTTTTGCATGGTCCTCTTGGCCTTCTTCACCAGCTTTGAACTCATCTGCTGCTTGTGTTGTTGTTGCTTCAACCTGTGCAGCTACAATAATAATAACTGCAATGTATTATAACCATAAGTATAGTAATATGCACAATAAATATAAAGATGACACACATCTAAACTGTAAACACATAATATGTAACAATAAAAAAAGTCTGAATGCAGTGCAAAGCACAGAAGGAAACTTTATACAAACCATGAAACAAGACTCAACAAACATAAAAGTTTTACTTAGTAACTCTCTGAATATACATGTATAATGTATTATTGCAGCATATTGCTCGTATTAAATTTTATGTAAAACTTGTATAAGCTTGAATGTTATGTTGAAGTATTAGTATTACATACATCTTTAATCTTGCAAGAACTACATATGATTATGCTTACTGCACTTAAGTTATGCTCATACCTATGCTTTTAATATGTATGTATAAGAATTCCTACTCTTATGATGTATTGAAACAAATTAGAATACCTAGCAACTGTCATTGTCAATATTAATACATAATAAAAATTTAATAGCAATGAATAACAAAAATTTTAAACCAGGAAAACAAATAACCTGCATCCTCAGACAATGATATTTCTTTGTTAAGGTTTTGACTTTGTTTACTGTAAAATTATAAAAGTTTATGTAAAAAATGTACATCATCATGATCATAATGTAAAACATATGATGTTGTAAGTAACAGTTTTATTTATAATTCAAAGCTTGGCTACCTAGTTTTGATGGCGATGGTGGTGCTGGTGCTTCAAGTGACTCTGGCTCATTCATAACAATATCATTGTTGTGATCTGTTCTCGAGGAGCTGGTAGGAGCCTTCTCTTTTCTTGGAAGTGGATGTCTGACTTTAGGAGGCTTCCTTGCACTTTCTACCTTCGGTGGTGGGTTGGGCACCTTCACCAAAGTGGGCACAGCTTTAGGAACCTGTCAGAAAGATTGAAAATGATGTCTGAATCACCAGTACTTAGTGCAATAATCCTTTCTTAGGAAATACAGTTTGATCATGTACACAATTTCATCATTTTTATTAATCAATCAATCATAGATGTCCTGAACGCAGGTCCTATACTCCTGTCACTAGTGCAACATGAGAGAATGTTGTTATGTTACAGTTTATACACAAGGTATGAAAAATGAGTATTTATCATATTTGATTAAAATAGGTAGTACAATAGGTAGTACAATTAAGTAGAATTGTAGTGTAACTGGCACAATTTCACAGGCAAAAAAGCTTTCTTGTTGCAAAGATAATATTACCAAACGATGTTTCTTCACTTTGTTCATAAACATGGACTCTTCAAAGTGATGTTCACAAACCACACAGGATCTGTGAAGGTACGTGGGGTCCTTGTCACTCAGGTCAGCTCGGCGGATATTTTGTACCCATGCTTTTGCCCTAGCAAAATTACATGTAATTTAATAACAAAAATGTCATGAAATGAAACACTATTTAGTACATGTACATGTATATATCTAGCAGTTTTTTTATTATCACTGTCTATTTACCTTTTAACTGAGTATCATTTGGCCTATTTTAGGCTTAATTTTAATAACTCTAGAGGTATGTCTTTTTTTTTTACCCTGAAATGTGCACTGGCTGTGACAGTGTGATAATTCTGATAAATACTGTGGGTGTAAGATACACAATATACATGTAGGTATAGCTAATTAAATGATTGATATTATAAACATTATAATACATTTATGGCTAATTACATGATTAACATTATAATACATGTACATTATAATACATGTACATTATATTATCTCTGTAAGTGCCAAATTCACATAATATCACTCAGCCTACACTATTTTTGTGAACTACTGCCAGTCTAACACGTGTGTCTAAGCCTAGATCTATCTACATACCGATTCTTATCCTTAGGAAAGGTGTAAAAATGTAGGTTTGGGGTCATTTTTTGGCAATTATTGCAGTTAATGGCTGCACAAAACTTCCCACTTCCAAGCCAGCGTCTTGGCATGACAGCTGCCATTGTTGTTGTTGTTGCTGCTCTCGTTTCGCAGTGTCAACGTCGAGCGGCGCTGCGAACAGTCTTGCGCGCATTATCAACGAAGTCGGCTATCGATATCTCTACGTTATAAAATCTCTGGTCTAGTCTCCGGTTAGTCGAGTCTGTTTGTGTCCAAAAACCGATCATGCTCAATTCTGAGCTAGGCTCACTCAAGTCCAAACTCAACATTGAGACTGACTCAAGCCTTCTTCAGCTGCAGATCTGAGTCAGACTCAATGTACGAAAAACCGGGCCCAGGCAAGTTCCAAGGCAAGTTCCGCTGATCGTACGTAGTTCTCGCGGCGCACACCAGGGAAACGAGGTGTGCCTAGTTCGCAAAACGCACACTAGGGGTGAATTTACATTGTCCTAGGCCACTGTGTTACTGGACTATTCCTGTGTACACTATGATAGATTATTAGTGCAATATTTCCATTTCTTTTCAATCTATTATCTATTGTCATAAGGCTACAATACATGCTCCCCACAATATACTCATTAATGCTCCCTTAACTATAAAAATTATTGCAAAACTATAACAATTCTAAATTTCCATTAAGTGTCTTTGAGCATGCTCATCTGCAGCTGCTCCCGCAACAGGCCACTTTAGGCCAAGTATTTAAGCTCCACCCAGCCTCCCTCTAGGCACTGAAGGCTGATAGGAGAGGGCTGCTGGAGAGAGGTAGAACCAGGGCAGGACTGTGCACAGGAGAGAGTTCTGGCTATTTAGTCAAGTATTCTTAGTGAAGGCTGATCTTAGTGTAGACTCGACATGTAATCATTTGGGCTTTGTGAGGAACACAATAAACCATTCAACTTTATTCTTGACTTCATCTTCATTTAACATCATGTTGGTTGTACTAAGGCTTCAGATCTTGAGCCTCACTGCCAAGCAGGGTACGAAATTTGCACCGGTCCATCGGTCTAAACCGATTAGAAATCCAAATGACCGATTAGAAATGTCAAAATGCGGAGTTTATCGGTCACAGTGGACCGATTAGCAGTGGTTGAAATTACGGCGCCGGCGAGGGCCGACATTTCTTTAAGAGAAAAGATTATTGGATTTTGCAGTACATTTCTTGTTAGATGTCTAGGAAAATGGTTAATTGCAATTGTGGACGCCAGTTTAGGAAAGCTAGGGTATGGGCAGTTGATTGCAATCAGTCAATAAGTATACCAAAGGTGTGAACTTCTGTGAAGTGTGAAGTGCAATTAGCCTCATAGAACCCTAACAGGGGAAAAAGCCACTTCTATTTCATGTAAATTTTTAATGTTTAATGTTGTATTATCAGTATTTAAAATTATGCTCATTTTTTGATGATTTAGTTATTGTGACCACATTCATGTAATCAGATTGTTTTAATTAAAGGTACTAAATCAATGTGTATCTATTTGATTGATTAATGCACTTATATAACATAATGTAGAATTGGCGGAAAATTTGGACCAGTTAGACCTGAAATGGACCAGTTAGTTATATGAGTGGACCAGTTAGCTCCCAGAACGTGGACCAGTTAGCTAATTTGCGAACTATGTAAAGCCACCCTTTCTTTGCCAAGCTATACTCTGTGTTAAAAGTTATTCCTCAACTATAATACACAACAATACTATTGGCTGGGAAAGTTCCCGCCCTTCACTGTGATTGGATAAGGCAAAGTGCATCCAAGCAGCAGTATTTTTTGTGCATTTTAATGTATATTTAACATCTTATCATTCAGTTGGTATCTGTTATTGTATTTATTCAATAGGTTAGTTATGATCTTCTATGTCTGAAAAGCAAAATGAGTTATAACAGAAGAAAGACTTATGTCTTGTTGAATTCAGGACTGCTCAGTGAAAAGACTCTATTGGTGCTGGGATATAGTATGTGCAAAGCTAATGACTGATTAGGTAACAATCGTGAAAGGTCTTCCTATGTCTATACACAAACTTTACAATTATAATTCAACCGCATTATCATGCACCCCATATAATTAAATAATGCATAATCATTGCCTTGATATTCTAAATCAAGTGAACAAGAAAAGTCAGCGAAAGTATTACATTTATTATCTTTATTTTAATACACAATTAAGCAGCTCTTACAGATAGAAATGCATACATACGTAGTCCATATGAGCAAATTATAAATTTGCACAATTTTACAGAATGACGTTATGCAAATTATACGTTTTGTACAGACAAGTGGGTAATGTGTACACACTTAAAAAAAACAACAATAGTTCAAGCAACAAGTGTATGATGTGTATCACATAACATATACTGGGCCAGCCAGGCAACTTAGAATAAGGGAATACAGCATTCAGCAAATCCTTTTCATCTTTTAAGAATGTTATTCCAGGAGAGGACTTTCTTTCTTTTTTTAACATCTTCACGAAGAACCTAATAGCATATTAAGAAGAGAATATAAAAATTAAAGCGTATAAATATGACAATTGCTATTTATAAAAGAGATTTTATAATAATTTATTGATGGTTTAATCTTGACGACTTATATACAAACAGCAAGTCATTCAGCGAGGACGAAATGTCATATCAACCACTAAATTACGTTTATAATGTTCACCAGAAGCCCTAATTGATACTCTAAACTAAATAGTATGATTGCAGTTACACAAACATGGTGAATCGTTATCATTTATAATTGCAGTGTTGCCAACTTTGGAAGATATAAAACTGATTTTGCTAGCAGTGGCTGAATAATCAAGTTAAAATCTTAGCAAGTTTTAGCTACATTTTGTGCACTAAAATGCATAGGACTTTAATGTTGTGCATAAACTGTTATAAACACACCTGCAAATAGCTTAAATTGAAAAAAAATGTTTTATCAGAGTTTGACAGTCGGCTGATGAAGACTGAGAGATACAGTCGAATGCTCCCTGGTGAGATACAACTCTAGAATCTCGAGAATATGAAATCAATACATCATAATTGTTTTTTTCTTCTGACTCCTCAAATTCTGTGTGGGAAATTTCGTGAGAATCTTTGACATTTTGCAAGTTGGCAACACTGATATAATTTGCAATTTCACAATCCATGCTGTTCACAAATCGCAGTCCTATGGCTGATTAAGTATCACTCCAGTGAGGATGTCTTTGAGTTTCCATTCAATCAATTCGAGATCCTCCTCTCGTGCTCCTCGCTGGCTTCGGTGAGCTAAAGCGATGAGGTTGCTGTACTGATGTTCGGAAAACTGCGATCCTCTTTCTTTAATCACATCCAGTATTTCCTGCGAAATAAACATATAACAGTCAGTATTCATACAGTTTGCTATTTGGTAAATCTTAACGTTGAACACAAGAACTGCCATGCATACATGCTGCTCACTGCAATGCTGAAAAATATTCGTTCGTAACATTACATAATTTCATCACAGGATTTTGCTTACACAATACAGCAATTACATTCCGTTGATAAAATATTTGCAAAGCTACCTAACCAATCTCAATAGGTAAAGAAATAATATAGGTGGACTTCTGAAATTGGTGCAAATAAAACATCCTTAAATAATAAATCATAAAGGAACAGGCTAAAGTAAAACAAATTATCCAAAATGTAACCGAAATAAATTAATTATTTGAGCAGGCTGACTATGACCGTGGCACTTTTTTACATCCAAATATTTTATACTCTTAATAGTTCTCACAGACCTAGTTTAACATTAAGTCTATATTTATCAAGCCATGCTTTCTTAAACATAACACATGACACCATACAGCAGATATAATAATTCAAAGGGGCAAAAATTAAGTTTACTAAAATTAGGGAAAATTTTAAAAAACATCCCAGTATGAAATCATAAAATTGAAATGATTAACATAATTGAAGGTTACTAAAATTTGGGAAAAAATTAATTCCCCAGTATCGCAGTATGGTGGTTCTGGCAAGCGGAACAGCTATGTCGAGCTACATTTTTGGAAACACCTTAGAGGAATGCAGTAAGACTTGAGTCTCTTAAATAATCTAGGATCAACGTTAATACTAGCTGACATCGTAACCTACCACTTTCCAATCATATTTCTTGTTTAACAAAACTCGTCATGCCATTCTATGTCACCTAAAAACTATTTCAATTGCCATGCTGCAAATGAAGCTGAAGACCTAAAATTCATGCATCGAAATTCACTGCAATCATGCGTCATATAGTAGGAATCAAAATTAATATCCACTTGTTTTTCAGTCATATTTTGTCACATACAGTATAGAGCAGCACTTGTTATCATTGTGGCCATTCGTCATGGTTACAGAGAAACAACAGGAGCTATAATGGGAAATAGAGTGAACAGTAACTCAAAAATATCGCAAAGATATCATCGTTAGCGTTACAGTTAAGATATCTGTTCATTTTGTGCTGCTCGATGTTTTTGCAAGAAAAACTTAGCCCGAAAAATGAGTAAAAATTAATTTTGAATCCTATTATAAAAGTGGGTTCAGTCCATTCAATATGGTAGTTGTCGCAATTTCTGCTAGTGGTGTCAAGATGTTAAATTAATGCTAACATACAGGGGTATAATTTCTAGAGTTATTATTTCTCTCAGAGCCCTATGACATCATAAACTGTATTTAGATGTTCTTAATTATCACAGCAAACAGGCAGGCATTTAATAACTCGTGCAGTTTACTTTTCCCGATTAAAAAATCTCGTAGTTTGGATTTTGCATCAGCGAATATCTGGGAGTCGATCCCCGGCCGACTTCTTGCCAATAGATCGAGCAGATTAACGTATTGCAGTTCGCTAAAACGGATTCCTCGCTCTAGGACCAAACTTACAATTTCCTAATGTGTACATCAAAAAAGCAGAACTTAATCATTTGGTGATGCTACCAACACAACAACTAGAACCAACATAAGTGTATCACAAAATTACTCTTTCGTTTTCAAGAAATTAATTAAAACTCAGTGGAACCCCATTTCAAGACCATCTACAATTTGAAATGTTCAAGAATTATAACATCTTGACTGTATAAATTTCATTGTATTGTATTGTATTGCTTTATGCCACTGGGTCGGAAACTTAGTCAACTTATATGACCTGCTGCTGGAGACAGACATAAAGCTTGGGAGTCTACTCCATTTTAAATTTTACACATTTACCCCATGGAAGGGGTATTTTACCTGCCTCAGCATAGACACCAAGTACAAGTGACCACAAAAATTTAATAATAAGTGAAAATTGAAGGCAGTCTTTAATCTGGGGTTCCAAAGTACAGTTCACCACCATAAGACATTAACAAAACTTCAAATATACAAACACAAAAAGACACCAAGTACAAGTGACCACAAAAATTTAATAATAAGTGAAAATTGAAGGCAGTCTTTAATCTGGGGTTCCAAAGTACAGTTCACCACCATAAGACATTAACAAAACTTCAAATATACAAACACAAAAAGTGAAATTTACATAAAATATCCAAAAAAATCATGAACCTAATACTCCAGCATATTATAAGGAGCGATAACACAACATGAAACTCACATCTGGGGTTAAGTAGAGCAACTCGTAGTACTGGCGTGCGTGGTCCAAGTCTGACTCGCGGTTAGTTGTGATGTTCGTAAGGCATTGCTGAACGGCAAATATATTTCTACACCTGCTCGGAGATTAATAACAAATGTAAGAATCAACACAAATAAATATTCATTTTCTCTATTATTTTAATATTTGTTTAACAAATGTTTTTGTGGCAAAATTACTTACATTTTCTTGATACCATTTTCGTTGATTCTCTTGAAATATTGCGTGCTGTTTATCAGTATAGACGAGACTAGATGACCGAGACCTTCAAAGATGTATCTGCAAGAAGAAATTAAAATACTGATTACCACACAGAAGAGTGAGAACACATGTATACATTCAGATATTGGGTGCTTCAAAATGAAAGGAGTCACAGTTACACAACTGTTTCAGTTCTGCTTTTATGTCAAAACAGCAACTCTTGAAAGACACTTATATAATTTGCAATGACAGAATCCGAGGCGCCGTTCAAATATATGTGGCCTTGTGGTTCATTGAAAACAATCTCAAAGCTCATTCATTTCGTAGTATTGTGCTACTGTATTCTCATCAATGTAATTTACCCAAAAACATGAGGGCACACTGTCAACAAATAACAGTAGTAGTAGTAGTAATAGTAGTAGTAAACGATAGGTTTCCATTTCGGAACTCTGACTTGGAATTTAAAACTATACTGGGGGACTCCCATTGACTTCGGTCAATCAATAAATGCATCAAAATCAATAGAGATATATTCCACTTCATAGAGTGGGGTTTGTGACATTTCATTATCACAAATACTGCTGGAATTACCACGCCGTCCATCAAAATGAGTTGGCTGATGGACTTCTTTAGCCAATGTTAGTCCTGGATTAACATGACATCCTATGGAGTAGTTTTCAAATCTATGAAATCTACTGTATTTAAACATTGCATATATATATATATATATATATATCATGATAATCTCTACTTCTGTGTTTAACGATGTATATCTGTCTGTGGTCTTCGCAGTATTGTTTTACAGTAAAACTTCTAATATCTGCTAGTTCCTAATCATGCTCTAATGTTTATATGTATCATTTTCTTTTGGTACTTGGAACCAGTAATCAGCTTTAAGTAATTACTTTAAGGAAATCATTAATTCATTACAAATGTTTTATACATGTGACGTAGTTAAAAATGGTAGTTTATTTAATTTTTATCTATTTATTTATTTTATATGTGCTGGATAGTTTGACACTCACTTGAATTTCTTTGGTTGAATGCTTTGCACAATCACCTCCTCCATACTCTGAAGGTCTTTGTTCAGCTTGATGACGTGAGCATCAGGGTCCATATCATCAATGGCGCTGGAGTAGTTTGTCTGAATGAAGTAAATACCAACAAATGATGACATTAAAAAAAAAAATCAGGGTTTTTGCAGGTTTACCTTCATGAGAAGTAAGACCTTTGTAAGACATTATAATACCATGCGCACATTAAAAATAAGACCACTAATATAGTAATTTACACCAATATTTTTAATTTCATCATCCAAAAAAATCATGATATGTGCTAATAAACAATAAAATTAACGCAGTTCTTGCATATTTAAAGAAATTTCATAATATCTATTCATTTATATTTACCAAATTGTCTGAATCTCACAATGTGGATGTTAATATCTAAGTAATTTGCATCAAAATAGAAAATTTAAGACTTAGTGGACAAAAGTATGACTTAATACAGGCCTTACTTTAAAAAAAAATAAAGCAAGACTTTATCAGACTTTGTAATAACCCGCGGGGAACCCCGAATATAAACCTTGGATTTTATGAGGTCAATTCATGTGAGAGACAATAACTACATTTGAAGTCAAGAATTATGTATTTAAAAATATTAGAATATTTTTATAAATCTTACAGGAAATAAATAATTTAACATCTAAATAATAATCATATTTGGACATATTTTCTAATCATGAACATACACAGACTTATTTAACCATCAACTTCTGTTCTTATTTGAGAACAATTTTCACTAATTTGTCCATAAATTTCAGGTGTATGTCAAAGCCAATTGTTATCTTGGGTTTCAGGCCTAATATAGCCCTTCACTAACACCAATTTTCCCAAGTTTTTTCCCTTAATATTTCCCTGAAATGACCTTTAAATTCCTTGGCATGTCCGTGCATTAAACAATGAACATTTCAATAGGGTCGTTCATTTGTTATACCGACCTGAGTGGCTACTGGCAAAAGATGATAGAAACAATGAACTCTGACTTCCAGATGAAGAACCAGTAAACAGAGGTATCCGAGCTCTTGGAAGTCTCTTGCCAGACTTTTCAGCGTCCTACAAAGAAAATACCAGGAGTTAGTCACAGGAATAGAAAACATAACGTTAGCCAAATAAAGATAATAGATTCTAATTGATTAATCACAAGCCTAAGAAGAAGAATGGTTGGTGTAACCGATCATTGAAAAGACTGCTATTATATAATATTATAACAAAGAGCATTTTAGTGCATCGTTTTATCACCAGATGGCACATTAATAGCATAGGTCAAAGTATTCAAGAATCTACTTCTATCTAGAATGGTAAAACATCATATTATTATGGCGAAAGACAGCCTTTTATTTCTAAAGAACCATAGGTTCTAAAATCTAATTATTATTTTTATATTTTTTTTAGGTTGGGGGGTTAGAAAAATGTACTTATCAAAGGGAATAGTACTCTCCATTGAGTAATACCAAGTGTTATTGCATCAGGGTCGGCCTATTTAGGGTCTAACGGTTTTTCACAACATGACAATCCCGCAGAAATATGACGTCACAATAACAAACAACCACAATGACGTCACTGGCGATTGTTGCGATTATGACATCACCATCACAAGGGACGCTATTCAATTTCACTAACCCAGACAATCCCACAATCCTATGCGGATGGCTTATGCAAATAAGGAAGGTCAAATCTGTTTATTTTATCTTTGGTACTCACTGCAAAGTGTTCTCGGAAACGACAAGCTCTTTTGTTGGTGATGATGGCGGGGTGCTTGGTGTAGTAGGAGTGACAGGTGCGGACTTCTCTTGCTTCTCTTGATAAAAAGTTTGCGCAAGTGCACGGATCTGGCTGGAAAACCATTCCTGCGGAATCAAATTGGAAATAATGATTATGATTCATCTTCAGTTTGAATATTTTGAATGCATACTATTGAATTAATACATTGTAGTATATTAGGCAGACGATATCAATGCCCACATTAAGGGTGAACTTTGATGAAATGTTTTGGATCTAATTCAATTCAATCAGTCCTCTCATTATCAAAAGCATTACAATTAACCTGGCGTTTTAAATTATCAGTTAGAATGTGGAGGTTGACTTATTGCTAAAATTTCTGTAAATTTTTTGCTACTTGATGCTGAAAAACTATGACCAAAAAAATGAAGACATTCGTTTTGTATCCTAATATGCAATAACTTATCCATTTCATGACATTACATACTGCATAAAATGAGCGCATTTAGAAGCTGAATAAAACATTGGAGGCAAAACTTAAAACTGTCGAATATGGTCTCACCAAACTTTCACACATGTTGGCCAGAGTTCGCAGCTGCACCACTTCCTGTATGATCTCCTGTCTGGGAATCAGACAATCCGTCGACGATAAATTGCTCGTGAGAATGTCTGATTCTTTGGAATTAAGGGCACGCATATCTTCTTCGGAGACATCTGGCAAATCTGTGGCTTGTTGGTCGGTCAGAGTGTGCCAGCTCGGCAGAGATCTGAAAATGCAAAATAATGAACTGAACTGAACATTATTTCCACATTGGCAAGAACATTAACATATATAACAAACCAGAAAAACAGGATATCAGGGATATCATTAACAAAAAGTTATCTCTCAAATGCGTCATCAAGCTCATTATTTCGGAACTAAAGAAATGGTGAATAATCATGTAATTGAAACAAAGAGGTCGCATGCAAACACGTAGAATTAACTGCATTTCGGACCTTTCTGAAAATGAGGCCCAGCTAGTAGTAAAATAAAACAAGTCCCTTCCTCCTAAAGACTGTCAGCATGTTTACTGTTGAGTAATTCATGTGATTTTGTTATTATATTCAATGTGTAGTTGTCATTAATTATAGTATCTGTAATACAAGTAGTTAGCTACATTGGTTTGTAAATTGTATTATTGTGACATCTAGGTCGAACTGACCTCGATAAAGTCAATAAAAACATATATATATAATATAGAACATAAAGCCAATCAAATACAGTTGTAGAAGCTACGTCACTTAAGCCTAGTATACCGCTAGCGGTTGCGGGCAACAATGACCCATGACGTCAACATTGATGTTGTCTGAAGCTAATCAATGCTACAAATTTCAACCCACAGAGCCCACTGAACGAGATCCTAACATTACTAAAAATGTTGATACTGATTTATGAGTGTATTCACTTTTGTGGGTTACCGCATACATAAATCAATTTGCATTTTACCGCAAGAATCTGTTAATATCTTCATCTTTGGCCCAGGTTGCGCTGATGGTTCTCTTTTCCTCCGAATCAGACATGACGATTCCTGAAAATATGAACACACAATAATTGACATACAGCACATCAATATAAAGACAAACGATTCCTGCAATAACACAATGTGTCAAAGTCACAATGCTACTGGGTTTGAAGCTTCGTCAAATTAAATGGCCAGCAGACGTAATGATGCGATGATAAGGTTAGGAGTTAACATCATGTCACACGTTTATTTCATGGGCAGGGTCTTTTACTTGCCTCAGCATAGACACCTTACCTTTGTAGCATGAATGGCACGTTTCTCTGTATTCCTGTAATACTTTACAGATCATGTTGAGAAACTGATCAGCGTAATCTGGTAAATCGTGCATGAACTCCTTCAGTTCTCTCAATTTTCCTGCGACTGTTACAGTACTCTGAAAAATGAAATTCAACAAATTAAATTTAAAAACTGTTACATACAGTGTTATGCTATAATTGAAATTACCTTTAGGATTAATTGAAGGTCTTAATTTTTGATTTTTTTACACATTGCCATCAGTTTTGGGTCCCGACAAAGTAGTCTTATTATCAATACTGTATTAATAATGAGTAGTAAAATTGTCTGATTAATAAATAATAATACTAATTCAGTTCTTTTATTTTTGTAAATATCTAGCTTCAAGTTGTTATTTCTTTGGAGCCTTGAATAGTATATCATGTTTATGTATCGTCTTTCTTTTGCTCATTTAACTGCTACTTAAGTTAAACATATCTCGGGTCATTTTCATCCTATTTTGTTTTCACCCTAGTCGTATATGAGGGCTTCGATATTTCGAATTTTTAAAAGTCCCGTGAAACGGCAAAAGGCATCTCCGATAATTTTCGACACTACTTAACCTGCTCACCAACAACAAAGGTTTGGACACTCCCAGTTCTTTCTGCGTTTTGATGTCAATTATGTCCCTCTGCGCAACAAACCCTGCAAAAAATATTAAAATATTACCATCATAAACGATTGATTTATAAAAGAAAAACAATTGCCATTCATGAACAACTTGGAATGACATAGAAATTTGATCTCCAAATGGATAGAAATTTAGAAAATCTTTGGAATTCTCTCCAAGTGAAGTCACACAAATCGGATCGTTGGCAATAATGATTTTGTCTTTATAGCAATTTGGTCTTAATTGTGACATTTTTACACTATATAATTGAAGTCCTAATCCCTCGTAAATCATCTTTAAGTCTAGGTGGTTTGAAATGAGTAAGCCTTAATAGATAGGTATCACTGTAAAAGGATTTTTTAACATCTCGAGGACATAAATTCACAGCTATTCAACTAGCTCAATCAGTTATATGCAGTTAAATGTTGAACGGAGGTGACTAGGTTTCAATAGATAAATTTACCTTTGGTAGCAGAATCAATACTGTTTTGTATATTGTACAAAACTTGCCCAAGGAAGATGTTCTGGATGAATTCTGTGATATAGTTGTGCAACGTTGATGTTCTGTTAATGAAAAAACAAACTGCGATATAAATATGGAATATATTGTTGCCAAATAAAATATATTCTCTCTATTCTCTCATATATAATAATATGATAATTACAAAGAATACGAGCCACGTTATAACACTTTCTGTGAATTGTCATTGTAAATCAACTTCTTTATATCTTATCATCCCCGACGTTTAATAAAATATTAAGTTTATTTCATTTATTTTTAAAATTTTCATTTAATAGATGCAATATAAATGCACAGAAACTAAGTATGTATGAACAACAGACTACAATATCTTATCTTTTCCAAAAGACAGTGTCAAATTCTCACTTACCCTGGCGGCATTTTCGATTCAGTTTCCACCTCTTTGATAAATTTCTTCAGCGGATTATGAATGACTGAAACAAAAACCCATAGAAATATGCAAATATTTTGTGAACACAAGCATACAATATAATTAAACTCAAGTTCATTCTGAACACAAATCTCCTCTCACAAATCACTCAAAGACAGAACAAGAAATTTTAATTTGTTTCAGCTTCATACTTATCTGTATATTGCACAGTACATTATCTCACACACCTAATCATTTCTGACATATACTCAGAAAATATTGAGACACAGATATTATAAGTCAATTAACTAGGTTTACACATGGAACCAATCATTGTGACAGTGCCAATGGTCTGATCTCTGGTCAGTGTATTCTATATATTTACACGTATAGTATTAGGTGGAATGCTAAGAAGAGATGATCAGGCTTATGTTATAAATATGCTATTGTCAATTACTCGTTTTTTTGTAAGGAAAAGGCGAAATCTTTGTAAATTTGAAAAGAAATTTATGTGAAGTGATGAACTTCCTAAATGGGCCTTTATAGATCTACAAAAACATTTAGTAGCATTGCTAGAAGTACAGAAGATAATTAAAAACAGAAATTTGGAAACAGTTTTAAGGAAATTATTGGAGCATTTTTGTTGTTACTGATAGATTGTTATTACCTATCATTATCCACTGTGTAATGTATTGATTTTTTGTTTGTTGAGGAATAAAAAATATTAAAAAGTATATCTGCACATATTTTGCCCAGCACCCTAGTAGTATTTTTCATTCAAATCAATTTATTCGTCCATTCATAAATTTATTTATGACATTTACTACAACAATTTTGCATCTCCCAAATCGCCCAAATGAAAGACACATTTGTGCGTGTTGTGACAAAAATTACACCTACGAAGTCTAAACTCAGCATGAAATTTAGTCTCATTAAAAAATTTAATTTGTACCTTTATTTCAAGCTCTGAAAGGAGAATCACAATATACTGCAGATTGTACAACATACACGAAAATACTCGAAAACTAATTTTTTTTAATTGATTGACGCATCATTACCTGTAATATTGCTGGCCATTGGCTTGCAAACAAATTGCATTTTATTTGCAGCATCTTCATCATCGTTCAATAATTCTCCCTGAAAATCAAATAATATTATAGTTTTAAGGCACAATAGCAACTTTAATCAAACTCAAATTAGTATAATTCAAATAATCTACGCAATTTAAAGGCCCCTAGTGGTTGACAATAGCAACTTGAATCAAACACACATTATTACAAAATCAAATTTAAATGTACATAAAAGTTTAAGGTAGCAGTTTACAAGATTACTTTTATCATTAACAAACAAATATTAAATTAGCATAAAAATGCCATACCGATCCATAAAATTCTTGTCTTTGTTCTCGTAGATAGCTGTTCATACTTATTGCGTGAGAGGATGCGTCGAATCGGAACAACGCAAACTGCAAAATGAAGTAAATGAAAATTAGGCTAGTATGACGTCTCCTTTATAAAATTGAACATGTGATATATGTGATACAACTCCTAATAATTACAATGCATGTCTAAAAATGTCATAATTGCAATGCTTTTCACTTTGAAATGAAAGATAGTACAAGACTTGACCAACAGAAACATTTCGTAATATAAACATAGGCTGAGTAAGCAGCAACCCTCAGCTCACTTCAAAAAACAGTGACTGAAAACGTTTCTTGCTAGAACCTAGTTCGAGAGTATTTCAAGTGTATACAATTTTCAAACTTTGCTTCATAAGTTCACCTTCTTTGGTTTATTTGGTCGTTTCTTCGCAAAGTAAGCTCCAATGTCTGTCGTCGGTGCATCAAAGTTTGTGGAAGTTGCAGTTCTACCCGTCGTGTTCCGAATGTCCAGGTAATCATTGAGCAGGACTTGTAGCTGGAGGAATGGAAGAAATAGATCATAACAGACTACAAAGATCAGGAATTACCATAGTATGTGACAGTATGTGCAATTGTGCATTCTCTTGAAGAAATATTACTTAAGGGCTGTTCCATTTAAAATTGTGGGGTGGGGGCAGTCAGGATGATTTTAGAAAAACCAGGGGAAGGTGGTTGACTAGTATATTCTTAATTAATACCTTAATTTAGGAAAAAGAGGGTGTGGGGGGTGTCTGAAAATCTTCAGGTCCAGGGAACCACCATCCCCCCCCCACACTTTTAAATGGAACAGCCCTAATATAAGTTCACATGAAGTGAAGACTACTCACCACAGCCTGAATTTTGGTCCAAACTTCGACGGTATCATACAAGCAAAAGTCTCCCAAATAAGCCAAGGACACCTAAATTAAAAAAAATAGCAGAAATTTATAGATTATTTTCTCAACACTTTCTTTGGAATTACAGAAAAAGAATTAAGCCCATAGATTTCCGCAGACCTACTTCCTAATATATATATGTCAAATATATATTCTGTATCCCTTTTTACAAACTATTCTATCAATGTTCTCCGTAAAATGTATAATTATTATGCTTTATCGTTACATATACAGATTTCCAGTTTACTTTTCCTGTGAACCTGTGTTGCATTATGATGACAGAGTACACGAGCGTAGTTGTCCATCTATGTGCCTATAATATTGTACAATACACAACTGCATAAACTTCGGCACAAAATTGCCAAAAATGAAAATGCTCAAAACATTTGAAACTCTCCTTGCCAGAACCGACCTACATTGCATTAGATGCGATGTGGACAGCGGAATGCAGAAGCTAAAACTCTCCATGAAAAATTGTGGGGTTTTTAGAAAATGTTTACCATTTCAATTCCCCATCAATTTGTCCAGATGGACACACCTAACACACCAATTTTTCATTATATCATTTTACCTATTACATATTGCAATAAATCATCTTTGCTCCTACTCCATCTCATTATCTTGATCTATATACATGTTTTAACAGTTTAGCTGTTCGTTTATAACGAACCTCAGCATCCTTCAACCAACTCACCTTTACTCTCTGCAGATTAGCCAACACAATTCTGTGAGTGTGAGCGACCATTTTGAATTGTTGTAAAATCAACTCCAGCAATTCTAGAAGGTACTGAGGTTGATGGGATGCCTGTAAATCTTCCCCTTCAAAATATGCACTGGCGAAAAATAAATTATATTAGTAACTATAGTAGGATTCAAAATATATGTCCACCTGTGTTTTGGGTCATAATTTTGCCACAAATATCATGGCAGAGCAAAAAATGGACAGAAATATTGACAATTCAAATATCAACTTTCTTCCTGATAAAAACACTTCTTGAAGTTTCTGATATATATTCTCCATTGTAATTTCTGCTACTTTTTTGTGACCATAACAAATGGCTATAATGGTGACAAATTGGCAAAAAATTATTCATATATTGCAAAAGATAGGAAACTGGTACACACAGAGAGGGGTTTTAATGGGTTAGAAATCTGGGCTTTAGCTTTTTTGGTAACATTTTATATATATTTTGGGCTTCTCCATAACATATATATAATAAAAATAAGAAAAACAAGTGGATGTTAATTATGGTAATACTGTAACTCAGCTGCAATTTGAAAATATTGAAACATTCGTTCACAATGCTATAAACAATAAATGGGGTTAACCAATGAAATAAACATCCAGCATCAAAATTCTGTTATCATATAAAACTCTGTTTTTAAAAGTACCTAAAAGTATACGATATTTGGCATGTATTTAACTAAATATATTTTAGAGTGTATAATGGTATAATACGATCCCCGCTTTTCAGAGCTAATAAAACAGGATTAAATAGGACTTTTACTTGTGTTTAATTCGTTAGGGGTGAATTTTTTGCATTATACATACAAAAGTATGAAACCCAGATCATATATCTTTTTACTAATAGTTTCGAAAATGATAACAATGACAACTACAAAAAGTATGTTTACAGGTAAGCAAACAATGGCTTGGAGAAGGTGTGCACACAAGACTTGATACTCGCGCCATCTCGTAGGAACTACCCTCGGACAGATTAATCAATAATTTTGCTTACTTGTCCGATACTTGCTGGGATGACCGAACAACGATTGCAGAAAGTCCTGGCCGAATACGCGTCCTGATATCCTGCAAGAAATAAAGATATATTGTAGTCACAAAGTCACCGACAGGTCATTTCTTTGGTGGTCATAGTCAACACTAAAATAAATACAGAATTTCACAAGATTTTGGTGACCATCATTAAATTCCAGCTCAGTAACAAATCCCAAAGGACCCAGATATGATGGAATGTAGTTAAGAATAATTGAACGCAACAATTTGTACAATATTTTCGAAAAATTATTTTGTCACGATTTATGACAAGAATTTTCACCAGGACTGGCTTAATTCAAGTCGTTGGCTTCATGCTAATTTAGTATTGCTAACATGTCCAATATCCAAAATTTGTTATTACACAATTTGTGAAAATTTTATAATACAAGGTTATTGACCACTATTCATCAAATATTGAGCATTTCGTTTGCTATGTGGGGAGCCTGGGTTCCCATACCCATGACCAATAAGTCCTTAACCCTCGTGAAGGATAAATCGTGATTATAGGGGTTTCCTTTGGTAAGATTAATACCTGCTCCACGTAAAATAAACAGCAAGTATTGAAGCCTGTAAGCATTCCTTGGCCAACCTAGTTGTGACACAGATCTTCAGCTTCGTAAAAAGACACATTAACAACTGATGTAAATTTGAAAGCCTTTATTCTTTTTAAAAATGTTAACGACAGCACAAATCAAAAATAGTTATAACAAAGATTATATGGCACCATACTAAGCACCATTTATCACAGGTAATTCCATATCATCGCATAAACTGGACTAATATACATGGCCAAATGTGCCACGTGCGTTTTCCATGAGTCGGATAAACGCATGGATGCAAGGTTTTGGTCTCATTATCATAAGGTGAAAACCATACGTTTTCCATGCGTTTATCCAAATGTATGGAAAACGCACGTGGCACATTTGGCCATGCTATAGGTCCACTATTAGCCAATGAGGAAACATGCTTTCAAAAAGTGGAATGCTCAATAACAATATGTGATTGACAATTCAGAATGTTGCAGTTTAGCAGAATATATTTCTTCTAATCATTCATGCTGCATATTTCTTAAAGATAAAATGACATTTTGACATTGAAGTATAGTTTCTGTATCACACTGTTAAACATCATGAGACTAGATTTTTTGTAAAAACCAGGTCATTAATTTATTAATATAAATTAAAATTCAGACAGACGCTATACATTCAATTCAGTTATAATTTGGTTTTAAAAATGTCCAATTTCCACTCCTTTTTTTTTAGAGTCCAGTTTGAATGACTATATATTGCACAATATATTTAAAAAAAATAATAATCCTCTGTTTAAATACCATTCCATTATGCATACATTCTACTCTTGGAATGCCTCTGACAGTTGTTTAGGTAGTGAAGTTTACCCATGAAACTGACTCCTCTGAAATTATAAACCATTATAAATCAATGTATTGAATTGACAAAAAATATATAAAAATACAATATACACTATTTGGATACATACTTACAAATTATATATATATATTTATGTATCAGGTAAGTTGGGTTGATATATATATGCACCATTTAGTGACTTAAATTTACTTGCAAATTTAGCAATGACCAAATGTATTCTGTAAAATTTTTGATACCTTCATCAGATTTGTACTTTGCAGTCAACTTTATATTAAGATATCATAGATTGAAAATATAATGACTTTTTTAATGGCATGTGGGTCTGATCTCTTACCTGTACATTGCATGGGGTAGGCACTTCTGTCGTAATGCCCATTTTCGACTCCTTTAAGGACCATTTTTGTGCCTGGTCTGTCACTCAATTGATTGGGTTGGATGATAGCCTCCCAGTCTGGGATTGGGGCATTTCTCCAGGCTGCTAAAATGAAGAAAAATGTAAGATAAGATTTGAACAGGTAACCATGCAAACAAATTCTCAATTTTCTGAGTCAAGCGGGATTTACGACACAACATTTACAGTGCGTATCTTAATTTATTACCACAAAAATTCTAAAATTGAAAAATGTATGTATCTGTTTATTCTTTCATTATCTAATGATGTGGCGTACTTAATGAAAAAATTGTTTGTTCTGACTCCATGCCGTGAATTTTGTAAGCTAAAAAAATTGAAATTCTTGATTAAAATATGTTGCAATTTTAAAAATTGAGCAGTTTTACCTTGGACGCCCTGTCTGAAAGTTTGCCTCTCGGGGTCAGTCATGCTTGCAGGGTTATTTTTCTTTCTGGGTGTTACCTGCGCGTACAATGTAAAATGCAATTAGGAATATAAACCACAATTATCAATTAGGATAAATAAAGGCAACTACTCTGCTCAGTTTCTATAGATGGAAAAGCAAACTTAGAATAACTTCAACTTATATATATCTCCATCTTTAAAAAAAAACCAGGCAACAATTAAATTTTTTTTATTTAAAGCTGGATTGTCACTTAATATGACAGTGGTCAAAATCTATTGCATTCACTTCATTGTCTTCTTAATACTGATTACCCACCACCCAGAGCCTTGCTGGGCTCACTATCTCTCTATAAAATAAATAAAATTCACCTAGTATTTAATTTTTTATGCCATCAAACATCCAATATGTAAACAAACCAAATAATGATGTCAGAAATACTTAACAATGGGTGATGATGCCATTTTCATTGTATTTCCAATGTTTTGGTCTTGATTTCTTTCAATGTATCATTTTTTGTAATTAATACCTGATAGATTCATAGTGTGCCTTGATAAAATAAGGTGATTTTCAATCATTTGATGAAGTTTTAGTACTTCAGTGGATTAAGCATTTGTTTGAGCAATTTTGATATTGTCGTTTAAAATTCACAGGTAAACATAAAAGGCCAATTAATTGTTTCCATGGCAACAGTGATTATTGAAATCTTCTTAATTTACAGAAGTTATCTGTTTGTGATAGATAGTGATACTAAGTTTGATGGATATCATTGTAGTAAACAACGAGTACCAGAGTTCTGGAAATGCAGCAAACAATTTTTAGAATTTTTTCCCGTACTTTTTATTATTATACAAGATGTGTGAAATAAATGTCAAAATGAACTTCAGAGAGTAAAAGCACTGTAACTTACATCTATAATAGTAGTTGAGATATGGAGGTTTAAGAAAATAAAAAAAAATTACATTTTCTATGGAACCTATTGGCCTAATTAAGTAACTGCAATAATACATGTAAGCATAGAACTATATATGTGGCGCGCCACGGGAAAAGGGGGCTTACGGGTGGTGACGTCATAAATGCGAAATTGGCGGGAAAGTGCAAGCAAGTCACAAGTGCGCAATGGCAATGTAAACATGTCAGATGAACAGCCAACTTTTAGCCAGTCTACTGCATCATCAGTGAGAGATCGCTTGCCAGATAATTGTTGTTTGAGCCTGGAAGATGATGATGAAGACACACTGAAGAAGGTTTTGGAAGTGGAACAAACTTACTTCACTTTCCATGATCAGTTTGACACCGACACTTTCACTGGCGACGAAGCATGCGAAAATGACAGTGATCCAACAGAGTTTCCCCAGCTTGATACTGATGTCAGTGATGAGCCTCAGGACCTTTATTTCAATGATGTGAGCCAAATTGAAGCACCAGGTTAGTATGTCTTCCTATAAGTTCACTTAGAAGCAGGGGATTATAACTTTTGTCAGAGATGTTGATTTATCTATTAATCTAAGCAGCTCCCCCTCCAACATTGAATGGACTGATCTGTGTTAGTCCGATTTCCGGGAAATTGGCTTAGTTCATTTTGTTTTTAGGGGTGGAAGCTATCAATGATAGTCAGTGGGACGAAGCCTAGCCTATACCATGTTCATCTCAGGGATCTGTCAAATCAATAAGATAGTTAATGCTTATATACATACCATTCCACAAAATTCATAAGATTGTACTTCTGACATTCAATGATTCATTGATCAGTAAGTGACTGGATCCAGGCTTGAGGTGTTTTGATAGCATGTGCTGCCACCTATATTCATTTTATTTACAACTTCTGCTTCATTTGCAATAACACACTTTTTAACAAAAATCTATTAGCGCAAATTGCATTTAGTACGATGAATTAAAAAAAATTGTGATAGTAATTTTTCTTTGCTATAGTTTATATAATTCTTTGAAGATTGACCTGGGTGCAGTTTAAGATCTATGTTATTCTGTATGGTCTGTTGCAAATATAGTGTTTTCTTTATTAGAAGCCAGGGTAGGGCCACTGTTAATTTAGTGACAGCCTATGACCTTGCCCCAAAAGTAGCACGACGAGATTGCATTTCTTTGGAATGCAGGTAATGTTAAATTTTCAAGGTCACTCCGATTCAGATCACATTTATTTGCTCTGTTTCTTTTCTACATTGCAATTTTAACATTAAAACAGTGTAGAGCTGGGGGACTCCTCCAAGATGATCTCATCATCGCTGCTGAGGAGCCCCCTTCCCCCCTTTACCTTATAATTATGCAATTTGCTCAGATTTAATAAAACTCAAATTCAATGACCAAAAGTCGCTTATCTGAGGAATTAAGAAAAAAAATAACAAAAATAAACTAAAGCAAGTATTACATATGTAGCAGTCTTGTCTAGTGCATATTGATGTATAACTGTTTACAAATTATGAGGAAATTTAGATTTAATAGCCTGCCTGGCAAACTCGTGACTCACAGCAGGTAGACGGCGATTCCCTCTTGCTCTGGTAAAATACTCATGTTGATAGTCATCTGATAAATAAGTCAAAAAGTAATCAGGCAGTAAATGATTTTAAAATTTTAAAACTCTAACTACTCTAGTTTGAGCTAAATGAAACCGGTTTTAATTTGAGACCTCACTTTTAAGATGAGTACTAAAACTGAATCCAGCTATATTCATCTGAGCAATGTCTCTATGACTTTATAATTTCTTTTTTTGCAGCTTTACTTAATGCTGGAAGTGATGAGGATTTCACAGTTGGGGGTGGTGGAGATCAGGCAAATCCAGTGTTGCCAGAGCCAAGTGCAGAAGATGACAGATTCTGGTCTGAGACAGTGAAGTTCCGTGCTGATGGCTGTGGATGTTCCTATCTCTATGGTAATAATGTAAACAACACATATTGTAAAGCTAGCATTGCATACTTGAAATTGCTAATTAAATCTTTTTCTTGAAAATGAAGAGTGAATTATTATTTTCTTGTAAATTAAATATATAAAAAGCAAGAAATCAAATAATACATTGTCTAAATCACGATTTCATGAAACTTTATTTAACTGGTTGCAGATAAGCCATGTTGTGAAGTATTGGGACATGACATTATTCAAGTAGCCAAGATAAACATAGCTGAGCTGTGTGATGAGGACTTGGACCTCCTGATCCTAGGACATCTCCACCAGCACAGATATGATACCACCTACACCCAATGCACAACTTCCCACACTAAAGCTAAAGAGAGGAAAAGAGCTGAGGTAAGGGATATTTGCAGCGTGTTTTGTGCTGTTTATCCTTGAGTGAAACTGAAAGACACAGTGAAAACTTTGTGTTAAACTTTTATAATTATAATTCGGAAATTCTTCTTTACAGATGAAGTACTACTTTAAGGGACATCAGATCTGCAGAACAACATTCCTGTACATCCATGGCCTGGGGAGGAAAAGGTACAGCAATCTCATAAAACACTATGACCAACATGGGCTTGAACCACGCAGACATGGTAATAGTGGAAAGCATCCAAAACATGCATCATCACCAGTTGAAGAACAGCATGCTATTAACTTCATCAGCAATTATTCAACAGCCAACTCACAACCACTGCTGGGGAGAATGCCAAATCAGCGTGACTTTTCAGTTCAAATGCTTCCAAGTGACACCACAAAAGTATGCATATGGAAGCTGTATGTCCAGAGTTGCATTGAAGACGGTAAAAACCACTGGGGCTTTCAAAGTTTAAAGCCCTTTGGCAGATGTACTTGCCGCATGTCACAGTCATGAAAGTGCAGACTGATCTTTGTGAAACTTGTCAACAAAACAACAATCTAATAATCAGATCTGTCAACTGCACAGAGGAGGAGAAGAGTGCAAGACTTGGACAACAAGAGGAACACCTAAAGAAGGCAAAAGACTGCCGTTTAGAGTACAAACAACAATGCGCTGCATCCACAGCAGAGGACAACAATGGCGCTATCCACTTATCTTTTGACTATGCACAAAATTTGTTCATGCCGCACAATGCTCAACAGGTGGGACCCTTGTACTTCAAAACACCTAGGAAAGTACTGTTATTTGGAATTTGTTGTGAGATGCTCCCAAAGCAAGTCAACTATTTGATCGACGAGAGCCAGAACACTGGGAAAGGTGCGAATGAGACAGTGAGCTACCTCCACCATTATCTTCAAACGCATGCCATCGCCAATAAGAACATCAACTTTCACTGTGACAACTGTGTGGGCCAAAACAAAAACAACACTTTAGTCCATTATTTATTATGGCGAGTAGCAACTGGACTGAGCAACAGGTGTCAACTATCTTTCATGATTGTGGGACACACCAGATTTTCTCCAGATTGGTGTTTTGGCCTCATCAAGATGCGGTACAGAAAGTCTACAGTCTCAAGCATGGAACAGATTGGCAGTGTTATTACAAGATCCACAAATAAAGCAATTAATCAAGTTCAGTACATCTGCAGTCCTGAGAGCAATGAGTTACATGTACCCATCTACAATTGGTCTGCATTTCTAAGCAGGTACTTCAAACCTCTGCCTGGGATAACCAAATACCATCATTTGTGCGCCTCTGGATCTACAGGAACACTGCATGCGAAGCTGCTACCAGGATCAACTGAGGAATCGTTTTGCCTGTTAAAGGATGGAGTCCCAGTGCCAAGAAAGGAGGATTTGCCATCTGCTGTTACTCCTTCAGGCCTGTCCCAAGAGCGACAGTGGTATCTTTACAATAACATCAGACAGCACTGTCAAGATGAATACAAAGATCATGTTGCACCAAAACCGCTCGTTACCAAACCAGGCAAATCTTCTTCCAACAAGCGCCCACGCCGTTGTTGACTTTCCGTGACCTTTTTATGTTGATTATATTTGTTGATTATAGAGAGAAAATGTTCCTCCATCCATAGCATGTGAGTTTCATCTGTTAGATGGGTATACTTAGTCCAGAAAATGCTCCTCCATCATAGCATGTGAGTGTCATCAATAAAATATTACGACTTTAAGGTGGCTCGATACCCGTGAACTTTTGATATAGGAATCCATTTGAATTAGGTACATTTTTTATGTGTTTTGTCATATAAAGCAAAAATATGGGGAAAATGGGGTGTAACCATGCTAATTTCCACCAGGTGGCTTTGAAAGAATACTGCAATTATATTGGCTGAAAAAGTTCCCGCCCTTGGCTGTGATTGGCTGAAGCGAAGTGCATCCTAGCAGCAGTATTTTCAGTGCATTTTAATCTTTATTTGACATCTTATCATTCAACTGATTTCCGCTTTTTCCCTGAGAACATTATATTTATGGAATCAGTTAGTTATGATCTAGTATGTCTGAAAAGCAAAACTAGTAATGAGAAAAGATGAAAGACTTATGTCCTGCTGAATTCAGGGCTGCTCAGTGAAAAGACTATTATTGGAGGTTTTCTATTCTGGTGCCCAGAACCAATAGGGCCTAAAAAAGTCAACTTTTCCCCACTCATTCCGTCTCATATGCTATAACTATAAAAGGTGATGTTATTGCATGCAGTGGACCTTCAGGAATATTTTGAGACTGTTTTTCATTAAAAACTCGTAAGAGAACAATAATTTCAGGGGATCTAAAGAAAAAGTAAGCCAATTAAAAAAGTCGAATTTCATTTTTCAGGAACTTTTTCACAAATCTTTAAAAAAAAAACTTTCAAGCCATATGAATTTCATATAACTATGTATCCGACTATAACTTATTATAATAATCCATATGAGACAATAAAAAAGGAAGGTCACCGCACTTGTTTTCTAGAAAAACTGACCTTTTTATGATGTCCCCCAATTCATCCGAATTACTACTCGGAGCATCATTTGCTAATATAATGTTCAGTTTTTCACAAATGTAAAAGATATTGACCAGCAAAGCCACAGACTTAAAGTAGAGCCTTTAAGTTATCATTTGGTATATTTGGCATAATTTTAGCATTAGATCCGAATTAGTGCCATCCCTTTTTAGTTCTATGTTCTTACTGTCATATGCTCCTGTTCTCCATGCAGTGAAATCAAGAATATTTACCTCAGCTGGTAGCCCATGTTTGAGGCTCAATTGTGTTAAAAATATTGCACATATAATTATGAAATTTCAGAAAATTTTTGAAAATATCATGAAAAACACAATGCAAGATTTTGGTAATTGTTGGTGAATGAACAAACAAGATAATAAACCAAATACGGAGGGTGTTTTTATGTCGGAAACCGGCTTTTTAACACACCAATTGTAATGTTGATTTTTACAAAAAGTAATTATTGTGGCAGCTCACAATTTCAGTTGAATATAGAACAAGTTACCTTATAATCACATATCCAAATCTCATAAGTTTTGAACAATGGATGGCGAAGATATGCCATAAAACGTAATGCATAGTTTTGCAAGTGCCTGTGTCGCTGCTCATTATGTCTCAGTGGTTATGTGCGCGAAAACATCAAATTTTCAAATACCCCATATGACCACTAAATATTGAGATATCTGGAAATTTTTTACATTTCCATGAACTACACATGTTAGACAATTACTTGCCATCAAAAACTAATTTTTGAAAAATCCACCCATTAGCCCCCTTTTTACACGGTTCGTCACATATATATATACAAAAATATACAGGATAAAAATACAAAGAATAAATAATTCAAATACAGTGATAAAAATACAATGATTAAGTAAATTGAGCATAAAATATAAGTATATAAACATTCATGGAAAATAAAAACTAGAAAATATATTAAACTTTAAAGTCAGTAAAGAGAACTTTACTTTAAAAGATAAAATGAGCAATTTTCGTGACAATTACTGTACTTACATACGGGAATATAGCTACACTGTATAACTGAAAATTTTTTTATGACTAAAATCAATTCTTTATACGTACCTGAGAATAGTGAAGATGCAATACACAGCATAGAAGTCTCTATTCCAGCATACTCCCCTGCAGCTACACTGTCCACAGGGCAAACTCTCCACTCTCTGAGTCATGTCTGCCCCTGCAGAACCCCTGGTCCGTCCACACCCCACACCACACACCACAGACCACAGGTAGAGACATTTACCGAGACGCTCCAATCACGTGCCGCCATTTTAAAAATTGAACTGTGGCGACACCTACAGTTTGCAAGGGATCTCTGCTGGGAACATAAATGTCTCTGCCACAGGCATCACAATCGCCCTCTGGCGTAGGCCCAAATCTGTTACTATAAATTATTCAACCCACTTAACTGCCTCAACCAATCAGCTTACTGGCGTAGAGATTTTTGGCAAAATCTACGCAGTAATGTATGCAACATGACCCAGATTATCAGACTTCACATAACATCTGCTGCAGAATCAGTGCAATTTCAAAATGGCAGCCTCCATGAGTTACTCATGGGAGACAAGTGTTTGCGAATATTTTAAGATTTCCTCTCTGTATGATTACCAGAGGAGTGTATTACAGACATTGTTGGATGGAAGGGATGTATTTATGAGTGTATGCACGGGAGGTGGGAAGAGTTTATGTTTTATGAGCTTTCCTGTGGCCGCTGCTCACCAGTATAAACACAGGCAGTGTGGACCAACTGGAAAGGAGTACATTCTTGTTGTCAGTCCTTTGAATGCCATTATGATGGAACAGTGTTCAAATATTGGCTTAATTGTTGTTGATGAAGCTCATACAACCGTGGAATGGTGAGTATTTTTTGTATTTGAAGTGATATATGGTATTCTAACAGTTTGAACCAGCCTCTTATTATACTTACATATTTGTTCATTTATTTACACTTACAGTTACAGTATCTTGTACATATATATATATATATATATATATATATATATATATATATATTATTGTTATTTAGAGATAAAAAAAAACCTTATTTAATGAATTATATGAAGAAAAAAAATATATTTATTGTATGGTAACTGTCTCTAATATCTGGTTAAGGCATTAATTGCAATTAATGTACCTTGCATTTCTTTTAAACATAATCAATGTTTTGGTACTACATTTCTACTCATTCTCATCATGTTTTGATTGTAGGGGTTTGGCAAGGATGGAGGATGCCCCATTCCGAGCATGGTTCTCCAAGATCGGAGAATTGCGATCTTTGCTGCCCTCAGCTGTCATGTTAGCACTAACGGCCACAGCAAGTTGACGTCATCGTCACGACATCAAGCGCCTGATCTGTATGAATCATTGCAAAGATATAATTGACAATCCAGATCGCCCCAACATTAAGCTGCATATGAAACATATAGACAGCAACAGTACACATGAAGAAACATTTGGATGGCTGATGCAATTACTGAGGGAAAGAAAAGACCAGAGTCCACGAGTGCTATTGTTTTGCAAGAGCATCAACGACTGCAGTAAGCTCTACTTCTCTTGCAAGATGAATTTGCCAAAGAGTGTTATGGTACATGTTGATATGTTTCATTCCCAAACGCCAGATGCAACGAAATTGCTGATTCGTGAAGGCATGGCAAAAGAATGTGGTCATGTAAGACTTTTAATTTGCACGAGTGCAGCTGGGATGGGTGTGAATTTTACTGGCATTCAGCATGTTGTCAATTTTGGACCACCACAAGAAATGGACACCTTTCTCCAGCAGTTGGGTAGAGCTGGACGGTCAGGGGAACAGTCTCATCATCTCCTGATATTTAACAACAGGCAACTGCGAAATGTAAGCATTGAAATGCTGGAGTACGTAAGGAATGATGAATTCTGCAGACGAGGCATTATGCTATCCAAATATGACTCTGCTTGTGTGACAAACAGGGTACTTCATACATGTTGTGACATTTGTGAGAAGCTCTGCAAATGCCAGGACTGCAGCTCTCTTCATGATAATGTACCTATCTGGCAAAGCATTGACAATTTGGACACTGATATGTCTGATGAACATTCAACTCAAGAAACTGACAGTGAGTTGCCAGCTGAAGTACTGAAGTTGATCCGAATCGGACTGAAAGAATATCAACTAGAGCTGAATAACAGGATGGGTTCATATAGTTTGAGTTCCTGTCCATCTGTGACACATGGATTCACTGATACTGTCATAGAAACAATCTTAGAAAAATGTGCTTCATTCCAATGTCCTGAAGATGTGCTTGCACAGTGTGCAATATGGACATTCGAACAGGCCAAGCATGTGTATCAAACAATTTGTACAGTTTTGTTAACATCTTCTGAGGATTGGGATCTTGACAACAATGATAACACTGAGTATGATCATGGTTATGCAGAAAATGATGATACACTGAACTGATGAAAACTTTTATTCTGGCATGCAATCATTAACTGACTCCTAATACGAATATCTGCTGAAATACCTTTTATTAGTCAATCTCAACCTATTTGTCTTACTTAAACTAAAAATGTACAGCCAGCAATCATATTCATTCTACAGAATGTATATTATATAGAGTTTCACTGATTATATTTACAACAAATAAAGAGAAGTCTCGATGTATAGTTGATAAGTATTACCTGAAGCATTGTTACGTTTTCAGCACTTGCATTATTTAACATATGTTTAACAATGGTAGACCAACTATGACAGTGTACAAAATAGAAATTTCATGCAATGAAATTATAATACAATAGTAATATCAAAAATATGTTTTAAGTCATCTGTATTAATAGTCCTTATTTGATTCATCCATTTAGAGTTAACAACCTCAATGAACTGACATGTAGTATTCGATAAACAAGATCAATGTAAGAAAAAAAGTAAATTGTGCATCATCACATAACTGATCAGTCATTTCAACTTTAGGCCTATACCACCCTGACAAGTATGGGCCTATACATAATTTTAAGTTATTTGTTTGTTGAGGTACTGTCAATGTGAGCATCCCGTATCAGATTGACTGATGCAATTGTTTTCTGCTGTTTTACCCACTTGTGGAAAGTGGACATGTCTATTCTAGCTAGTGGATCATGGTATGACTCGTATGTTTTGTATGTGACTGTAGGATCAAACACATTAGCATCAAGTATTTCTGCAACAAGGATGTTGATGTCTGCAGCCTTGTTTACCTTAGGCCTTCTTCTTGACCTAACTTTGCTGGTATTTATTGATTGCAGATTTTTGGCAACTTCATCCACAATTTGTGCAGTTTTGCATATTACTTGTGCTGACTCAAATGACTTGTTGGATCCCTCTTGTTGCAACCGTTTCTTGATTTGTCAGGGTGCACTGAAGTTTTCCAAGTAAGTACTAATCGTATAAAAATTTATTATCACCAAATCATACCAAATCTCTAAAAAGTTAAATAGATTGTTAGAAATTTATATATGTTAGGTAATCAAAATCATATGACTAAAGTAAAATATGGGGACATGTAAAAAACTATACTAGTCCTGGGTTTTTTTTTACATGTTCCCATATTTTACACCCTAGCACTGGAACCGCAGTCTCCTACACTGTAGTGCTGGTCCCTAGCAATTCTTACCTGGGTTATGAATGGCTGAGGATAAGCAGGGCTATGATTGGTCATTGCATCGTGGTTTCTGAATGGTTGATTTGAACGACCCCCTTTGGTATCAGCCAATCAGAAAACAGTCCTGACTAAGTCACGTGGTTAATGGCGGCCAAGACCGACTCCTATGCACTTGTGCGGTAGACCCAAAACTTATTTACATCCTGGATGAAGGTTTTTTAATTATTATAGGAAAATTTCTGCCCTGGGCAGCCGTACGAGCATAACACTTTAGTAGTAATACTGGGATCCCCAGGTGCCCACTGGGTTGACCCAGCTGGCGCCTCCAGGGAGCAACTAGTTTTTCCAAAGCGAGGATGTGAGGACGAAACGGCTACTCATATTTCGATACTGAGTGTATGCATGTCTTCCAAACGCCCGGCTTCCGATCTATTGGAGTCCGCAAGTGCTTCTGTGGACGTTTTGGTCTGTAAGTGTAGCCGTTTTGGTCAGCGGGAAAAGGCACTGTAGACGTTATGGTTAAGTAGTGAAAAAGCATGTGGACGTTTTGGCTAAGGCTTTATAAACCGTGTGGACGTTTTGGTTGTCCCAAAAATTAGTGTAGACGTTTTGGTTATCGTCGTGTAGCCGTTTTCGCTGTGGACGTTATGGTTGTGGACGTTTTGGCTGTAGCCGTTTTCGCGAGTAGCCGTTTCGTCCGCCACCCATTATGGCTGATGCCGGTCAGCATAACCCAATTTTTAATACCCAAAAAAAGCAGTTGGAAACCGTTGTTGCGTACAAGAATATCATATGGCAAAACCACCGGAGAATATTTCGTATGTCTAGAGCTGCCAAAATAAAGGAAGTGGCAGCTCCTGGTGAGGATCAGGCTGGCAGATGTTCAACAGGCAAAGTCGTCAACAGGCAAAGTCTTCATCTGGTGAAGTCGTCCCCAAAAAAGTGAAGTCGTCTATTAGTTAGTAAACTCGTCAACACTTAAGTCAAGTTGTCACCATCATCTTTCTTAGTTAAGTCGTCTAAGCCAGCAAAGTCTCAAAGTTCGTAAACTCGTCAACAAACATGGTCAAATCGTCATCATTAATTAATGAGAAATTATATTTTATCGGTCTCTCTGTATACCTGAACTCTTTGCCTTCAATAAATTGAATATCATAGGAATTACCAAATTATTGCGATCATAATACTAGTCAAAACGTTCGATTTCCGAAACGTCCGAAAAAGTGCCGGAACGTCAAAGCTGAATAGATACCTCATAGTTTGTCAATATTCTTCGCCTTATATTGCACATTATTCATTATTAACTCTAAAAACAAACATGTCTATTAAATAAACTAGATAAAATATATATCATCATTATTTATCATCATCATATAAATTAATGCCGGCAGCCATCTTGGTTCTGTTCTATTTAAAACGCTATTTCCTCCCTGGATAATCAATGCGTATTTCTCAAGGGAGCCAAGGTCCGGTTTCCTTCCTAAACCTAAATTTGTTGTTTATTTTCCGTTATAAATTAAATTCAAAACCAGAAAGAGGCTGAGCCCCCTAACGACCATGCTTGCAAGTAGAATTATGGCTCTTGAATGAAACTCACAATGAGGCTGAATGGCAGGTCAGGAGCAGTGGCAATATTTGGTTTTTATAAATGCATGTATTGTAGGACCCTCAAATCAAATTAAAAAGTACTGGACAAAGGGGCCAGAGCTTACAGGGTTGGATCCATGCATTGGCTACTGGTCATTGAACCAATTCTGGAACTGGAAAGGGCGGGAAAATGGTGACGTCACTTAGCAACCAAGGTTGGTGAGGTCATGTGACCTACCATTCAGCCTCGTTCTGAGTTTCATTATAAAAGGCCCTGGCATATGGTGTGGTTGCTAAGGAGCTTTGACTTGCAATCAAGGTTGTTACGGAAGTCATGTGACCCACAGGCAGTGCTACATCCATTCAGCCTCTTTCAGGTTTTGAATTTTCCAGTATTGGGGACTGACCAAGCTCTGACTTGTTCCCATCTCAAGTAAGGAGACAGGTCGGGTCTGTCAATCGGAAAGTGACGTCACAATGTTTGGATGCTAGATATCAGCCAATCAGATCACAGAACTCGCCAGACCCAACCTGAATGATATTCACTCAGGGAACCAGAGAGGACCAAGCTATTGGAATATTATGGTCAATCTGCCACCAAGGTAAACCTTTAATACACTGTTACACAATGAATGATTTTGCATACTACCACTACAATTGGACCTAATTTATATTTATTTATTTTTGGTCCCTTATTGGGCAGAGCAATGAGCAGTAATGTAATGCCCATAGCTGTCTGGAAAAACTTTAGATTTTGAAAAATAGGATGAAAAATGAAAATAATTATCAAAGGCAAGTTATTCGAATACTCAGGACCAATTCCTCAGATTCTGAGCATTCAGAATCTGTCTCAATTGTCAAGAAATGTTAACTAGAAGTAAAGTTATCAATATTTTCATTTCATCGACGGGGGTACGGCGGACGGACGGCGGGCAGGTTACTAAAAAAAGGTCTTGCTCATCAAATCTCATAGCAGTAACCACAGAGGTCATGGTAAAAACTTCTTTCACTTTTATAACCGGACTGATGTAAGAAAATGTTTCTTTGCTAATAGACATGTTAATGCATGGAACAGTCTTGACCCTGATATTTTCAATTTCAGTTTTAAAAAAATTTGAAGGTTCTATTAATAGTCAAAGCTTTGTTGGTAGGGGGAGTGTGTATGTCACCTGACCTTTACACCCCTATGTTTTTATGTTGTTGATTTTATATACTTTTTATCAATAAATATCAAATTAAATATATATATCAAATATATGGATACTACAATGTTAATACTATAATGTATAGTTGTGGCAGGACTTTCAGCCCATTGGAGGTGGATTTTGCTTATCTTTTCACAAATTTCTTTTACCAAATTTAATTACGACTTATAGGGCCTTTGAGTAGGGGGGGGGGGGGGGGGGAGGGATCGGGCCGACAACCCCCTCCCCCTTATGCCCCTGGTATAAAGATAGTCTCAGTGACACTATACATAAATTACTACCAGCCCCTGTTTTCTATGGATCGATCTAACAGGTTTGTGCTAGTAGTTGTATAATTCAAACACTTCATTTATACCCCCACTAATTCTATAACCAACATGTATGTATATTCTGAAAATAATATACAGCTGTAGTTAGTACTTGATATTTGCTTTTTTCTACCTACATATACTCAATTAATTGTGTTAATTTGTTTTAATTGTCAATTAATTTATCTCAGTTAGCTATGATGATTTAAGCTTATTTAAATTTACACTAGTAATAAATTTATATCAGAATATCCCCAAAATAAATTAATTGAATAATTACTTTCTTTTTGCTTTGCGAAGCCATAACAATTGCTACTTAGAAATTGCTAGAAATTGACTTTTTGTTCCTGTGATTTGACAGAGAAATTTAGGAAAAATCCTTCTATTTTTTATTTATTTTTTTACTTCATTCACATAAAAGTTTACAATTTTATTTAAAAAATATAATATATTCAACATAAAGTAGGCCTAGAGAGCAGATTATTTAAAACATTCAATCAGGTGAAGTTAAAATTAATAAAATAAAGAATATGTAGAAGCAGCCTATTTAAAAATGCACTGTTTATTGTGATAGTGGATACACCAAATTGCAAAATAACTTGATATTCAACTATTCATGATTAATTTTGTCTTATTCTGAGCATTCAGAATCGGTTTAAGTTTTGGCAGGAGTGGGAGAAAAAGACAGGAAGAAGATATGCACGGCTCATTTTGAGCCGAAATGCCTGCTGTTTCATACGATCACTACATGTGCAAATTAATGCAGTTTGTGTAATTTATTAGCTAGTGTTGGTAAAATACTGTTAAGATTCACGATTTAATTTTCACCAATTTTGCATTGCCATGTTATATTTACCGGCCAATTTTAATGATGATGTCACAGTGACACAATATAGAGGAATGATAACTGCATAGGCATAGGACCACTTGCATTTTGGAGGGCTGCACCATTGCTGCCCAAAAAGTTTGTAATTACCCAAAAATAATTATCTCTCTACAACGTAATATCAATACCACATTATAGTGTCATTAAAATGATTAATACACCTGTAACTTGATCTTATTTGTCTCATTAATGTTAAAATCTATGCGGATGTTTTGATATACTTCCTAAAGTGGTGGCCCTACCGTTAGACTTTTCTAGAGGGCGGATGGGCAAATTCCAAAAATTTCCCTAAATCATAGCCCGCATCACATGTATCTAGTGTACTACGGATACCATATGCATTTATTATTTCATAAGGCAACAGTTTATGGATTATATTATTTTTCCCAAATGCTGGAGGGGGGGGGGAGGCTGCCCACCTGCCTCCTACGCCCATGTAGATTTATAATAAGCTGGCAGAAGGAGGTGCAATAATTTGTAATTAAGACATTTTTATGTAAGTGACCAAAAGGGAACTTACAAAATATAATGTATGCACAGGGAAGTGTATGAAATTGGTTCATGGCAGTTTGCCACCAAAAACCTGCCTCCTTCTGTGAGCATAGCACCACCCAGAAAGTCACCAGTAAGAAATTGTTATAATAGATTTCTTCTTTTAAGAGCATTAAACCATTGTTGTTGGTTTCTTGTTCAATTCAAAATTTCAAATACTTTCTGAATTACTTTTATTACATAACCCTTTCAGTGTTGATATATAATTTAGAATTATTATAAATTAATTAATTTTATAAATTAATGAGTTGCTAGTTAATATATACATACATATACTTTTTCAAAATAATATAGTAATATTTACAAACTCAAGCCATTATAATAGCTGTGATATGAGAAAAAGAGTTTTGATTTGCAATACATTGTACTGTGATTCTAAATCATGCATATATATACTAACAGATTTAAAATGTTGTGTCAATCTTTCTATTTTTTGTTAAAATTTTGTTGTCAACTATATTTTGCAGGCGGATAGACCCCCACCACCATTGCCACACAAAGAGTGTGTTACTTCTACTTCAAGGACTTATGCCAGGATGCCCAAAAATGTGTGAAAGACCAATGGGTTGTGCTATGTTGTCAGGAGACCTTTTTGGCAGTTGGCTCCATCCACAACAACTTGAACGTGGCCACCAAGGTATATTTGAGGACAGCTTTTGCCCTATATTGTGACGAGATATGGTGAGAAATATATCTAAGAACATAAACAAATTATTCATTACATATGATGCAGCAGCTTTATAATTACAAAAAAAAGTTATTATTTGGTATTTATATATTTCATATTTATGACAAAATTTCTTGTAGCTATCTTTCAGACAACTTGCTTTGAAAAGGTTTTGATGTGGAGGCAACTGGTTTGCAATCTCTGCTGAATCATTTGGAACAGCTACACAACCTTAGCTGTGTATGCAGAGACAGGCAGGTTTCCTCTTACAGTTAGACAAAAGATCAATATGATCAAGTAGTGGGCAAGATTAATGACACTGCCATCCTATGACATCCTACATAAATGCCTCAAAATGCAAGAATTTCTCCACATGAAGGGTCAGACCAACTGGTACAATAAAACAATACACATCATTAATGAACGTAATATAAATAGTTGGGAATCAAAGGAGCCAGACACTCTGGTCACTCATGGAGTCACTAGTAACCCATGGAGCTAGTGACTCCATGGGTCACTGAAATCAAACTTAAACCATGAAAGTGAACAATCAAGGATCCTTAGTGAGATTAATGACTCTGAGAAGCACCCAAAACTAAGAACATATAAATTATTTAAAACTACTTATTGTTTTGAACCTTATCTAAATATCAACCTCCCAAAGAAAACATATAATAACATAGCAAGATTAAAACTTAGCTCAATTAACCTCAAAATTGAAACCGGAAGACATGAGACCCCCAAAATACCATTAGAAGAAAGAAAATGTAATAAATGTGATAGTAATGATGTAGAAGATGAACTACATTGTCTCTTAATCTGTAACAATCATGCGGGCACCAAGAAATCAAATTAATCCTAAAGCAAATTAATAACCTGAGATACCAAATTTCCATAACTTAGATAAAACACAACAATTTAAAGTACTGATGTCAGATAAAGAACCTGAAATGATATATGCTCTTGGTAATTTCCTAAATAAAGTAATGTAGACTTTTTTTCCCACTGGGCTCCTCTGACATTCCACTTCCTTGACATGACTACCTTGAAATGACTACCCCATTACAACTGACTGTCAACACAAATTAGATGAGTCAAAATGCCAGGGTCAGCACAATGTTGGCTGACAGCTCCACAAGAACACAAAAGAGTCCCCCGAAATGTCTACAAATGCCAGGGTCAGCGCAATGTTGCCTGGTATTTTCTCTCCCATATTCATATGTATCAGACTTCTGTAGGTGTAGCTTTAGATAGCCTTAGTGAGTAGAGCTATAGTTATATGTGACATATATATGTATCTTTTCTGATATAAGCAAATGTCAATAAAAGCCATTTGTTTATATATATATATATATATATATATATATATATATATATATATATTATACAGTGATGGCTCCCTAGGACCTCCTCAGGCCGCGATGAATCCAAGAGTTTCCTGGATTCCAATTTTTTTTCTTGGTTTTATTTTTTAAGGATAGGAGTGTCTGAGCCATAGCTATAGCTCCCCCTACTCCAAATTTTTAACTTGGATTAACATTCAAAACACAGTAGTTGTGCAATGCATCTATGAAGAAAAATCAAATCAAACTTACATCAATAGCCTCTGGCAGTTTGCGGAGTAGCGCCAAGCACTGAACAATGATTGTGATGAACTGAACCGGGTCGTCCTCTGGATCTACGTTCAGATCTTCCGTTATCTGTCGAGGCTTTGCTATCTCTTCCAATGACACAGACTTGAGACTGTGCAGGCGTGGATCTAAACGTCAAGAAGAAAAAAGAGAAAAAACAATGTAACTCTCATCGTTGAAGATAGCGTCACTAATGACCTTCACTCAATTTATATTTGAAAGTAATTATGGAAAAAGTGCAGTATAGTATTTTTTCTGCTTAGTATCAGCAACTGATGCGACAGGTGTGTTATCAGACATGCTTCTATCTATCTATCTTTCTATCTATGCACTTGTTGACAGAACAATGTTAAAGAATTAAAATTCATTTATTAGCCCTACTTAAGGTGAGGCTTTATAAAATTGGAGCATCGGACCTATGTAGTTCTGCAGAAAATACTTTTTTTGATACATTTTTGTATTTATTTATAACAACTTAAATTTTAGCATAACCCTTCCTCCTCCTGTATGAGTTTAAATTTGTCTAGCAACGCATGCTTTTAAGTCGCATACAACTGAAAGAAGTACAATTTGTGATAAGTGATACATGCTGCTAATCTTGTTAATTATTCTAGGAAAAATACAGTGTAAAAGCCGTTGAAACAGACCAAGCCATAGCCAGAGCAGATGGGGATGAGTTATTCCAAAAACTAAATACTAACTATTCAATAATGTACATGTTTACTATGAATGACACTATAATATAAAATTGTGGCATGCTTTAGATGCCAAGGAATTTTCCTATCGTTCCACAAATTTTCATTAAATAGGCATAACTTTATTTTGTAAACTCCCGTGCTTGGGAAAGAAGTTGCATATAATTAAATGCAAAATATGATACTATATAGAGGCTTCGGATAATGTATATATATATATATGTATACTATATAGAGGCTTCGGATAATGTATATATATATATATATGTATCATTTATGATATTTTACATGTCAATAAAATCTATATATATATATATATTCTCTTTATTGACAGCCTAATATAAATGCAGATCTATACATGTGTAATGTAAGCAGGGTGATTTGGATCTACTTGCCAAGTGAGCAAATATACATAAGTATGACATACAAACAGTTCATTGCAATCAGGCTGTAGTTTAAAAAAATCCAATTAACACCTTGTTCTTTGTTATCTAATTGAACTTTTAAAATTAACCTGCAAATTTCCTTTAGTTCCCCTTTAATTTATATCCACATCTTAATCTATATCTTGTCAAAATAGCAAATGAATGACTTTGTGAGGTAAAGCGACACTGAAGCTTAACACTTGTAAACGTTATTATTTATTTGCCCAAAAGAGTGACTTGATCATTTTCAAGCATAAAATAGTGTATTTCTTATGTAATTTCCCTGCAATTATCACTAATCCACAGCTGAGACACTTTTACATGTGTACCAGGATAATCTGACTATCATCGATGTTGAGTCCTGTGATCATGTGATACACAGCGATTTGCTGTGAAAGAGTGTGATAAACTTCCATTACAAACAATCTATTTATCTTCTAAACAATCAAAGAATTCTACCAAGATCATGTTGATAATCCACCCCAACATACTTCATGCAGGGTTCCCACTCATTTCACCAATTCAAATTCAAGTTTTTTTTCCAGGCTGCCAAAGCCAATTTTTCAAGGTATAAAAAACAGGCTAGACAAACTAGGAATGATGGTAAGCTGTGTCTTACCTTATAATTTATAAGAAGCTGTGATTTTATCATTTAACATAACCCATGAGCTCCTGGCGTAAAATACAAGAACCATTTCCCCGGTAAATGCCAGGTTTTTCGCAATTTCCTGCAATTTCAAGGCTTTTCCTGACCGGATTACCAGTGGGCGTGGGAACCCTGTTTATGATATAACCGTAGGCTTAGCCTGCGAATTTTAGCATTGAACTATGCAGATTACAATATTTAATGAGAAGGTACCACACTCGTCAGAAACCCAGAATTGACCTTAGAACACACATTTTTACCACTATCAAATGATTGTAATTAAAAAAATATATTAAAAAAGACATTAAATTGTACAAAGAATACTGACCAATGTATTCATCTCCCTGTATCTGTGCTGTGTGAGTTAGGACAGCCTTTATTAAAGAAGATTTGTCCTTCTTGCTTTGGCGCAGAGATCCTTGGCGCTGGAACTCCTTGACAACACTACTCGTAGACTTGACATACACTTGTCGGTGCAATTCCTCCACTAGAGTTTCATACAGACCCTGCAAAATAAAAGATCATGTCACCAAAAAATGAGAAAATCAGTATTTACAGAATGAATTGGAAACCTGTGAAGGTTTATGTTTATTAGTACCATTGCTACAGGCTGTATCTTTAGCCCACAGCAATTTGTCTGAAGCAAATAAAGTGTCTTGGGTCTAGACCGCTAATCTGACCAGCTGCCAGGCAGATGTAATGATGAGATGATAATTCCCTTTCAACAACATGTTACACATTCACAACTCCAGCAAAGGCTCCAGCAAATAAGTCGAGATAGGGCTCAAAACTGGCCAATCAGCAGAGACTCAAACGTTATATTAAAATGAGTTGACCCTGCTGTGACATGGCCTGACCACTAGCCCTGGCCAATGAGGTCAGGCCTTCAACTTAAAAAGGGAAATTCCGTTGCATTGGATACAACCACCATGAACCATGAGGGTTTGTTTACTCTGGAAATTGTGTCTGTACATTAATTGAAGCTATGAAAAGTGATTCTGAACAAGGTAAACTGTTTTCAAAATCCATATGAATGAATATTATACACTGTAAACTGAGGACAAACCCATCTAATTGTTTCTGTTAGTTTGACAGCTCTCATGGGGCCACATGAATAAATTATAATATTACCCCAACTTCGCTTGATTTGCCTGGGGTACCTTTCCTGGGTGACATTCACTTGTCTCAAGACAGATACAGTATAAAGCACTGCAAATTAGCTCAAATTCAATATTATGAGCAAGTGACTTTAAGTTGAGACTGATCTACTATTTCAATCGTGAATGTGTACACATGTTGGGTGAAACATTGCATCCCTAAACTCAGCATGACAGTTGGAAGATCATATTAGAACATAAGGGCTATTAATATATACTAGCAATGTACCCGTGCTATGCACAGAAGAGTTTAATACATAAGAATGGTTATTTGATACAGAAAGTATTCAGATGACTTTGATTCAGTTAAAAAAAAAAAAAAAAAGTGCAGTAATGGATATACAAATGCAGTTTAGGGATTATCTTCGTTCTTCCAAGTCTATTCTGATCTGTGGCCTTGACCTTGTATGTGGCTGGTCAAATAGGTCATGCATGCGCAATTAGTGCGCAGTAAACATGGCGAACGTGGTTGTAGCGTGCAGAGATCTCTTGCACTGGCAGTCAGAAAACACATTAGTCATGCATAATTTCAATGCCAGAATAGTGCCAGCATCTGCTAAATGTCATAGCTACACTCCTGCAAAGTTTTGAGGCGATCCAGTAAGTAGCTTAGGAGGAGTTAAGAGGACAACACTGGACAGCCCTTACGTGAATTATAGTAGTAGGATGATTTAAATGGAGGTTTACTGGTTGTTTAAGGTCGGAAACCATGAGAATATTTTACATTGCACTGCAAACACATATTAATATGTACGGTAATACTAATACTGAGTGCCAGGGCAGAATTTGATGCTTAAAGCCACTCTAGTACAGGGATTGCAATTTGACATGAGTATAATTTATTTATATGAATGAACAAGTTCCGCGAGCAGAAGCTCAAACAGAGTTACCATAGGCGAATTTGCGTGAGCGATTAGTCACTCGAGTAGCCCATTTCAAATTGCAATCCCTGTTACATTTTATTGTTGTAGAGGAGTAGGAGGCCAAAAGTGCAATATTTAAGAAAGTTAAGATAATTTCAGATACTTTAAAACTTGACAAATGTGCTTTGTACTTCTGTACACATATTTGGTATCACACAAAGGTACAGCATTTTCCATGCCTAATGCCAGAAAGCTGACATTCTAGAGAAAAGACTTGCTCCGTTGTGACGTTGTATTACTGTAAGCACCTTTTAATTATGTGAATATCAATTGAAATGTGCTGGTAACATGGTTTGCATGATTAGCAAGTAAGTGCAAACTTTCAAGAGGTGGAAGCACCTGACAGATAAAGTACGCCATCTACTGATACATCAAAGAAAATGTTCCTCTACTATAAATTGCATCTCAACTACTAGACCACTTACCTCCTTCTTCACAAGTAACTCCTCTTTCACTTCCCGTAAAGCATCAACTTCCTTCAAGTCTCCGTCCAATAAAGAAACTGAAAAAAAAAAGAAGGAAAAAATCCAGCATATTTCACAGATGCGGAAAATACACTCCAGATGACATCATGTGAATCCAGGCCACCCATTGGCTAATCAGCTGAGACAGTCCCTCAGCCAATGGAAGTCCTGGATTCACATGACGTACGTCCTCTAGGGTTTAGTTTCAAAGTCTACGAGTTCAGTTGTAACATGGAACCAAGTAGTCTAGCAGTGTTATTGAATATAACATTTGAAAATCAATTAACAATCGACAACCAATCTGAACTTCAGACCCTAAAGAGGAGTTTGAAGAATGAAGAAATCACAGGGAAGCAACAATTAATCTGGTAGGGGAGCAACAATTGTAAGAATACACACCTCAAGCCCCTGAGCTTAATAAAACGATGCGCAACAAAATATTTGATAATACACAAAAGAACTGAACTGTTCACAGCCAAGTTAAAATTTTGAACAATGTGATTGACCCACTTTAAGCACCTATCACTGTGAAATAGGCTTGACGCTCGTGTTAATTATCATTGCACTCATGCAATGTATAGCATCTGATGTTGAGACTGGCAGAATGCACTACTGATTTAGGTTGATATTTACCTGAATTTACTATAAGTTCCGTGGCTGTCAGGTAGTGCTTCTTATCAATATGACTTTGCAGTTTATCACACACATCTTTGACGCCTTCTCTGTAAAATGTATAGAATAGTTAAATAGAAGAAATTGGTATGATTAACACATTGAATTGATTCAAAGAAGCTGCAGACTAAAGTTTGCAATTATAATATTATTTGGGTTTAGTGCGGTACAGCGGACCGAAAATTATGCCTATATTTGGCGTCCATAGAATAGCTAATATATCATTATTATGACAAACCCTCGCCAAGTTTTGAACTTCTAGCGCAACAAGAAACATTTGTAAAGGGTAGCGGGGATTTGGAAATAAATAAACAGGGGTCTTGCCAAGAAAAATTAAAAACCGGCTGTTTGTTGGAGACGCATTGTTGAATTCAGGCTTTTGATGTCATATGTAAATGTGGTAATAAATTTGGGTCCGCCATACTGTACTTTTTCCCATTATTCATGCACAACGTTCCAGATATCCAGCGAATTCTAGCCAAAAAAGTTTAAAACCAATTCTGCGGTGTGAATGGATAAGAAGGGGTACGAAAAAGTAAATAAATTTCATGCAGACCACAAAAATAACCAAGGCCACAAGGATAGGATAACAATTTGAATGTGTTTTCCTGAAGATTTTGTTAAATATAGGTAAATAAAACATTAAAGACTGCATGTTGATTAATTCAGTCACAAACAAGTAATGATTTGAGACAGGCTAAAATAAAACTTAGTGAAAACACAACTTACATTTGGTCTAGCATAGCAGCGACAGTTTTCTGCTCAATTCCATCGATCCAAAGTTTTCGAAGTTCATCCCTCTTGCAATGTAAGAGATTTTTGCAGGATTGTAAATTGTCCTTGATTGCTCGAATGCGCTCTTGAGAAGCTGCAATTTGATGAAAAGAGGTAACAACGGAAATTTAATATATAAAATAGCATTCAAATTTTGTTCAAGCATGAAGAATTAAAGATCAATACATCAAACAAGTTTGAGTCATGACTTACTACTTATTCGCGTAGAAATCTTGCTGAATGCTTGGAGAATGGCAGTGGTGTCTTTCAAATGCTCTGCAAAATGAAATGCACAATAAGTAGAGATCTCAGTGCATCTTGAAAATTGATCATCATATTGTCCATTGCTCTTTGCTGCCAATCATAACATCACTACGAGCTTCCTATAATAGTGGATTTTCACGGAAGGTTAGCTATATGTCCACCAGGTGGCTACATCAGAATACTGCAATTCTATTGGTCGAAAAAGTTCCCACCCTTGAATGTGATTGGCTGAAATAAAGTGCATCCTAGCAGTATTTTTAGTGCATTTTAATGTATATTTGACATCTTATCATTCAATAGATTCCGATTTTTCCATGAGAAAATTATTAATTATGGAATCAGTTAGTTATGATCTACTATGTCTGAAAAGCAATATAAATAATAACAAGAACAGATGAAAGATTTATGTCCTGCTGAAGTTAGGGTTGCTCAGTGAAAAGACTCTATTTCATATTTCATTTAACTAAGATTTAATCTGCTCTGAGGTAAAACATCACACATTAGCCATGTATAATTAATGAGTATAATACGCAATAATATCACCAGGGATGATGAAAAAACAAACGTACTCGTCAAAACTGTATCCAACTTCTTATCACTTTCTTTGAAAGCTTTTTCAAGTTTGGCTTTCTCTTCTTCTCTTTGCTTTGCATCAGCACTGAAATGACAAATGAATGAGTTTGTGCAAAAAAATGTTAGTCTTGGAGATATCAACTATAAGCAACATACTGATCACAGTAACAATGAGCAACTGCATCACAGTCGTAAGAGCACAAGAACTTCTGAACTGGTGCAATGAAATTGCCTTAGGCTGATATCCCACTACCAATATATTACTGACTTTATCCATAAATGCGATATTGGTGGTAAATTTTCGGGTGTTTTCGATGTTCACATAATTTACTGACCACTACACATGACTGAAAAAAAATTGTTTGTTTCCGATCGACCTAACCTGACTTCACAAGGCCTTACCTGAATTTTTTTAAGGCATCTGACAAAAAAGTGACATTTGACACCCATTTTTTTGCTTTTGAACTTTAATTTATAGGGGGAAATTTTTTTTAAAAGTCGGCCTTACTATAGTTACTACCATGGTTACAGCGTTGTTAATGAAGTTGTGGCCAATAATAAGGACTTTTAGGGTGTCTCCAAAACGTTCCGAGTTGTTGACAGAAAAAGACAGTGGATGAGGACCTATCTATTGTTCTTGTCAGTCAGAATGTTATAGATCCACCCCCAGCTGTCGTTATTATTACCGCCAAGCAACTTCGTTGACGGCGCAAATTTTGCTGATGGGTGCTGCAGGCCAATGCAAACCTATGAAGACTGTAAAAACATCAGAGTGTGTATGAGTGAACATTTACAACTGGGCAAGTGGAAGACGGCAGATAAATTTCAAATTGCTCAGTACGCCACGCCCCCTTTTAATCTAAGCAAATTAAAGTACTCTGCTACTCTGACAGTAGTCTGATTCAGTGTCTATTTGCTAATGTCATGGGTATCTGTAGCACATCCCACAATTTGTATCTAATGTACACAAATACCGGACTTCCTTTTTTTAGTTTTGACAGCTCAAAAACATGAGCGATAACCGAGAAGTGTACATTAAAACTCACCTTGACGACAAGGTTCGGATAATTGACATCAGCAACCCCGCCTGAAATAAATAATATATATGTTAATCTGCATGGTCAAATGAAATAAAAAAATGACCACTTACAATTAGTAAACAATACCGTTTCTTTGGGTCTTGTCCTTTTCGGTTCCATTTTTTATTCGTATCTATTAAATTCGGCAGAGGGCGCCGAATGCAGCTCAACTCGAGCGCCCCTAACGTTAATTATAGGAACTTTTGCGCTTCCCGGTTTCTATATTTAAGTTGGTCCCCTCCTTCCGCACAAGTGCATAGGCACTACAGTGTAGGAGACTGCGGTTCCAGTGCTAGGTTTCTATAGTGCTCATAGAGATAATCGTGATAGATGCTAAAATGACATTGTAATTGTTCTCTTAATTAAATCGACTATAAGTGTAAAGTATCCATACATGTGGGCCCCTATAGGAGTCCACACTGAACGTCGCGTACATAGCAACTTGAAAAAAAAAAAAAGTTTAAACAATACGTAGGCCTATAAAGTCCATTTATTCAATCGATCAAATCTGTGTTTTTTTTTCTTAAATGTGTAATTGTGGCTTGTGTGTCAGTATTCCCAGGCTGTCTATAAGAATCGGCGCAAGAAAAAAGTGAATTCGTCGCGTAAAAGAGTGAATTCGGCGAAATATTTATCTGCGGCCAAAGACAATAGTTTGGAAGTACAGTTGACAGTTGGCTGTTTTTTTCGTTTTGTTTGTTTGTCACTGTCATTGAAAGCTCTGTGTTTAAATTAATTGTGCTATCCCGTTAAGTTTTAACCTTGGTGCCTCCATTTTGAATTCTCCAGTTCATTTTTATTTTTTTTATAAATTAAAACTTTATTTATTTAATGCATGTGGCTTATCAGCTGAAGTCTTGTAGTTTTCATGCAGGTAAGATAAAACCACGGTCATCCTGCAGAAAAAGTTTTAGCCAATTTCTGCCAAAAGATGGCGCTTGTCCGGTGCATAGCACCGGTCTTTCTGATAACTCGCGCGAAGCATCAAGGGATAAAGTAAAAAATTGATTGTTGAATAAGCGTCGCAACGCCGTTACAACGCTTGTTCAGTCCCATTTATTTCGTTAGAACGCTTGTTCAGTGCTTTTCACGAAAATAGTACCTTCTGCAGTAGGTTGAATTCCACGGTAACGGTAAAGTTGTTCAATTTCACGACGTTTGTAGAGTTAAAGTCAAAAGAAATATCGTCTGAATTAATTTTACAGTGAGTGGCTTCTTGGAAGAAAAGAATAAGGCGTAGTAATCGCACTACTTTGTATGCAGACGACGCGCGGAGGCATTTCCCTCCCCAATTCTGGGGGAGCGGCAAATCGGTTATGAGAAAGGCGGATCGTAGCGCCGCCTTACGGAAGAAAACGAGTTTTAGCAGCATTGAAGTTTTATATTACTTTTTTATGTTTCTCTAGGTTGGGTTCAAATGCAAATATGTTTGTATTTGTATTTGTAATACTGTATTTGTATTTAAATACTTTTTATAAATTGTGAGAGTATTTGTATGCCTAGTATTTTTGTTTGTATTTAAATACTTCTTTGACAAATTACAGTGTACTACAATGTAACCATAGTCAAGTGCCATGGTCCTGTGACTTGGCTTCATTAGCATTTGACATAGGAATTGAGAGAAAGGAATATATAGCAACAAAATAAGCTATATCATCACAAAATCTGCCGTTCCAGTTGCTAATTGTCTAACAAGCTAGATGGACATAATATTTAGTGTCTGATTTCAACAGCTCACCTTAAGTATGCCCACTTTCCATTAAACTGGCTTCTTAATTGCAATAAAACCATGGGCATCTTGAAATGTCTATATATATATAGGCCTATATATATGAACTGACAATATGAAAACAAGATCGGGTCACTGATCTGTCAAAACAGATCTGGGACGATCGAGTGGTTTTGTTTTGTTTTCAGCTATTTTGAATTACCTGAACAAATGCATAGCTCTGTCAGTTTCTGTCCCAATTTTAAATTTTCAATTTGTAATGCACATAAATTATTTTACTTAATGAAAAGTATGATATAAGGTTTGTATTAAAATAGCAACGTCTTGAGCGTCCGTGTGGTAAGACGCATACCACACAGCCCGTATCACCCGCTATAAATTTCACGTGTCCCTGCCCGTCCTAATTAGCCCAACAGCAGGTGCAGAAATACAGGACGTAAAGCCCTAATCCACCCACCAACCACACCGCTATTTCGTGATAAATCGGCAATTGGAATAATACAGCTCGCCAACAGGCTATACTTCACTTACGGGAGTGAAACAATTTTATTTTTAGAACACATTTGTGGGCAATGCTGAATAACCTTAGATTCATGCCTATAATGCTTAAAAAAAATATAAAGTAACCCCCCCCCCCTCCCCAATAATTTAAACAGTTGTATGTTTGGCCAATATCAGGAAATATTACTACAAAACCAATGCGGATTTCTTGGGTAGTTTCAAGTTTTGCATAATATCACCCCAAACCAGTTTATCATAATTAAAGACTAGTCCCCTGTCCACAGGACAATGTAGGTCGGTTCTGGCTATGAAGAATGCTACTTTAATTTAACTATAGTAATATTGTTGCTTCACCTTTAGTTTTGAGAAGGAAATTAACATGTGATAACTTATACAAAATATCCCAAGACTTTTCGTTCTTCAGCCCTATAAACATTATTCCTATTAGGCCTTAGTCTGACCAAAGAACTGCATCGAGATGCAGTTGCAGTTCTTCGGTCTGACGGCCTACCATGAATTTATTGCAATCCTGAAAGATGCCCAATCAGTCGATCAGCTTGAACAATATTTTGAACAATGGTTCAAATTGGAGTTAATGAGGAGACTTTAAAAAAAGTATGGGTCCTGGTCCCATCATTGTAATAATACATTTTTAATTTCAATTCCTTTCCCCACTGGACGATCCCTTCCCCTTTAGGTGAAGTATTTGTTTTAGCATGGAAGTGCCCCCCTTTCCCATATGGATAGTTTACAATAAAATACAGAGGTCGCCTTGACGCGCATTCATGAGACTTATGCGCCATCTATTGCTATATTGTTTTCTACGAATTAGCGTATTTTTATGTACAAACTACAGTTTTAGTCCATTATATGCCTAAGATCATAAGTATTTCTTTTAAATATTAAAAATGTGATTTTCCAAATAATAAACTCAAGGCGAGTGAGGTCATGTGACGTCATATGTGAAGTCTTCGTTCCCAAAATGGCAGTTGTTGTGTTGACATTTAACTGAACTGCATAAAGCTGGGTTCTGCTCAAGTTTCATCTCTTTTTAAGGGTGAGTGGTTACATATTTATGTAATAGTGGCATTGAACTGTTGATTTAACTCGGTATTAGGCTGGTAGTAAGTCATAGAAGGGAGTATGAACCAGTGTTTTGTTTGTTGCAGGATGGGAACTGGGCGAAGTGGAATCCTCGGGTTGGATTGATTGATCTGACAATGCTGTGAACATTAAGCAGTGCTATTCTGACGATCCGTAGGGAATTCAGGGATCAAGATTAGTAGATCAACCGTCAAAGTGTGATTCATCGCCATTTCCAATACCCTAGACCCACTGAATAGCGTAGAATAGTTTTCCATGAGTCAGCTGAGCTAGGATTCGTATGTTTACCATGATCAGCTGGGTTTTGAAGGTGACTCCACTAGCCAAAGGAATGTGTACGTCATTATGATACCTGCATAGCATTAGGGTAATCAAAAACTCTGCAATGCTGAGGTAGTATTACAGGAAAACTCTCTTGGAAGTGTACTTCCAAGTGAGTAAATATTGCACTGACCCGCAGTGACAGTGAAAAAGAGTGGTGATCACTAGGGATCGAAGCTTCGTATATCACCCTATTCCTACTTTGTACATATTTCATTTATTCCTCGGGTCACTATTCAACTCCCATCATGACGGATTCTACTAAAATGAAGTGGATCTGCGAATATTGTACATATGAGAATTGGCCGGCTTCGAAGAAGTGCACGCTATGTCGCGCTTCAAAGCCAACGCAGCTGATAACAGAAGATGCCCCACCCCCGGTGGATCAAGATATCTACAAGATGGCGTCGCTCATCACCCCTCCGTCACCTCCACATCGTGTGCTAGAGGATGCCAACAAACCGCACTCACTGAGCGTGGCGGCATCTAGCAGTCGACAGAGTCAAGAGAGCGTATCATCAGGTTCATCATTAGTGTCTGGCAAATGGCCTTGTCAGTTGTGTACATACCTTAATTGGCCGAGATCACCGAAGTGCATTCAGTGTTTGACGCTTCGGCCGAAGGTCGTTCCTTCAGTGTCACCAACACCAGATCGCAGCTCACCACTCAGTATTAACGTAAACATTGAAGGCGCTGGGTCCGCCTCTAAAATCTCTCCCAAGACTTCCCCACGAACTTCACCCAACTCACCGGAGGCAGCAAAAGCTATTAATAATGATAAGAATCGAGTGGTTGGTATAATTGACCCAAAGCAATGCAAATGGACCTGCAGGGCTTGTACATACGAAAATTGGCCAAAATCTCAAAAGTGCGTAATATGTGCGACGTCTCGTGGGAAGCTGTCCCCTGACTCAAGACGGACTGGTTCTCCCGATATAATCGGAGAACCACCTTCAGCGGGGGGAGGGGAATCTTCTGATGAAGGGGGTTCGGGCAGGAATAGCGGCAGCCAACGACAGCGTACTTCTCCGTCCACCTCTCGGGGTATGTCCGACAGCATGGAGATTCTCCAGTTAGGAGGAGCTACGGCGGCTCCAAACATCTACCAAGAAAAACAAGAACGGAACAAGCCAGATGAGCGCAAATTGGTCTCGCTCCGTAACCGCATGTGCGACAGAGACTGGTTGTGGTTGAACGCTTGTCAGGGTGTAGTAGAGGGGAACGGCGTCGCTGTTGAGGCGTATCTCGCTTCTGGAAATGACCCTGCGCGTCAACTAAGTCAAGAAGAGGCGTCATTGTTGAACCGTCCTAGTGCCTTTCATGCTGGGTACACCTTGGTGCACCTGGCAATACGCTTCCACCGAGAAGACATGCTGGCAGTTCTTCTCACGGCGACTGACATGGCTGCGAAGGGAAAGAAAAAGGTTCCTTCTCATGTCAGCCCCGACCTCGCTGCAGACATCATCAGGGGCATTGCGACATCGCTACGGCAACGCAAAGGCGATTTTCCCTGTTACTTCCTGACAGAACTAGCTACATTTGCTTTACCTGCAGGTAAGCTATAAACTGATAAAATGCAAACGTATTGTATTATATTCAATGTGTTGTATTGTATTGTATAACAAACGGGTTCCAATGCTACTGTCTGAAGCTTTGTCAGCTAGCGTGAGAGAGAAGATTGAATCAGATTGATAAGCAGAAACCAATAGAGTTATTTATGATGTGCCTTATTAGATTAACGACTAGTTTCTTATGTTACGGGATCAATTTCTCAGCTAGTGTAAAACTTTCTTTGTAGAATGTCAAGGAACTTGACAATTAAATTAATAAAGGAAAGATGCTTATATTATTATCATCCCATTTTGCAAGATGTCAAAGAATATAAACATGAGTACTGGATCTTATTACAGCTTGATTTTACTGGCATCCTGAGTATGATCATTATGATGATGGTATAGTGTGCATATGAATATTCATTTATGCAGGTCTCAGAGGTTTTTCTATTTATAAGTTACATGAAAGTACAAATTCGATGCTCAAAATCAATAAGATACTTCAATATGTATGTTTGTGACAGATGTGTACTGATGCTACAAAAAGGCAGACGTACAATCTATAAATCATCGAAATATACATCTGTATCTAATCTACTAAAGTAAATCCAATGGCCAATTTGCACGTCATGCTGTTGGATTGGTAGTAATATTATTAAGTTTTAGCAATTAAATATACACCTGTTGAACTTTTAATATACAAATACAATGATATTTTCATGATTTAAAAAAAAGTACAGTACAAATGAAAATTAGCTATGATTTATGTGATTACATGAACAATCAGAGCAAACTGTAGCATGCGTCTTCGACAAAATATATCTTTATTGCCTAATGTTATCAATGATTATTGCGAATTGTTAAGCTTTGTGGTTATGAATATAGTGGAGATCCATAATTAAGACCCTTTTTTGGAATCAAAATAAAATTTTGAGGTTGTCATAATTTTGAAGTTTTCTGCGTTGCGATTACAGTTTGAAACCATGAACATAGATCAGTGTATCGTGTATAGGATTATAAACATGATGAAGTGATCAATGTAAAGGTTTTCTAGGCTTCCTCTAAATTAATTCCAGCCTTAGCCACTGTGGCTATAGCAGTCCAAATTTGTTTAGCCACAACAGAGACAGTTTAGCCACCATTATTTGAAGCAGCTTTCATAAGTTTCTAATTCCCAGTGAAAAACATACTTGACTTAATGTATTGCGATGTTAAATGGTACAACGTAAATTTGCAGTATGGAATAAGGTGTGACTTGGATGTTAGCTGGGTGCTGATTGGCCAGGAGAATACATTTAGGCAATAATGACACCATTCTGAGGACCAATCAGATTGTGTGGCTCATAGGAGCATCAGTTTCTCTAGTGTACACTTGAGAGGTATTTTCGCCACTAAGTTTGACAGATTTTCGCCACACAAGCATTTAATTTAGCCACGGTTACATAAATTTCGCCAAGAGGACCGTGGCGAATGTTTTGCGGAAGCCTAGGTTTAGTAACCCTCGGCAAAGGAAAGTTCCCAAGAGGGTTATTGATACACCATTATTTAGCATGCGTGCTATCATTACCATGTTAGCATTCGCTGAGGGTTTTACTGCAGCACGGCCTTATGTTTTTGAAATTCTGGTGCCTTTTATACCTGTAATCATAATTGTGGCATGCAGCTTGCTGTTATCTGCAGACTTCTTTTGTTGATATCAAATTTTGACAAGTATATCATAAAAATACAAATGTCATTATATCTTTCAGTGTCTGTAAAACGCATAATTATTTTATATATATTATATTATAAAGCACAAACTTCTTTGTGCCAAATTCAATTAGACTTTTTGAATAGTATGAAATAATGTGTATAGTGTATATATTGTATATCTTATCGTTCGATTTCAATTTCAGTGTCTGTAAAACGCATTCAAAATTTCCCTGTGGGGATAATAAAGATTTATTATTATTATATTATTATTATTAGCATATCTTCTGACTTCATGACTTTCTAAGATAGACACTGGTTCACGCTGTTTACATAGTGGTTAGGTGTATATTAGAATTGTGGCTTCAGTCCAACAGTCAGTGACCTCTGTGACAAAGTCATGCATGTATTTACTGAGGATTATTTCATCTTAAGCTGGATTTATTGGATCATTCGTGAAGGTCAAATTAAAGTCATCAGTCAAATACTGAAAATTTTATTATTGCTTTTAATTAAATAACAGCAAACTGATCATCAGCTTGGTAATTTATCATATATTTATAAATAAGTTATAATAAGATAAATACTAGTAAAATTAAAGAAAAAATTTATTCAGAAAATTGTTGCAGTTGAACAGAATCTGACTTTTATATATATATTTAGAATTTATTGAATTATAGGTCATAATATTTATTAGTTGTTCATATACGAATAATTGATGTATATTATTAACATCATATATACACGACGTAAATTGTAATGACTAATGTCTTTGTGTATTGCTATATGAACTGTTCATTGTTTAAACACGGTTTTTAGGATCCAGAAATGATCTCGGGATTTCCGATCAGTTTAATGGTAATCTTTAATATGGGTTTCGCTTTATGGGTATTGTAAATTTCAAACCTCAGTTACCCTCGGAATGATTTTATTTTAACTTATTTTAAGATCTATTGCATCAGCTCTGAAAGTGTCCTATATACCTTATGTTTGACTATACATACTCACCTATGTATACCTTGGAGCACATGTTTAATAAGTTAGGAGTTTGGATGTAGGCCAACAAATGCTATAAGTTGGCCTTGAGCTAACTTCTAAATTTCTTGCTAGTATTTCACCTGAGAAAGATAAAAGGCGGAGAGTAACACAATTGCATTTACCTGTTCATCTTGCTGAGAATGTTATCATTGTTTTCGGGATACCGGTCTGAAAGATTAGTCAGCGTACGTAAGGCTGTGTACTGTCACCCAGCAGCTCAGCTACCTAATTATGGACATACCTTGCTGGTTTACCGAGTCAAACAAAATGATTGGTTAAACTATGTAGCCGATAGAAATCTTCTCTTAAAAATACAAGAGAAATGGATTTATTATTTTTTTGTTTAGGCAATTTTCTGAATTGCCTGCTTGTCAGAACAAGAATTGCGACAACTCAGCACGTGAACAACTAGTTAAATTCTGTAATTTCATTGTTAGACCTTTAATACCATAAGTCATCATAAAGACTATGAGAGAAATTGATAAATTTACTTTCGATGAGTAAGCGAGCAAAACATGTACATAATGAGGTGACGAATGAGAACAATACATGTTTATATGAACAGCTGCCAACAGAGGCAGATGTAATGATGAGATGATATTACCCACATGCATCATATGGGTTGCGTTAAAAAAATGTTAAACATTTACGCCATGGTTGGGGTCTTTTACTAGCCTCAGCATAGACACCGAGTACAAGACACCTCTAATTTAACTTCTCATGTGAATGACATCCAGCTGAGCAGAGTGCTGAGATGTAGTAAGCTCATGTAGAGTGCCTAGGCTGGGAATCAAACCCACATAACCACCCCCAGCTGCCATATTGATGATTATAATTATGATAAAATTTATGATAATAGACAAGTTTGTTCTTCTTAACATGTTTAACAAATATGCTTAATCAATTGTTAATTGACAATCCTGTCACAATAATCAGCAGCTGATCAGTAAACGGATCATATGTCAATTTCCAATATTGCTAAATATATTACCATTATTAATAGTTTTATATCATGAACTCATAATCACGATAATCACTGATAGTATTATCATATTATAATATTAGGTAATGTTCAAAACATGTCTATGCAGGTGTATACTGTATATGAATCATATTTAATATGTTCATGATGATATTCATTGATGCCATGTCTATTATAAGCTATTATATTCCGGTGAAATTCACGATCATTATTAATTAATAAAGCATGATTGATTGACTGAGCGCTATAAACCTCTCTGCTATTATTGTTGTGTAGACTCCTAACAACAACATTATAATGATATGACATGAATAGATAATTGTGAGATTGCATTAACATGTGCTACAATTTAAGGCCATGATTTGCATGTTAAGGAAATTTTGATAGTGTATTTTCGCTGTTGTAGTGAACATTCGAACAAGTGTTATGGATATCTTATGCCATTGTATATCATGTATATGAACAATTCCTGTAGTGGCTCATCCTAGATACGAAATATTTTGGTTTTTATTGAGAAGTGGTCTTCAGACTCTCTATGTTCGAGATTTCCGAGCCTTGTATCCAAGTGGTTGAAACATCGACCTGTTAACGGAGCTCCATGGAAGGTCCCGGGTTTGATTTCCGGTCTAAAACATCGACCTGTTTTAAATCGGAGCTTCATCGAAGGTCCCGGGTTTGACTTCCGGCCTGTGCACTCTCAATGAGCTACATGGTACATTTTGTTGTGTGTACGTCACAACTGGATGTTGCATGATTGATGGTACCTTTTTGTACTGGATTTGTATATATATGTTTATGCTGAGGCGAGTAAAAGACCACCACCATGGAATAAATGTGTAACATTGTGTACACTTTTATCATCTCATCATTATGTCTGCCTGCAGCTGATTATTTAAGCTGACTAACCTTCAGACTAGTGGCATTGAGAAAAAATAACAAATAGTGTTGGGTAAAAATAATACAAATTTTAAATTTTTTTCGCGGGGCCGCCGTTCTGACATGGGCAATACTCACCTATGTGTAGAGGCCTACTGGGCACCCCAGGTGTCTACTGGGTTGATTCCCGACCAATTAGTGTTTCACCTGACCAGGGAGCAATTAGTTTATCAAAAGCAGGTTGGGACTGTGCCGATCCAAGTTGCAATCAATGCTTCAATGAAGTCAATCCAGTCTCTTGATAACAGAGCACTGATCACTATTAACAGATTTCCTTTTTTTGTTTTATTCTTTTTTAAATTAAACAACCAATTATTATTTTTTCTCCTATCAATGAAATACACATTATCCAGTTAATTGTATTTGATGCGATCATGTATAATAATTATGTCTTATTAATAAAGCCATGAACTGATATACCTCAACAGTCAAGTTTGTAAGGTTCTCAGCTATTTTAAAAGCAACTTGTATGACTACTTGTCTGTATTCAAGTGCCAAATGGATTTTCTAATTTTTTGTGCATATCTATAAAAAGCACAATGTTCATAATTATCAAGATAAATATCGTTTATCATTAAAAATATATCGTGATATTATCAAATCGTTAAGGATCAAACGATGTCCAGCCCTATATGAGATTATTGTAGTAGTGAGGTGGTCTTAGTAGTGAGGTGGTCTTAATGAGGTGGTCTTAGTAGTGAGGTGGTCTTTGTGAGGTGGTCTTAGTAGTGAGGTGGTCTTAATGAGGTGGTCTTAGTAGTGAGGTGGTCTTTGTGAGGTGGTCTTAGTAGTGAGGTGGTCTTAATGAGGTGGTCTTAGTAGTGAGGTGGTCTTTGTGAGGTGGTCTTAGTAGTGAGGTTGTCTTAATGAGGTGGTCTTAGTAGTGAGGTGGTCTTTGTGAGGTGGTCTTAGTAGTAAGGTGGTCTTTATCAGGTGGCCTTAATAATGAGGTGGTCAGGTATGAGGTGGCTTTAACCAACGTTAAGGTGGTCTTTAGATGAAGTTCCACTGTGTTTGCCTAATACTGCATAGTCATACTGATAGTACAGCATTTAAGCAGCAAAGTAGTGTACCATGCATGGTTAAAAATACATTTTATAGGGCATCAAGTACAAAATTGTGTGTATTAAAGCTATATTTTTTATGCAGTGTATCTTGTGACCTCTGTTACCTCAGATTTTTGAAATGCAAGTAATGTTATACCAGTATGTATATATGACTATTAGAACTACTGGGCTGAGTGGTCAGGTAGACAGCAGTCACAAAGCAAATCTATATCATTCAATATACCAGTTGATTAATTGCTAAGTTTCACCGACTGAAGGAAATTTTGTTTTCATATCGTGAAATAAGAGACGCATTGATAAACCAGACTTGTATACGTAATAATGATAATATATAGTATATATTCTTAGCAAAAACTTCATTTTGTAGCTGTGGATGACTTAACACTGCTGTACTTTCAAAATTGTGGCGCTAAGTATGTTGTTGTCATTGTGCTAAAGCATTTTATTTTATGTCATTTTTAACAACAACCAAAAATCGTTACCGTTTCTTGCCCCTGGCTTTCATCTATTGAGAAATTATAGTTTTTCTGGATGTCTCAACCAATCCATGATTTTGGTGGGGTGCAAGAAATATTTGTGTGCACACACTTTTTTGCAATTTTCTGCATTTTTTCTTCTTCTGGGTTTAAAAAAGCATATATTATCATGGAAATAATTATGCACCTAAAAGACTAATATATTATACGCAGGTCTATGAATATACCAGTCTTGAGATAAGCTTTATATGTCTAAATTTAGATTACTTAGGCAAATTTTAGCATTTGAAATCAGATCAAAACTTAAGTCATCAAGGCTTATGTCAATTTCATGGGCATTTATCATGCTTATAAATTACAATCGTGATTATAATAGTTTTACACGTACAGCTGAGAACAAAAATGTACTCGCTCCGAGTACTAAATTAAGGATTTAACGTAAGTGGCTTAAAATTGACTGTGTATAAACGATAAACAGGTCTATCAAATTTACAGGTACGTGTAAGATTGTCATTGCCTTTGTTGGGAATGCAACAAGATGATTTTAGAATATTGGAATATTTCCGAGTAACCAGTGGAGTTTGTTGGCAATAATTTAACATCTTTACCTGTGTTCCACATTGTTCCAGGCATAATTGAAACATTCCATGAATTTCAAACAAGTAGATTTTATGAGCAGTATTTCAGAATTCTCCAAAAGTAAATAAATATGATTATGTCTTTGATATAGATACATACTGTCCAGTAGTTTGCACTATCAGACTACTCCTTGAATTTTAGAAATTCTGATTTTCTTTTTGTTTTGCCTTGTAAATAGTTTTGGTGACCGAGAAATTTAGTCTTGATTCCCTTGAATCCGTTTGTTTGAAATTGACGTGATCTGTCCAAATTGCAGGGTTTCACTTTATTTCGTAAATTATGTTTCATGTTTTTATCTGGGGTGGGCGCTTAGTTTAGATATTTATCTTCTCAATCTCAATTGGAAGTTAGTCATGTTCAAAACCAACACCGATGAGAGCAGTTTTTACACTTTCCTTATATAATGAAATAGAATCTCTCTAGGTGGCCCCACGGTAGCGAAAACTCAAGTTTTCTTAGTAGGGTCTCCTGCCTTAATGTAAAATCGTATTATGATAATGCTGATTTTCATGTAAATTGCAAATAAATGTAACTGAATCTGGGCTTCCAACCACTGGGTCCCGGGTTCAATTCCCTGTCGAGCCTAACTTGGATGGCTGTTTCATCCATCATCTCACTGCCATTGTCCCTACCTGTCCTAATTAGCCCATCAGGTGCAGAAATACAGGACGTAAAGCCCTAATCCACCACCCACCCTCATGTTTTGTCTCCTAATGTACATGATGAATCTTAATCGCAGAACAAAAACAATGTCCTTGGAGTACTGAGTCTATCTATACCTCATCATAGCTGGGGTATCCTAAGTTTTTTTTATTGCTCTCTGTGCTGTGTCTGATGATATTTGGCATATGGGAAAACCGTGTTTTGTTTTCGAGACTTGTTTATTATACGAACGCTGCATCTTTTTGTGTACGAGATGGGTTCTGGGGGTTATGCAGTAATGCAATGTACACACCTCGTTGTGTGAAATGCTGTACATTGCTTTGGGTTGGGTGTTGTATGCTGTGTAATTATATTCAATATTCAAGTTTTTAATGTGCCATGATGCGTTTTCTCGTCAGTTAGATATCCCTGAAAAGATTCTTTATGTAGCTCTCAACTAATATTCTTATATTTTCTCTGTGATGTTAATTATAAAAAGAGTACATCATTTACATTCCAAATGGCAATTAACAGATTAGCAATCAAAAAAACATTATTTAGCTATGGAAAAAGAACATGTGTACAAGCCTGTTATCAAACAAATGACTCATGACAAATAAAATTTTGATAATTTTTATTGTCATGATAACTTTTGTGAACAATTTTCCATAAAAGGGCATGCAGAATTTCCTCGTTAGTGCATATATATATATATGATCATATGGTCAGGTTTACCTGCAGCAAGAATATTTTTAAGACAGCTAGATACATCGCACATTTATTAGCCATGGAAAAGGAACATGTATACAAACCAAAGAATGACAATGAGGTTGTTTTGAATGTGAAAAAAGTTGTTTTTAATGTAAAAATCACTTTTTCAAGCAATTTCTTCTATATAGGGGAAAAACATTACTCGTCAGTGCATGTATGACCATGGAGTCATAGTGACTCCATGGTATGACCATATGGTCAGGTTACCTGAAACACAATTATATTAAAGACGGTTTATTACACAGCGCATACTTTCAAGTTGTCTTTCTGCTTTCACCATGATAAACACAATGTATATTTAGTCCGAGTGACCTTTGTTGAACGTGTATTTACAGGTAACCTTGGCTCTTTTCCAGATATCGAAGATCTACCACGGCCGGTGCAGAAACAGATGTTCGACGAGTTGTTAGACAGGGATGTCCAAAAGGGTAAAATTGATTTGAAATTTTTGTGTTTGTGGCAATATGTGATTCATTAATCATGATTTGTGATATTGGCTGTTAAGTACAAAATGGTTTTATGAATACCATGGACAAATGTCACGCATGACTATGTTGCATTGACTGCCATCTATTGTGATGTAACCTGGATCGTATCTTATGCTTTTCTGTTGCTGGTTTAAAAGTACCGAAAAATAACAAGACTTCACTATAACAAATAAATAAAATAATAGATTGTTATTCTGTTGCATAATCCGTTTTAAAAGTATCCCACAATAAAAATACATCGTAACAAATTCATTTTCTAGATCCCAAACACATCGTTATAAGCTTTATTCTTAAACACGACATCTTGTGCTTTTTTTCTTACAGAATTAGAAGTAGAAGAACCAATTATAAATTGGAGTTTGGAGGTGACTTCACGTCTCGGCAGTCGTTTGTACGCGCTTTGGAATCGAACAGCGGGTGATTGTCTTTTGGACTCTGTGTTGCAAGCGACATGGGGCGTCTTTGACAGAGACAATACGTTGCGCAGGGCACTCGCGGACTCTCTTATGGATGGCGCAAACATGTGAGTACTGTTTTTTTGTGGTTTGGGGTTAGCAATGGGATGAGGCAACTCTCGAAGGCAAGTTCCAGCACTCTTATTTATAATTTAAGTCAGAAATATTTTATTTTAACACAAACATAAGATTTCAAAGGAGTTCAATATTCTAAGGTTATCAAGACTTTCATCACGATTTTAATTCAAGAACTAGTGTGATCTCCATTCTTAGTCATGCACTGTTATATATAATGTAAGGTGCCACCATTACAGGCAATGCTCAGGTGGTTTCCCGATGGTGCAATAAACATAACAACTGCCAGTAAATGTCATGTATGTGTAACTATATTAATAATTCCATATTTGTATTTACGTATATACCGATGTCCATCTAAATAAAAATATCTATCTATCTATATGCAACATGTCCAATTGGTTGGCTTATTTGGTTGTCTGAGCCTATTTTTGGGGGTCTCGGACAACTGGACCACCATTATCATATGATTATGCATCCCTGGTTAATGTTAGTAACTAATGGTTATAATGTAGATGTTTTGCAAATCAGTAATCTTCACTTTTCCTATATTGGAAACCCATTGTTAACCTTGTTACTTGTATGTACTAGAAATAATAATCAATCAATCAATCGATCTGTCAATTTTAATCTCCAGGTTCTATCCTCGTTGGAAAGAGACGGAAGCAATGCAAGCGCAGTCCATGCATTTCAGTCTCGACGAAAATCAGTGGCAACACGACTGGGCCATCATCCTCAGCATTGCCAGTCAACCAGGTAATTGCCTTGTTAAATTATTTGTTTGTACTGACAAGAAAAATAATGCAGGGCTAATGAGTTGTCCGTTTTATTGAAGGTGGTGCTTAGCAAATGCTTAGTTAATTTGATGGCAACTTATTGGCAATATTGGAATGGCCATGTGATCATTAGTGATTGTTGCATTCAAAAAATTTTGTCGAAACATAGCTGACAGATAGATAATTTGTAATGTTATATACTGAAATACAGACCGACAGATAAATAGATGGATAGATAGATGGATGGGTGGATAGATAGATAGATAGGTAAAAGAATAAAAAAACTTTATTTAAAGTCGGATTAAAATACAAAAAAAAACGAAAGCGATCAAACTGATTTTCACCAACTAGATAAAACATAACAATATTTAAATAACAGTAAAATATTTATATGACATTTGGTTTCCATTTTTTAATCATTTGCTTAAAAACCTCAAGACGTGGTGCCTCTTGAGCAAGAATGGGTAATTTCTCCCATATTACAACACCTTCCTACCTTAAAGAGCGTAACCCATACTTTGTTGTACATACACTTAGTCTTTCTAATTTTGAACCATTCCTTAAGCAATATACATTCTTTTTGACTTGATAAAAATCAATAGCCATTGGCTTCATAATTCCATTTATGATTTGATAGACACTGGTTGCCAAATTTCTAATTCTATATTCATACATAGTACATTTATTAGCTTTTTCTAGTAATACCAGATACTCTGATGTATAATCTTTGAAATCAAATAGACAGATCGATATTTCATTCATCCAACGCCATGATAGATATTTACCCATCTCAGAAACTCAATAAAAAGGTCGCTGCACCACTAAGGCCTCTTGGTTTTGTTATACTGTAAGGACTGCTGTACAGCGCTTATTGCCACAGCATCGACGACTGAAACTTTTCATGAGTTCTGCAAACATCTGGGCTTGTGGTTATAAAGTCATTTATGTTTTAGGTTAATGATTTGTAATGATTATATAAATGATGTGACCCAACATTTTTCTCACCCCATTTTGTCCCCCCCCCCCCCCCCCAAGTTAGAACAGGAGAGATAGGGAGATTATATATGTCGGGGTAAAGACATAAGCCGACAAGTGGGTTAATATCTTTACAACTGGCATTTTCGCATATAGTTTCAGACCCCAAAACCTCTCAGAAGTTTCAATCGTCAGTGCTATGACGATAACAGCTGTAATATTTAAATTAGATTAAATTTGGTCTGACTGCTGTAATACCTCGTATCACAATAATTATTTTGGTCAAAATATTTTACCATTGCTCACTGAAATAGAAGGTTACTATGCTAATGAGGCCATTAAGCAAGACCTGTTGGTGGCAATATAGAGATTTTTATGCACGTGTATTATTACTTAAGTAACATTTGGGACGATAAGATGTTTACATGTGTGCAAATGTCAATGTTCTTGATATACTTTACTCACAAGTCAAAGGCCAAAGTGCGCAGTTCAGTTTTAGAAGAATATCTACGATACATTACACAGATATTTTGTAACAGTTACTGATTTGATTGTACACTGGGGTCATCAAGATTGACCTGGTCATCGAAATATGCCACACTAACACACCTTACAATTTTTTTGTTTGTATGAAACAAACTCTTCACGTCATTGATTCCCAGTCGAGCCTAAGTTGGATGGCTGTTTCATCCTTCATCTCATTGCCATAGTCCCTGCCTGTCCGAATTAGCCCAATGGGTGCAGAAATACAGGACATAAAGCCCTAGAGTGGCGAATTTTGATGACCCTGGCCAATTTCGATGACCCCTGAGTGTATACTTAACCATTTCATCATTAATAATTACACCAACCTTTCGCGGCTGGTCTTATAAGCTGACTAGGCAAATCTGTGGCACTGTGAAAGCTACCTGGGCATTGATGCATTATGTGTATCATATTTTGAACGTAATCATTTTATCATTACGTCAGGCTGTGCAGCTAGCTGGTCTTATAAGCTGACAGGCAGATTTGTGATGCTATGAAAATTACCAGGCATTGACCGTGTGCAGTTAACGAACTTCGCGTTCACAATTTCTTAAGTCCTTGTGTATGTCTTATATCTCTATGTTACTAGTCTGAAGCTTAGTCAGCTTATAAGACCATTTGCTATAAGTAGATGTAATGATGAGATGATAAGGCTGCTTGGAGTCCACACCATGTTACATATTTAACCCATGGGTGGTGTATTTTACTTGCCGCAGCATAGACACCCAGGCTGATTTGTGTTACTACACGTTGCATTCTCCACAAATGTTTACAATGAATGAAATTTAGTGTCTAGATTTTCACAATGTTTACAAAGAAAAAGATTGGTTTTGACTGAATACAGCTTGCAAATGCAATAAACAAACTATCCGATAAGTATGTTTTTATCCTAAACCAAACAAATGCTGTGCATCTGGATATAGCTCTTGTGCAAATGTAAACATATCAATGATGTAAGGGTCAACTCTCAATGGGGAGGTTATCAAAATGTCTGTGAACTTAACAAAAAATTGCGCAGTTTGGTAATATAATTTCCTATTCTTAGCTGATGAAAGAGAATAAATTTGCTACAGTGTTCTTTATATTACAAACCATGATCTCTGATAATATTTTACGGTATCTAAATCAAAATAGCCTAATTGACGTGCAATATTTTATTCATAGGGTGGCCTTGTGTCAACGGCATAATAACGAGGTCTCCTAACTTTATATTTCATGCCATGTAACTTCCAAATTTTTAGTTGAATAATTTCATTGTCTGTCTGTCTGTCTAGCTGTCTGTCTGACTGTCTGTCTGACTGCTATTTACTTAAAGCAATAAAATATAAAATACTTGAGATTTAAAATTCTGCAAGATGTATATTTTTTATTACACCCTATTCACACTTGGACATCGCTGAAGTGGTCTTAATAGTGACAGTGGTCAATGGTATCCAACATTGTTGAACAGATCCAATTGTATGAATGAAGCGATATTTAAACCAGTAGACTAACTTCACATCAGATTCATCATCACTATACACTTACTTCATGTAATTGTATTAGGTGATAAGCGTATGTATTAAGTACATTCTTGAGCCTAGATATTACTGGACTGATATATATAAACACATCAAATCATCTAGGGTGACCCTCCTAGCAGGTGTTAAGACTTTCGAGGCATGACTCAGTATACATGATGAGGAACACTGCGTTAGTTTTTCCAATGACTCATATTCATTGCACAGTTTGCAAACAAGTGGGTTTTTGTCCTAGAAAGTATTTTACCTGCTAATATAACAAGGTTTGGTAGAGCTCACCTAATGATGTTAGACCTGCACTGTGTTATTGTTTGGCATTGTATTCAAGGACATGACCCTTCCTTGTGCTTTATATACATATTTATCTATTTAGCATTGAATATGCACGAACAGAGCTCACAATTAATAGCGCCCAATGTTGGGAATATCTCAATTTAAGATGACTTAGCTACATCACAGAAGTGTGGTAATTATGAATAATTATGAATAATTATTATTCTGGAAATAAGATTACCTGAATATCTTAGGACCTCTTCAGTGATGCCCTGGGGTTTATTTTAGGTATACATTAGCTAAATAATAGTATATTATAGTAGTGCTAATATTTCATTCAGTGTTTAATGTATATTTTATGGTTAAGTAGTCAGACATTTTGATCATTAACAATGCATGCATGAACAAGTGCATTGTTTCATGCTGTTTTGAATTGTTTTTGAATGGCAGTCGATAAATGAGGGAATTCCAACAGTGGAGTGTAAAATATTATCGATTGAATAAATCAATCAGATTCATGTGCAAACACATAGAGTAGCAATAGTCTATGCGCTTTACTCCAACGATGTCCAATTAAGGTCTTAAACATTGTTAAAACAAATATTGCGTCTATATTCTTCCTTTTAGATAAAGATTATTATGAATAATTTGTGTAATTTCCAAATATAAATTTGCCAAATTTGTACACTAGACAACCCTGTTTATATTTACTACTCCAATGGATGCCGCAAAGTTTTAATTTGATCCACTGTAAGAAAGTAGCGACATATATTATAAGCTCACTAGAGGGCTGGGTGGAAATGTATAATATACACTATTGTTCACGAGCGCTTGAATTTATATAACTACCTAAGCACGTGGTCAATACATGTATATAAAAATACCCTGGTTTGGCCTTGGGCAAAAAAAATCAAGTGCTCGTGCTATTTTTTAATGTACGGTGTTTGTCATAAATGCTTAAGGTATCAAGGGTTGCACAGCTGTATAAAGTTTCTACTGTACATTTAATATATTCATTCTCTTCTTCTTTTTTCAGGAGCTTCCTTAGAGCAAATACACATCTTTGCCTTGGCTCACATTCTCAGGCGACCCGTTATTGTCTACGGCATAAAATTCGTAAAGAGTTTCCGTGGTGAAAACATAGGAATTGCACGATTCCAAGGTAGTAATAAATTCCTACGAAATTGTATTGATAATTATTTCTTGTATATTATCTGATTGACCATTGTTTTCATATTGTACATTTGCATCTTAATAGTAGGTAGTTTGATGGACACTGTTGTTTACATAATTTGTACATTGATCGGAATACCAAGTTCTATAACACTATATATAATTGATTGAAGTGTATGTTTGATATTTCAGGAATGTGCGGCAGGGTTAGGTGCAGTTTATAGTAATATTCTCAAACCATTACTTCTGTGTAGTGCTCTCACTGACGTTACAATTTTACAGCTCGGCAAGCCAACAAGCTAGGACCCGTAGCAAAAACACCATAGTATATTATGTTTGCTTTTTTATGAAAAATTTCTTGAGTTTATTTGACTTCTATCCATTTCAGGTGTCTACCTGCCATTGCTATGGGAAACGAGCTTCTGTTGGAAGACTCCAATTGCCCTGGGTTACACCAGAGGGCACTTCTCGGCACTTGTTCCCATGGAGATTGATACTGAAGGGGGCGCCGGTGCAGGGGCAAATCTGGACACCAATGAAGACAGTCAAGTTGTGTATTTGCCACTCACTGATTGTCATGGAAAACGATTGCCTATTCATTTCTTGACAGTGTCTGAGGTGAGTTGATGTAATTAATTAATGTTAAAATGAAAAAAAAATACACCTTAACTTTGCTCATTCTGTTAGTTTGTTTCTTCACAAAATTCTTAGAAATTTGTTGGAGTGTTCCTTTGTATTACAGTAATGCATAACCACTAGATGGCCCATTGATGCACTATTTACAATCGACAGCTGCTGCCACCTGTTATAGTTTGCTTTAACTAGTTCCTCCTTCACAAACCATAGATAAGCACATGATCATTTGGATTTCTTGGTCTTATAAGTGATTTAGTTTACAGGGAAGTTGCAGGCTTTAATATTAAATTAATAGTGACTTCCAGTCTTAAGCAAAACATTCTGAATGAAAAAGATGATGGATAAAACATGTTCACTTATCTACCACCTCTCTTTCTTAGAATGTTTTGGATCCGCCCAGCAAGTCTCTGTCGAAGTTTGCAACTTCGCTGACGACTACAATTTTGCTAGCAGGCCCATATGATAATAAAATGGGTTCAAGTAAAGAAATAATTGAAACAGAAGCAATATGAGTCTTGTTATTGTTGGACTCCTATATGAAGGGTGATTGATAAAGGTCACTATGATGATTTTAATGGACTAAAACCAGGAAAACCTTTGAAAAAGAGGTGTACTTAATGTTTTTTTCCGGTGTTTCTTTTCAAGTATTATTATTCATACATTCAGGAATGAAGTGAATGTTGCAACCAGCTATTCTATATTCTGTTGTAAATATTTTTTAACGATTATTTATACTTCAGCAAAGAGTAAAGTTTATGTTGCAACCAGGTGTTCCATTTCCTTTATTTATTTATTCTATTCTGGACTTTTTTTCTGTCACAGATGGGCCGTGAAGAGACTCTCCTGCAACAATGGTTAGACTGCGCTGTCACAGACAATGGTCTACTTGTTGCCCGTATGAAGATAGACAAACGCCCTCTGTTAGTCCGTCAGATGATGGACGAGTGGCTTGACCGTTACAGACGTCTCGCGCATCTCATGCAGACTCGGCAAGCGTCTCGGCCAACGTCCACTCTGTCCAGCGATGATGAAACTGACGACGAATAATTTAGGATATACTGAGAAAATCTGCGCGATCGAGAGAATTGGAATTGTCATTTATCACCAACCAAAATGTTATTTCTGATGCTGGTCTGATTGAGTACCATAGACCTTTTCTTTTCCTTATTTTATTCTTACGTTTTGAAGTCGAAATGATGAGTTACTTGATCAAAAAAGAGATATGAGACAATGATGTAACGTTTCAACGTATGTTGTATTACGATAAACATGAGAAGAGCATAATTATTGTTTTTAAAACATTCGTGCATTTTTCACCAAAGTTTGAATATGCATGGGGAAGCGTATAAACTGTCGCTTACGAAGGCTTAGGAAATTTCGAATTTTTCTCTGTTGAAGAACTTGCTGTTGGATCAGTGTTGGCGTTAAGTTAGAACTGAGTGTCTCGATGAACTGTATTATATGCGAGGCATTATGAGAAAGGTTGTTATGCTGTACTTAATGAGCGCTTTTTTTTTCCAAGTGGGCACCTGATTTGTGTGTGAATTGAGAAAGCGCAAATTTATTAAAAAAAGTATTATTAATTGCAAAATACGCTTGATGTGCTATTTAGCTATTGGATAATTTGATAAGTCACTGGTATGATCTTGTTGGATGAAATACATGAACTAGGACTGTTTGTTAGTCATGAGTTAAAGTAGTGTCTTCTGTGAAGCTGTAAGATGTGATAATTTAAGCTGTGTCATGAATATGTATTGGTTAAATAACCAAGCCTTGCCATATCTTAAAAATAGATTCACTTCAGGGTTGTTAAAATACACAAGAATTTAGAAATATCAAATGGTTGAAATTGTTACGCTGACAAAGATTATAAGTAAGATTTGTAACTATAAGAATCTTAATTAAGGTATCACAGCATTTGAAGGATTGTTTCAGTAACTGAGAAACTGTAGTTACAGTAATAAAGATATGTTATTGGCTTAAACTATCACGAGTGAATGATGGATATTCAGTGAAATTAAAACCAAAATTGCATGTGACTACTAACCAATTTAGAATTTCTTCACCGTGCACGTGATATATTCCCGATATCATGATGTGTTAGATGGAATATGACATCGATATGGAGGTATCTTGTAGATATTGTCCATTGAATTTGCAAAATTCTGATGTGAAGAAGCCTTTTCTGCTGGATCAAATGTAGTATGAAAGGTGATGGAAGAATGATGGTTTTAAGAGAACTGTTCTGGTGAGAGCTTGAAAAACATCGAGAAAATCTAAACGTTGGAAATATCGAGACTTGTGTGTGATCGGAAATCTGAGGAAGCAGTATTGGAAACCAAAAATATGCGATTCAACGCTTGAATGTTTCTTGAATTTTGTGTGATGTGGTCCGCTAATGGCGTATTAATAAATCGCAACTTGGAGAGTTTTTATGGCACTGGTCTTTCCGTAACTAACTTTGCGTTTTTTTGAGAGATCTCCCGTGGTGAGATTTACTGGACTCTTGCATTGATATTATTTGCGCAAACGAGAAAGATTAATTACAAAGATAAAAGACTGCAGCATTATTGTGCCATTATATGCTCACAGTTTAAAACTTGATGTATCTTATGACACAGCGTAGCAAGGATCTTTCATTTAAATGTGTATGTAACGTATTGTATACGTATGTAACTCAAGAGTTATTGTTACTATGATTATAAGAAAGATAAATACTATGTACTATTTATAACCGTATATTTCTTGAAGTGTATTCTGTTGAATGTAAACCTAATTTGATAGCAAATGTCTTTAATTTGTCTTGAAATCCAATTATATCGATCATAGTGGTGTGTTGATTGATTTCAGTTTTTGTCTGAAACGTGGTCACTATATATATGATACATGAGATTGTATGATTTAGTTTGTCATTCATGTTATAATGGAGAAGACAACTACCAGAGGGCGCTGCCACCGAAGCAGATAAAATACAATTAGATTACGTCATCGTTCCTTGTAACAAAAATGACTTCACCGAATATATAATGTCGATCAAAACATCGCTTTTCTGCTTTGGTGCCAGTGACTTCAGGTGGTACTTTTGCTTCCTAATAGACTGACGGAGTGTATTTCAATCTGCAACTTCAACTTTAACCCTAAAAAAGCAGCTAGCTAGTTAAGTGATAAATAGACCAATTTGTGCTTGTCTGAAATGACTTCGGAGAGGCACTATTCGGGTATCTTGAAGCTGCGGATTGAAAATATACTAATGCAAATAGCCACCTTCGTGTGAGACCAATTAATGTGTTTATTTCTTGTATGATGCAATTTATATACATGTGATACATTAGTCATTATCGGGGTTAATTTCTAACTGAGATTAATTGATTTAATGGTAAAATGTGAAGACCTGTTTTGCCTGTGTTTTGTGCGCTATTCCAACTTATTTTTGCTGATGTGAATGTGTTTAATAATTAGTTTGTTTATAACTCCTGTATCAGAGGCCACCTTTATGTCATGTAACAACTCTTTTTCCCACTCAGTGATGATTTCCAAAATATCGCTTTTCTGCTTTTACCAAAGCTTGTTTAACAAGTATCAAATTTTGATTGTCAAGTGCCAGAAAAAAGATATGAAGCAATAGGGAAATTTAGTTCAAGACATGTTGTTAAAGGCTGTTCCATTTATAAAAGAGAAGGGGGGGGGGGGGCGGACCTGAAGATTTTTCAGATATCGGGAGGACTCCCGAGGTCGGGAGGTCTGGGGAAATCTGATATCAGGGGAGACAGGGTGGTTGACCAGCATTTTCTTAATATCTTAATGTAGAAAATGGAACAGCTCTGCCAGTTGGTAACATATGTTACGATTCATGCCGGCGAAATACCATTGACCTGCACATCAACTTCACAGTCTTTGACCTTGGATCAAAATGGCAGAGTTTTCCTGGTGGTAGAGAGTCTTAGTGACTTTAGGTGTGTCAGTTGGTGGTTAACATCATATAGCAGATTGGCAGCTCTGGTACTATGGTCTGTTTGTGGATACCAATATTAACCCGAATGCTGGCGTCCTGAATCTCCTGAAATATGGCACAGAATGATCACTTTGCCTTGCTTAATAGTTTGACCTATTTATAGTTTGACCTATTTACTCATTACTGGCCTGGGTATTTCATGCTTTGTAGGATGGTATTTGACCTAAATCAAATATTACCATCCTTATTTTATGCAAAGTTACCCAAGATCTGTATTTTCAAAAGTTGTACACCTCAGCGTCTAAAATAAGCTTATAGTTAAAATCACTGTGCCTGTATTCTTTACAGTATGATTCATACATATTCTGCATTTATGTACAATTTATTAACTTGTCCCTTGTTGTCAAATAGCTACATTTATCATGTATTTTATTATCAAAAGTATGTACATACCTGACGTTAAGTTAAATTTAACTTGGCGGAAGTCTTTTATACCTACAAGAAACAATAGCTGGTTGTAATAAGATAACAGTAATAGTGCCTTCTGAATTGGATTTTTTTCTCAGTATAATATATCCATTTTCCTGATAATGTTTTGTGGAATAATTTTTAATATATTTGTTATAATAGTAATATTGCAGCATTGTCCTCAACTAAATATTTTGTTAAAAACAAGTACATAACCAGTGATCATTGATTGGTTACGTTGTCTGCCGAATAATTTACTTGTATTTATTTCCATCACTTGTTTGAAATTTGCACTCATATAGCAGAAACTCCCAAGGGTGAATCCTTCTGATATATGTTGTATTAATCTCCGAACTTGTTGCCCCAAACTTGGCATATACTTGTCTAAAAATAGTTTTTCAATCATCTATTGAAAATTTAGCGATTTGTTCAGTGGATGTTTTTGCTTTATGTGATTGTGATGGACATATTCCGACTTCGTGCAATTACTAGCGTGAGAAATAGTGTTATTTACCCCCCCCCCCCCCCCCTGTTTACCACTTCGCTGTAACTAAGTTTTTGGTGGCATAGGTGTGTGAGGTTTATTTTAGGGATTGAGTTCTCATGGTCAGTTTGTATGAATAGTATGAATATGATTTAATTATTTATTTCGGTGAAATTCTTTGTTGTAGAACATCTTACACCATGCTGCATTCTCACTATGTCATGTACCATCAATAATATTTTTTGGCATAATTTGTAACATCATGAACAAGTGTATAGGCAAATGACATGAGTTTTCAAAATCACTAAAATCTGGTCCTTTTCACCTTGTATTTGACTTAGGGCTGTTCCATTTAAAAAAGAGGGGGAGGGGGGTGGATCATACTGGACCAGTATTTTCTTAATATATTAATGTAGAAAAAAGCAGGGGGGGGGGGGGGAGGAAGGGTGTCTGTCAAAAAGGAGATTTCAGGGCTGGGGGTTCTAAGAAGTTTTAGCTCCACCCCTATCCCCCTCTTTTTAAATGGAACAGTCCTTAATTAGTAATTGTATTGCCAAATGGAAAACAGTCGAGTTAACCTGAAACAGCTGGTATTGATGTGTTATGTGGGATGTAAGATGATTAATTGGTCAGGTTCTGTTTAATATTTGTCAGTCTTGATTACTAAATACACAACGAGAAATATTTTATTTGAACTAGGGGTCTTTCGTCATCTGTTGGGTTTCTAATTATGAATCTTACTGGTACAGTCTTCGATCTAAAAGTGACAATTTTAGACTGGTGGTCCTAATACTAGTTATGTTGATTTTGTGTTTCCGTTCATGTGGTAGCCATGGCAACGAGGAGAAAATGGGAGTAAAAATGATGATCTAGACGTCCACTTATGAATTAGTGATTGTCAGGTAATCCAGCGTTACATCATCAACCAGTATTACACCGTTAGTTAAATGTTAAAATGTTGCTATTCCAGTGTTTTTGCATTGATTAAGTGTTCATGGGCAGATATCATACTTGATAACTCAGACGGCTAGTACTGCACCGTTCTGTAGGACGCGCGGACTCATTACATGATATTAATAAGAGATTTTAATAGCTTGTCCACATGTGTTAAAGGTTGTTAGTTTCCAGAAAAGTATGTCGTAATGTACAGTTTACGTTGATTTTGCCAAACAATATTATTTCGATGTTAACTTTTTTTTTCCCCGTTTCCACAAAATACACATTCTAATACTTTATATGTTGTGATGAAACACTTTATTCATTCATTAGATCACAAATTATTCATAAGCACTTTGTATTACTATAAGTAATTCATAAACGTTCGTTAAAATCCCCACATATCATGATTGTACATTTGCAAACAATATTATTTCGTTGTAAAAATTTTTTCCTGTTTCCATAAAATACATATTCTACTACTTTATATATGTTGTGATGAAACACTTAATTCATTCATTAGATCACAAATTATTCATATTATTCATATAAATCATTGTATTACTATAAGTAATGCATAAATGTTCGTTAAAATCCCCACATATCATGATTGTGTACCTATAATCTTTGTTTCACTATTAATATAAATCAAACACAAATTCTATAATTATCTCAAAGCACCTTTTTTAATTTTATACATGTACAGTAATATAGGGAATGTATTATAATAGCGTATGATTACTATGGTATAAGCAGGTATGTTATATTATTATTCAAGTGTGTGTTATTGTTTCAAGTTTTATTATTTGTGTACGCCTATGTTTCTTACTGTAACTAGTATCGTAATGTCCTCAGTTTCCCTGGGAAAAAAAAATTGTATTTTACATATCATATAGCTACTCTTTAATGGTTCAGGACTTCTTTTAAATCTGTTGTTTTGTGTTAAGTTATTGATATTATTCTTTGTAAGAGTTCGCTGACCTTTCCGTTTCTCTTTAAAACTTTGAATGCAAGACATTCTATTAGATTTATTTTCCAATGTTCCCAGGCTTTTGTATGAGAAATCCAGCATTTCTGATGAAGGAATGAACTAGACAGATTGAATGCACAAGATGTAACAAATTACATGTACTAAGACTTGAGGAATATCTGACGTGATACCAAAAATCAAATGTATGTGCTGTATAGAACTGTTACGGCGTTACTGTACATGTAGTTAAATGTGATAGGAGGAAACATCTAGCATGGAGTACTGTGTATTAATTAATAATTGGTGAATGTCTTGGAACATTGCATGTTATATACTAGTGTGTGCATTGCTTATCCAGAAATCAGAATTTAACGATGCAAAACTGTCCGCGGTTTTCTTGAAGCAAACCGGTAATTAGCTGTAGATTAAGTAAATCTCGGCTTCATGTGATTTCCCTAAAGAGAATAACCTGTCTTAAATAATTTAAGGAAGGCCTGGCTTTGTCTTTTGTTTCGTTTACTGTGTATTAAATCAATTTAATCGTTACGTTAGTGGTTTTTTGAGTCATTAGCACAAAGTTTAATGCTTACTTTCGTGCAGGGTTGAATCTGTGTGTGCCTCTGTTATTGAGATTTAATAATATTACAATTGACACATTGTTCGTCCAGATGGTTCCCCTTACAATTCAATTGTCCTAGGTGCAAATCATGTTGATGCAAAATATATTATTGAAACAAATCAGTTTTGGCTTTTACTTTGTGGTTGTGGCTTGATCAGACGTGAATGGTCTAATGAGGTCGTGTCAGCTTACAAGAAACGAACGAAGTGTTATGTTTGATGATGGTTTTGCTTGTGATCGTGGTGTCATTAATGTCTGCTATGGTATAGAAGCATAACCAGAATAGGCATTGTTCTTTCCGTGCCATTTTGGGCAATGGGATTGGGGTGGTTCCATCACCCGTGCTGGGAGAAGGCCTATGGCCGTGAGAGTCAACTTGCGGAAGGTACAAAAACTTGTGGTTTTGTGGATGATTATTGATCTGTGCATGTGAAATTGCTAAGTCTCACCTTTGGGCTGTAGCATGTGAATGTCATCCAATTGAAAGTACCTACATCAGGTACCCATTGTCGTTTGACTCTTCGCTGAGGCAAATTCAGACCAATCCTAGTGCTGCAATCCGTTGAAACTCAATACTGATAATGTGATATGATGCTTCAACTAATTTCAGTACTGCTTGAAAGGCTGTGCTGTTATTACTTCAGTGCCTTGGCCCGGCTGAGGAATAAAAACGCCATCGTTTTGAGTTAAGGTTGATATATTACAGGTGGTATAGAATGATTTAGAAGATTCGAAGTGAAATTCCCAGGTTCATTTGACCTCACTGTTGGAACTGGGCTTGCATCCTCTAAATTTTAGATCTAGTCATGGACATGCAGAACTTTTTAGTACAGTGCGTTTGATATTGTAACTGTCCTGGTAACTTGAGAGGTCATTTCATGTCGACTAGGTAGGGACAGCTGTAGGTAGGGGGCGCTAGGTGTAGGGAGAGGTGGGTAGTGAGTGGATTACAATTTATGCCGAAATACGGCGCTTGTCCGGTCACAAAGCTCAAGGGATACGGTAAAAAATTGATCGTTCAAAAGGCGTTGCAACGCTTTTTCAGTGTCATTTACGAAAATAGTACCTTCTGCAGTTGGTGGAATTCCACGGTAAAGTTGTTCAATTTCATGACGTTAGTAGAGTTTAAGTCAAAAGAAATCGTCTGAACCAGTTTCACAGCGAGTGGTTTCTTGGAAGAAATAAGGCGTAGTAATCGCACTACTTTGTGTGCAGATGACGCGCGGAAGCATTTCCCTCCCCAATTTCAGGGGTGCGGCAAATCGGTTATAAGAAAAGCCGGTGTTTCGCACCGGATCATAGCACCGCCTTTAAGAAGAAAATGGGGTGGATTAGGGCCTTACGTCCTGTATTTCTACACCTGATGGACTAATTAGGACAGGCAGAGACCGTGGCAATGATGGATGAAACAGCCATCAAACTTAGAAGGCTCGACCAGGAATTGAACCCCGGGACTCAGTGGTTGGAAGCTCAGCACGTTACCATGGCACAGCAAAACCCCCAACCCAGGTGTAGGGAGAGCTAAGTGTAGGGAGCACTAGGTGTTGGGATCACTACATATATGGAGAGCTAGGTGTATGTGTGCATTGTACTAAGTCCGGTGTTGGCTACTGGGGGTTCGAGGTATTCACCCATGGTGTTACCATCCTTGCCATGAGCGGCCAAAGATTTGAAAAACGTTTTTATAGTAAACCTTGCCCAGGTTGAAATGTCCCAAAGTAAAACTTTTGCACAACCAAATTTTATTAATATATTGCAATTTAAAATGCTTGTTTATATTATTCTATTTTATAACTTTTCCTTACTTTAATTAAATCAGGTGGACCATTTGAATTTGAACAGTGGTAAAAGTTAATATCACTATCCGTAAACATTGTTGGGTTTAAGGTAATCAATCCGTCCCTAAATCTGTTTTGGGATGTAATTATCCGAGTCACCCAAAAAAGACAACGATAAGCCAAATTTTGATGCAATGTTCAACAGTTTATTCATGAATATTATGCTTCTGAAGACAGACACTTGACAGCTGCAGAATGTCTTAGTATAGTTAAAGCAGTTCCTTGTGTTTGACACAGATGAAAACGGATTACAAAACTGTATATATATATATCAGAGAAAACTATTCGTTGCAACAAGCGAAGTAGTATGCATGGGTTAACGAGTCATATCTAATGCCTCTTAAAGGTTCATCAAAGTCAACCATACCCTGTCTAATATTAATAAATCTGAAGCGAATATGCGCTGTATCTCAAAATTCACACAAATGATAAATATTTTTCATAACTGTTAAATTATGCACCAATAATTGCATGTGGTAATTAACAACAGATAATAATACAGTATGTAAGAATATTTTAGTAAAATATATAGGGACATGCATGCATGACAGACACAAGCCAATCAAGAAACCATCACCTCTAGCTATATAAGACTGCCCGACTGAGTATGTTAAGTAATAACTTTTTTGACTTAGGCGGGCAAGTACTAACTTTAGCAGGGAAGACCTCTTACTTGTTAATTTATTTTGGTCAATTGAACTGATTTTCCAGTGAGTAGATCTAACCATTTTGGAATTTGTTGAATGGCAGGTATTGAATCAATCTTACGTTCTATTTTAATGCAATTACTGACATTTAGAAAGTTGACTTTAAATGAGTCCGTAAGTATGCAATTTTTTTTGTTTGGCAGTGCGATTTCGCAGATTTTAGTTTATGCATACCTAACGAGTCATTAATACCTAATTAATTTTCTTGACTTACTTTGTCTGCCATGCAATAATTAACCACTGACTTGTCAAATAGGAAGTTGAATAATCTCATAATACAGATTGCAATATATTACACTGTATGTCTATAGAGTTAAAAGGAATGTGTTAGGAATACAAACACCAATACATTCAAAGATATTTTGAATGTTTATATCAGATTTCATTGACAAAGACACCACCAAGTTACCAAGTTAAAATATATAAAGGATTAAGTAGTAGGTCTATACTTAGCAAAAATATAACATAAGCCATATTTTTGAAAGGTTATCTAGCCTTGCTAGTTAGGTAAAGGGTGATAGCCAAAATAAAGGTTGGTTATATTAAGGTGGCCAGTATAGTGAGATGGCTTTAATAGTGAGATGGTCCAAATATGTAGGTGGTTTTGAAGTGGGGTGCTTTGTTAATGAAATCTGCAATAATCACAATTAAGAAAGCCGGTAGTTGGGTGAGGAATTGGTACAATCGTTATGGGGGTTTTTTCTTGAGATTTTGAAAAAGGTAATTAAATTGCCACAAAATTTAAAAAAATGGTGTGCTTAATTTGCTTATAGATTACCAATAAAATGCTGCATATATGTATGTTTGGTGTAAAGCAAATGGAATGCATGTTAAGTTGAAGGAGTATTCATCGTAGTGAAAATCTACAGCGCCCCAAAAAATTATTTGGGAACATCCAGGTGATAGAGATCCAATTAACTGAAACTATGGCTTACATAACTGATATATAATTAGCATTTATCGTGATATATTTTTATGAAATTACCATGTATAATATTATGGTTATTCCAACAACTTTTTTTGGGGCACTGTAGTGTCAAATTGTCAAGGAATGGTTGTGAAAAATGTCAAGGAAATATTTTTACAGGAAGAATGGCAAAAGTTGACTTGGAAAAATCCCCAGCAGTTTGAAATGGTAAGTACTTCGATCAGATCATCTATTATAATTTGAAACAGAAGGTCCCCATAGCTCGATGCTGGGACGGTTATTGTGTTATCTGTACATTTGGATACACAGTGGCTGATCATCGTTAAGCGACTTGAAATAAACTTATGATATGTAACCAGTGATACACTGATATCAGCGTTGGGCGACTTGAAATTTACCAGTGAAAACCAGTGATACACTGGTCCATGGTTGGAAATGTTAAAGCATTTCAACGCCATGTTTACTTGGTAACGACTGACACAATAAATGATGTTAAATATTCTATACGAATTGCATTAATGGAAAGTAACGCGTCATAAAGCGAAGATATCCTTCACAGGGAAGACATATTTTACTGCCAGGGCACATGATTCAGTCGCTGTTGTAATAATTTTGCTAGAAGTGCTGGATATTTACTGTTCTGATAAAGAAAACAGTTTATATTGACTTAAAAACAGCAAAATATGCTCCATTCGAGCAACCAGATGATACCAGATCAGGCATTATGTACCCAACTTCAGAATATTTTCAAACTGCTCATTTATTGCATACACCAATGGACCTCTAACATTTCCACAATTATTGTTTTAAACTAACCATCCATGCTAATTTTACAATGTTGCTCATTTGTTCAATTACAAAAGATGCCTTTCTATCGTTGCTAATTGCTGCTATGGTGTATTAATCATATTTTCACAGTTTAATCTACAAAAACAATGGGTTCACACTTTTAGCAGGATTCAAAATTGATGTCCACCCATTTTCTTTTTTGCCACATATTTCGTCATCCAACGCATAGAGCAGCACAAAATGGACGAAAATGACAACAAAATTTCCAACTCAACTTTCTGACAAGCCTAATACAATAGTAGTACTGTACTGTTAGTAATTTCATACAATATTTTCTTTTTCCCTTTTTTAAAGAAATTATGGAACGTGTATAATTGTTATGGAAGAGTGCGTTTCACTTATTACCATCTTCAGGAGACGAGGCATCTTCACTATTCCATGATATTCCAAACATGGTTGCGCTTTTTAAGGCCTTCTCTCTGATTGTGCAGTAAGTTCTTGTTGCATCCAATCAGAAAGGAGATGAATAACCACAAAAATTTGGGCCATCTAGGGCAAAATTGCTGTGCCAACTCCATGCTTGCCGGTGGGGAAAATGCATTTCTGTCAATTTTGTGCCGTTCCATGCATTGTAGTTACAACAAAATATGACTAAAAAAAACGTGTGGACATTAATTTTGCATCCCAGTAGGATTCATCATTAATAGTTAACAATTGTCATACTAAGCCTATTACTCTTCGTCGCAGTTGTAATCAGTTTGTTCACACCGATAACAGATTTACATAACTTCAGACTTTGCAGTTGTTCATACATCCACTTTCAGTTGTTCAACTCGTAATCGTCATTGTTCACGCTGTCTTGGCATAGTCCGTAATTTCTAGAACACGAGTCCGCAATTTGAATCCTCAAGGAGTTAGGAATACGCTAATTTACTGATCGTCATGAATGTGATATTTTTCTGCAAGATAATTCACAGATGAAAAATAGCAATGTTAGTGATTTTGACAACTAAAACATTTTGGAAACTCCACATTCTCAACAGTCATTTAAATCTTTAAATTGATCGCATACTTTTTGTCATCAAACCTACTCAGTTCTTGAAATTACGGACCGCCAAGATGGATGTTAAGATGTTGGCTGCCTGAGAGTGTCCTGATTGTGGCTTGGAAAGACTGATGTTAATAGGCATAATAGCACAGTATAATGCATTGTGATAGCACATTATCATGCAGATGCAATAAAACGTTATTATACAGAAGTCACAATAGAACATTGTAATGCATTACATAACACAAGTGAGAGCACATTATAATGCACCAAAAGTGACACATTATAATGCATTATATATATAACATCATTGCAATAATACTAATGCATTTTAATTATGCATTGTATGGCTTCGTAATAGTCTAATGCACTATAATAGCACTTTTTTAATTAATGCATTACTATAGCACGATGTAATACATTGCAATAGCACATTATAATGCATTGCAAGTCTGCGCAAAATTGAATATGTGATATCTATAACAAGATTTTCTCAATATGTGATATCTATAACAAGATTTTATCATGTATCATTGGTCATATTATTATTAACATCTCCCTTTATCAGGCTGCCTTGATGTGAATATGATTATCATTAGTTAATAAATACCAGTAAGAAATGCAAAGATCTAATTTAACTGTCTGCTATGCTACGATTGTTTGTCACACTGGATATGCTTGTTTGTCACAATGAGACTTTAGCATTGCATTTATTTGTCACAATGAGACTTTAGCGTTGCATTTATTTGTCACAATGAGACTTTAGTGTTGCATTTACTCTGTATTTGTCACAATGAGACTTTAGCGTTGCTTTATTTGTCACAATGAGACTTTAGCGTTGTATTATTTGTCACAATGAGACTTTAGTGTTGCTTTATTTGTCACTATGACAATTTAGCGTTGCATTTATTTGTCACAATGAGACTTTAGCGTTGTATTTGTTTTCACAATATCACCTCAAATACCTTTTTTCCTTTATCTCTGCTTTAACAATAACAAATTGATGTGTGTTAATCTAGCTACCACCACAACTAATATGACTTAAGTCACCTAATTAATATGACTAAAAAATTCAGCACAATAACTGTAAACTCCACAAATTATTTATGTAAATATCTTGCATTTTTAGCCCAATATATGCTCATATTTAGCAAGAATGTAACTATTAATAACTGTGTCTATAACAATATAGATGCTATTTTCTGTCAGTGACACTGTTCTGCAGAATATATTACGCAAATTGGCAAACATAATCAGGCACCTGATTATTATTTTTTACATAAATTATATAATGATAAACTTGAACTGCATAAATTATACACACCAATACCCTAGATCTGATTTAACAACAAAATTAAAGCCTCTAATATCACAAAATAAATTGGTAAATCATGTGCAAAACAAGGTAAAAGCAGATTTGCAAGTGGAAAAAAATGCACCACAAAAGTTATTGTTCCAAGTTGCAACCCAATCCCCCCATTTGAATTATGCTCTGTAAATTTTATTATGACATTATTTTGTTAAAGCAATACCCATAATAACAAGCATATCATTAACAATCTTTTGGCATGAGAGTTTAACTCTAATATGTAACAAATTAATTTGATATAACTTTTGGTTTTGCGGTTAATCGCTTAGTTTATACATCGTAATTTATTTTATATATTTGTATAACGTTATTTTTAATCTCATCGACATGGCTGTATTTCTTAGTGCTAGTTAGGAATAAAGAATTACAAAAAATTCTAGGAATACTTACTACACCTGATTCCATAATTATTGCACCAACAGGATTACACATTTATAGACATTGGAATTCCTACTACCACCCACCACCAACAATCACAACTATTCGAGAAAAAGCCGTCATATTCCACACAAAATTACCTAAATTTAAAATAATCCTTCGTGAAAAAGTTAAAAAGACAATCAGAAGGTATTTTACAAAAATCTTTCATTGTCTGGTAAACTTAACTCACACTTGGTGGCAGCACCGTACAATATAATTCATTACCATGATTCACGCAAGATGGCAGCAGCTCCTACTCTAAAAATCGTCTGCTATTTCACGAAGGAATACTTTCTGCTATCAATTAACACCAAAACCTCCAAAGAGTATCATGATTGTGATATCTTAGGGTTACGGCGATTAATTTTCTTAGGGGGTTTGGATTATCGTCACGCAATGGTCTAGTCTGCATCCATTGTTCCGTTCATTGCGTGGCTGGTTTGTTGTCACTGAAGCACGCAGCCTTTCTTCAAAATGATGTTACCGTACTGGGCTGTTTCTCTGAAAAAGTATACTTCAATAAAGTCTGTCTGCTGGAAAAAATAAAATGTTTAAATCTCAATATTCTTAGTTCTAAATGGAACAGCAAATCAGTCGGGGTATGCTACTTCAATAACAGAAGGAAAATGAAGCTTTTTTTCTGTGTTGAAACGGATGATTATGGAACATTTGTACTGATCATTTTGGAAGTTCCACAAGGTCTTTCTCATTTGCATAAGCCAAGCGCGAAGGATTCTGGGATTACCTTGGATTAATCCATCATTGCAGTTACCTTAAAGGCTAGAGACTCTGGATGAATATATGTTTTTAAAAATCAAAATCAATCCTTTGTTTACGATGTTTATAAAACGAAGTCACTCTGTGGGCTAGATTGTTATGTGATAAATAATAACAAGGGCTTCTATGCTTGTTGTTCTTTCTCTGTGTTCGAATGTTAGTTGGTTTAACACCAGAGGACGCCATCCGGCAGTCTACTTACCCAGTGGCAACAATAGCAAAAGCTTTCTTTGCTCTCTCGTAGAATGCAAATCTCTCAACGTATTCCATTTCAATCTGGAAATAATACACATCACTTTCAGGCAATTGTGATTCACTAGACTTAAACCTACTTTAATTTAGAAAAATGAACAGTCAGTCAATTATTGCAGGAAAATGTTACTTGCTTGTAGTTTAAATATATTTACAGTATAAGATGTTGATAGAAGCTACAAATTCTGTAATTGTCAATCTTAGATATATATATATATTTTTTTAAATAATATATATTATATTTTTTTTTTTGGTTGCATTAATTTATTATTATTTTTTTTTTATACGTTACCTTGCGCCCCTCAGCCTTGTTGACCAAATCCTGATAGATGGGCCAAACCCAAACCTGCAGGTCGCGCTCTTGGTCAGCAGGTACTCTCTGCATTAGTGCCACCTGCCATCAAAACATTTAATATGATTGAGCAGACGACCAAATAATCTGGGCTCAATCTTTTAAGTATTTAACAACATTTAACCATTCCACCATCTGTAATTTTTTTTTTTTTTAAACTGGACTCCAGTTTGTAAAAATTTAGTCCATAACTCGTGGGTAAAACAAGGGTTAGAGAACTAGGGAATTTAATGTAACCTAAGTTTTAAATTATTAAAATTTTGAATTATTTTAGTTTGTTAATAAATTTTGGTTGGTTTATTGCAGGATATTTTCACTTACAGGAGCATCAACATAAGTATCCAATGGCAACAGCTGAAGAATGGCCTCCAGCAAAATTGGGATGTTATGACCTGGAAGCAAGAAATACATGTGCAAGTTTTCAGGGAGAAATGCTGAATTTATCATATTCCTTTCCAATCACAACACACAGATGTAAGCATGACTGCAATGATAGTCAACTGTAAATAGAATATTATGATGTGGTAATAAAGTCTGCATTTTAGTACATAATGGTGAAGTTCCACTACTTTATGATTACAAACTTAGCAGACCAATCCTGAGTCTTTCTCATCTCCCATTATTTACTGAATGCAGGAAGATCCACCAACCCTCTATTCCTTTGAGGGGTTTGTACCTACTCCCTCTCAGATAACAAGCAGTTACCTTTGCCACTGGACTATATTATGATTATGACATCCACACCACAAATATATATGTACAATAAACAGCAGATGGGTGGCCTAGTGGTTTGAACCTTTGCCTGCTTCTTGCATAGTTCCCTGGTTTGAATATCAGCCTGGGAACTTGTTATGAGCTACATCTCCGCTGGATGTTATTGGTAGTGTTGTATACTCGCTTTCGAGAACCTTAAAGTTCCTAATTGTACCTTTTACTAAGGCCAGTTAGCAAGTTAGTTGTAGGCCTATCATGTTCGACAACATGTTAACTGGAAAGGTCATTCATGTCTGGGTTAGGTATGGGCTAGCAAGACAGGCATAACTGGAGAGCCCTGTTGGACACTGAGGTTTTAGGTCTTCACACACCGTGTTACCACCCTTGCCATGAGGAGGCCCAAGAGTTTCAAGTAAAAGGTCTTCATCTGCAGTGTTGCCATCCTTGCTATGAGGAGGACCAAGATTTTCAAGGCCAAGTGAAAGATCTGTGGGCGGTTTAGGGCTTTATGTCCTGTATTTCTGCACCTGATGGGCAATTTGGACAGGCAGGGACCATGATAATGAAACAGCCATCCAACTTAGGCTCGACCGGGAATCGAACCCGGGACCCAGTGGTTGGATACTTAGCGCGCTACCACTGAGTTAGGCCCTCACCTCTTCCAACTTGAAAGATCTCACATGAAACTAAAATGTAGGGGCTTCCCTGGGAAGGATTATATTGGAGCCTTAAGAGAATGTCACGTTTAAAGACATAACCATGAATGACTTTGTGTGACATGATAAGTAAGAAATATTTTGGCAAGCCTATATTTCTAAAGGGCTGGAAATGGGAATGACAGTGCATGTTTCAAAAATGTATTCATTTTTTTTAACTGAAGGAGACGACGCTGTAAATCTAGATTGAAGTTTTTTTGTTTGTTCCTAATATAAATCATTTTGTCACAGCTAATCTTTGGTCCATAAGTCCCATAAATTGTCAAAAATATTTTAGATTAATCAAATCACACTTTAAATTGGCTCAGCCAAAGACAGCCGCTGTCTTTGAGATGTTTATGAAACTAGGGTTGATTTGTTTGGAAATATAGTGAGGGTTAATATTTTTAGTATAGAAGAAAATAGCTTTTCTTCTGTACTATGTCAATAAGATTATCATTGGATACTTTGGATTTATTTTTCAGCTTCTTATGATGGATCTTACGGGAAAAATCTCTTATTTTCAGGAGACCTGTATCCACAGTTAAGCCCCACGTGTTTTACCAATTTTTCCAGCAGAAAGCAAGTGTATTGAAAATATGATTTTATGACTGATTTAGAATAAAAATGAACCTGGGACCTTTAGTGTTGCTTGCAAGTGCCTTTACCACATAGCCACCCTGTTGTAAAATTGACAGAAAACATATTCTTGAACTTATTTTACATGGGCTGCCCAATCAGCAAAACTTTTCTATTTTTGGGTCCTCAGACATGGATACTTTAAAGTATTTCAGGTAGTTCCAACAGATGACAAGTAAGATGAACTCTGTCAGGTGTGAAATATATTTTTGCATGTGATTATCACCAAAATATTTAATATGATAGATATAACCTTATCCAATCTTTTGCTTATTGTTTTATTGCAAATTTTTTACTTTCTTTGTGTCGTTTTCATTTTAATTTTTAGAATATGTCAGAACTCATATAAGCAAAAAAATCATATTTTGGAAAATTCTGCCTCAGTGGAAACCTGTTCTGATGATCTAATCATGTCATATTATTAAATCAGTCATATCATATTTAGACTAGATGGAGTATAATCTTCTTGTGAAGAAGATGATACTCCATCTATATTTAAACGAGGTGTTTTTATAATCTTTCCCTGATATATCAACAGTTAAGAAATTGAGATAAAAATAGCTTTCAAGACACGCTGTTCTCCCTTGGTAATTGGGTACTTTAGTACTCCTTAGAATCATTATATTACTATAGGTTTAGGGGGTTTACCCCCTCCCCCCCCCCCCCTTGGCCTTGTAAATTTTAATTTGTCAACACCCCCCCCCCCCCCGTGAAAATGTTTCTAGATCCGCCCCTGCAAAGCAGCACCAATATAACAATGTCAACGTTTCATATACAATGTACTGCAAAGAGTGCAAATGTTTGGAATTGAACCCAAGACCTTCAGAAGTGCCACCTGACACTCAAACCACTACACTTAGGTCACCTAGCTGCGGAATTAAAAGATGCAATGGATTTACATTTTGTAGTGTCACTATATTTATATACAATTGACACCACCCAATGTTAGGACCACTTCAAATTTACGACTACTTTGCTGAGTTACAAATTGTGAGTGAAATATTAAGCAATTCCAGAATTATTGTAAGATAAATTCAATTTCAACCAGTTGTGTTATTGTCTGCTGTGACGAAGTCTCCCAGTTCTGTCACTGTTGATCACAGGAAACCTAATTTTTTGGTGGTGGTGGGTGGATTAGGGCTTTACGTCCTGTATTTCTGCACCTGGTGGGCTAATTAGGACAGGCAGGGACCATGGCAATGAGATGAAGGATGAAACAGCCATCCAACTTGGGCTCGACCGGGAATTGAACCCGGGACACAGTGGTTGGAAGCCCAGCGCACTAAAACTGAGCTAGGCCCCCACCTAATTCTGTTGGAAACTGACCTGAGACACACGTATTAGTCTTGCTTAACCTAATTGAAAAGGTGCTGCATGGTCAGTCAGACCAAAAAAAGGCACACGTAACAAACACTTCTCCACTTTGGACAATATCAAACAGATGCGGCATGGCATGCCTCTTTTGCACCTTTCCTAAGTCTTCCTGGTTGTGCATGAAAATAGCCGACTCCAGGAAAGGGAACCAAATGTATTCTTGGATCTGCGTTATGCAAGATAAGGACTTGCGGTAGCCTGTTGGGCATTTATGTTGTGATAAAAAAGTATAACGTACAAAATAGGATAGTGCAGAGAGCTCCACAATTAACAACACCTAATACACTCTGGAATGCTATCTGGGTAATAATACCAGCAGTGCAAAATAGCCAAATTGTTTCAACGTCTGCGCGATGTCGGCGATGTTGATACGATGTTGTTGAAAATCCTTCCTCAGTGGAAACCTGTTCTGATGATCTAATCATGTAATATTAATAAATCAGTCACATCATATATAGATGAGCTGTTTTTGTAATCTTTCCCTGATGCATGTATATCAACAGTTAAGAAATTCAGATATAACTAGACTCACCATACCGTAGTGTAGTCATCTTTGTAGACGAGTAGAACTAGATGAGAGATGAGATATAGAGAGATAAATGAAAATACTGTGTAGTTGACTCTGATACCTTTGAATAATGAGGACCAGAATAAATAGAAAAGATGAGAATTGAAATATCCATGGTTGAGTAAAATAAATACCAGTTCCTTTTTACAAATTTACTCCTCAAAAACAAGAGTCGGGTAGATGTTACAATTTCCAGAATATCTAAACAGCCTCGTCAGAGGGTTTACTTCAAACTTTTGTGTATGCGACCTCTGGTTGATGGTCAAGAAATTGCCCCTAACAATTTCTACAACTACTCCAACTTATAAATTAGATTTGGTGAATATACGGTAGTCGATGTTGAGCTATAGTACATACCCCATTCGGGTAATTACCCCACATGGGTGGCAACTGCGCTGAGGTACCTGAGATGTCATGCAGATGTCACTGAACCTCTTAGCAAACAGTCTTGAGGGATTTTTTTACATAAATATTGTCAAAATTGCTAGTTTTTCACATTTGACCTTGAATTTTGACCTTTATTCGCATCAAGGTCAAATATCCAATAATACTCTAAAAGTCCTCTGTTACATCATATCATGACACTTTGCTAGAAACTCATTGATCAAAATTAAGGGAGATACAGCTGTTTTAAATTCGTAAATTTGAGATCACCTGTGACCTTGACCTTTGACCCAAGGTCATTCGTATCCAAGTACTATATATGATCCAAGGATGGTCCAATTTGGGCCACCCAGTCAAAAGTTATTAAGCGTTAAAGTTTTTTGGGTAAATAGCAAATTCTAAAACATATCTCAGCATCCCTTCACCCGATCGCCATCACAAGTTTGGCTGCACTGGATTGGTCATAACACAACATAAATATGTGGTTCTTGAGATTCCGGATGCCAATAGATTTTTAGGGGGTGTATGGATCACCCCTTTCTGCATGACTGAGCATCAAAATGACCCCTCAGATTGGAAAGACCTTATAGCACAAGCAAACATGCTACAATATTAGAGCTGTATCTCTACCCGTTTTTCAGATATTTTAATAGAAAGTTTTGGAAAAATAGGCTTAAAATGAACTGTGACCCTGAGAAATGAGTCAAGGTCATTTTGGTTCTACAGAATTGTAGTGCTACTTAAGGTCCACATACCCACCAAATTTCGTCCCGGTAGGATCAAAATTTGGTGGCAAAGAAGAAGAATAATAATAATTTTAACAAAAACAATATGATTCACAATAGTGATGGTGAATCATAAATAACATTTAAGACCCCCTGTTCTGCCTTGGTAATAAAATAATTCAGCGGTGGCAATGAATTATAATTAATGACCTATGGGGGGCATCTCAGTAGCGATATATCAAATATCTTAAGAGATGTCCCCCCATATTACAAGTATCAACTTTTACTTTATTCTTATGTTTCTTATATGTTACATTGTATCAAATGATTGATATGTGTAATATGAAATAAATATGTTTTGAGTATATGGAAACGCTGGGCCGATTTGGAATGCCATCTGGGTAAAACTCATACATTTTTTTTAAATATTTAATTAAATTTAATCCATACTAACCATCAGCTCTGATTTCTCTTGGTCCATGCCTACAGAGGGAAGACACAGGGAAATGTGCATCCGCCAAAACTGCAAAATAAAAAATATCAATAATTAAATAAATGACATACGTCTGGTATAACATGTCAGCTATTTCTTCTTATTTTTCCCCCTTTTAAATTTACTTTTCGCTGCTTCTGACTATGGCAAATGACCAATATGCATTTTGACGAAATATTTTCATTTTGGAAAGATAGCAAACTTGAAGTTGATTGGTAGAGAGATTTTTGCTCTGGAAATAAGTCATGTTTGACTTTACATACATGTCGATGTAGCTATTGTTGATTATTTTTTCTGAATCAATAAATTAATCAATCACTCAATAAATCAATCAATCAAAGTTTTTATAGTTTTTCCCCGTACCTGATTGGCTTAAGGAGTCATACTTCCGGCCAATGGGGTTACTTCACAAACCATCTATTTATAGCAATGTGTATGACACTAAACTGACAGCAGAGCTCATTTTTTCATGACTCTTGCAACATTCTTTTAGTGCCTATTATAAAAGACTGTCAAAAGGGTGTTGCAAACTCTTGTACCAAGCCTCAGGATTGTACCCAGCCGAATTCTTGAGACGTGCCAAGTTTTATAAATTTTTGAGGTGAAACGGAAGGGGTTTCTGAAAATGCCCCATTGTTATCAAATGGATAAACCCATAGTTACTTACATTGCCTATTAAAATAAATACCAGAATATGGAGTCTCTTGAAATTATTTAGACACTAATAAGATTTTACAAAAATGTTACTTTCCACAATTTGCTTATTATTTAAAATTATGGATTGTATTGACCATATAACCACTGACATATATTTGAATTAAACCGTAGAATTTTTTCATGCAACCTTATGCAAAATAACTTAGAACTGTATAATGCTTGGTGTGGCTCTAAAATATGAAACTGAAAGTGACATTCACTGAGTGATAAATCTTAATATTGTCCTAAAAATGATTTATCTGGAGGGATTATATGTGTCATATGTATAAAAAGATTCTGAGTTCTAAGTTGTATTGTCACGTTGTATAAATTTCTTCTTTTTTTTATTGGAGGAAAATAAAATAAAAAGAATTGGCAAAAATTTAACAACTAAATGACCTTGAAATTTAGTCATGGTCAAGACAAGATGACACCTTAACACTGCCCACCCTTAAGGGGATTGACAAGCAGCCTACACACTCTACATGTAAACAAAAATTGTATTTCCATTGTTTGGGGCCATTTAGCAAAATCGTCGCATGTGAATGATTAATTGGGTGATCGAGCATCACTTATGCACTCTTTATGCATGTTTCAAATACTTTTGTTTAAATATCAATATGTAGCAATTTAATTTTGGTTCATTTAAGATATTGGTTGTCTTACAACCATATTTGGCTAAATTAATTATTGTAAAAAAAAAAAGAAAAGCAGCATCATGGTAAGGTCAAACAATACAGATCTTGTCTACTATGATGAAAACAAAAATTGGTTTTCATAAATAAATCAAATTAATTTCTTAAAACAGCATCTAATTAATCTCTTTATTTAGTGTGTAACACAAAATTGCAATGGGAAATTTAAAATAATGATTAGGATTGAGGATGATGACGAAACAGCTGCATGTGCAAATTTGTGATAAGACTTCATTGGATAATTTTGATAATTTTACTTTCCCTTCAAATTAATCTGCCTATTTCCACCTACTGGTTCACAGTTTCGTTCTTTTTGCAGATACAGTTACAGGAAGCACTTGTCTTTGACTTGTCAATGAACACGGCTGCTATCAAGCACAACGTGGGATGTATCATGAGACCAGGAAGTAGGAGCAGAGGCGCCAGAACAATTATGACGTCACTGGTTCGTGTGGGGCTATTCCGGATGACGTCATCAAAATCTGCAGGGGCCATCTCATGTCACTCGCCACTGGCTAGTTTCATGTTAGCAGAGGCGTATAGATCTGGTTGTCAATACATTTGAAAAGAGGGTGGGTCAGTCACTGTTTTTATTTATGGCATTTCTCATATTTGTCATAATCCATAATATGATTTTTGCATACATGACTTGCAAAAATGTAAAGGAATTGACTTTCAATTATATATAGGTCCACCCTTTGCTAAGTTCCAAAACTTGTACAATGTTTAATAAAAGTTATTATAAAAAACACTTCTATATTAAGATCACTTTACTGGTTTATTCCAGGAGTGGAATAATTGTGGGGTGCCAGTAAAAAATTTAATGCAGGGAAGTAGCCATGTGAAAGAAGGGAGGGGTTATCCTGGCAAAGTTAGTTTGAAAACAAAGGGTGAAAAAGCCCGGTTGAATAATGAGAAAAAGGAGGGGGGGGGACAATAAACATACAAAAAAAAACCTTTATGCTAAATACGCCAGATACATTTTACATCTTTGTTTCATTTCATTTATTTTTCATTTTGTTAGCCTTGAAAAAAAAAAATTTTTTCACCATGATTGTACTAAGTTTCAGCTAAATACAGGATGGCGCGGTCCCTCTAATCCCTCTTTGACTAAATAGCACCTTTAGACCCGGCCTGTAATCGGGAATATGCAAAATACGCCCCTGAGTTGCTGATGGTGATCGTGGGATGGAGTAAACCGTGCTGGATTTGCCCAAGTGCACTATATTCTAATACCACTTGACTTCAGTTTACCCTGCAAAGGGGTGGGGGCGGACCATTGCTCATTGGGTCCTCACTAAGGTATACAAACAACATCAATCAGACTTATTGTTCCAAAGGCTGTCATTTTATGCCTGGTTTTATGATATGACCATGCCTCTCCCACTCATTCAGTAGTGACAGGTTTTGTAGTAGAGGACGTTATCCAATAATACTTATTGTTAATTGTGGTAATGGACTCGTTATCTTTATTGCATTGTTTACAGTAAATCGGGGATATTACGGAATATTAATATTACTGATGTTATGTAACGATTTGCAACTAAATATGACGTAATTGCTGCTAATACATTGGAATTCTGCCAATTTGATATTGGTCTAGAGCTGCTGAAGGTCCCGGGTTCAATCCCCGGCCAGGGCACTCTTCATGAGCTACATCCCAGAACGCATGAGGCGTTAAATTGAGGTGCCATGTACTAGGTGTCTATACAGGGTAAGTCTGTAACATGGTGTGTATTCCATAATTATCATCTCATCATTACTTCTGCCTACAGCTGGTCATATAAGCTGACTAAGCTTCAGACCCAGTATAGCATTGAGACATTTAGATTGACAAGACCACCTCCCTATCAAGACCATCTCAATATAAAGAAAATCCATGCTAATACAGTGGATCCCAACTTTAAGATCACCTGTACATCATACACAATATTGGATGGTGTGGAATCCAACATAGAGGTTTGTGGGATGATACAAACTTACATTGGCTGAGGCCAACTGCAGCCTCCCAAAAAATACTTTGCAGCCATCCAACATACACAGCCATCCAACATAATTAGCTGCTGTCCAATATACTCTACTGCTGTATAACATACACCCATACTCCGATTGGCTCACAGCAGCAGAGTGGAGAATGATTTTTCCTCATCCCACAAAACTATATGTTGCACTGCAATATTCCCAATGTACCTCTTATTTAGACCTCACTAATAGGACCACTAATTGTTCTACAAAGTGGTCTTAATGGCGAGGTTTTACTGTATAGTACAAGTCGTGGGTGTTAACTCATAAAAATATGAATAATTAGTTTTACGAAAGTCGAGACAAACATTCATTAATTAATAAGTTATTCCACGCCCCCAAGTTTGCTACACTCTGACTGTTTAAATGATTTTACGCTATTGATCATCTCAACTTAACAGATGCATGTGCTGTATATTTTAAGGTAAACAAATGTTTATTCTATATTACGGTAGACCAACATGTAACCGTAGTTTTTGCAGCAAAAATACTGTGCAAAAATTCGCCAGCAAAATGCCGTTAAAACTACAGGACATTTTTTACAGTGTTAATTTTGTCTGCGATGTCTAAATTGTGATATGTAAATATTTGGTATTGATATTGTTTATTTATTTATTTATCTATTGGTTGATTTAGAAATGTATATGCCAAGTACCTTTCGGTAATAAAGTATATTTTATTGGTCATTTATTCTTTATTCTTTGATGACTTGTTAATTTCTTTAGCTATTTTAAGTGGTATATAATATACCCAAATAAATTGAATTAAATTTAAGTTAGTGAAAAATCACCTTTGGAGTAAAATATGATTTTCCAAATACTTGAATTATCCCAAAATTCTAATTTTAACATTTATTGAAAATCTATCCTTTTTTTTAAACCCAGTTATAAAATTCTTAACATCGCACTACCTCACTATTAAGACAACCTCACTATTAAGACAACCTCACTATTAAGACCACCTCACTATTAAGACCACCTCACTATAAAGACCACCTCACTAGTAAGATTATCTCACTATTAGGACAGCTCACTATTAAGACCATCTCACAATTAAGATCATCTCACTATTAGGACCACCTCATTATTAAGACCACCTCATAATTAGGACCACCTCACCATTAAGACCACCTCACCATTAAGACCACCTCACCATTAAGACCACCTCACCATTAAGACCATCTCACGATTAAGATCACCTCACTATTAGGACCACCTCACTATTAAGGCCACTTTACCATTAAGACCACTTTACTACTATAACCACCTCACTATTAAGACCACCTCACTATTAAGACCACTTCACTATTAAGACCAATTCACCATTAAGACCACCTCAATATTAAGACTACTTCACCATTAAGACTACTTCACTTTTAAGACAACCTCACTATTAAGACCACCTCACCATTAAGACCATCTCACGATTAAGATCATCTCACTATTAGGACCACCTCGCTATTAGGACCACCTCACTATTAAGACCATCTCATCAGCTACTCACCATTAAGACCATCTCACAATTAAGATCATCTCACTATAAAGACCACTCACTATTAAGACCACTTCACTATTAAGACCAATTCACCATTAAGAACACCTCACGATTAAGATCATCTCACTATTAGGACCACCTCGCTATTAGGACCACTTCACTATTAAGACCATCTCACCAGCTACTCACCATTAAGACCATCTCACAATTAAGATCATCTCACTATAAAGACCACTTCACCATTAAGGCCATATCACTATTAAGACAACCTCACCATTAAGACCACCTCACTAGTAATAATCACCTCACCATTTGCACTACCTCAATAAGGGCCGTTAGTATTATACCGAGGTAGTCTTAATGAGGAGATACCACTGAAATGAATATTGCTGTATGTGTGACATTTTAAGGAGGCCTCATATTTGAAAATTTTAACTTTTTCTTCTCCTGTTGCATTGATATATATATTTTCAAATATGTATTCATGCCAACAGAATTCAACAAATTATTAATTATATTAAGCCACATTTACCGGACACATATTTGTGGTTTTTGTACAAATTAGACAAATTTTTAACCTAATTTTTTAACCGCGGGTGATTAATTGTTTCGATGTAGCATTTAGTGGGTCAGTTAAATATTTCAAACTCAACTAATTTCCTGCATAGCCACTTTTTAGCTTAATTTCCGTGAATTATCCTCAAATTTGTAAAAAAAATCCCAGGATAGCCGCATGATCAACTCATGCTGAATGATGCCACATTAAACAGTAATATCTACATTGTTGATAATATATAGGTCAGATAAGACAAATACATGGAAAATGACATGTACCTATTTGAGTCATCACATGTTAATCATAGTTTGTAGCTTGATACAGCAAATTAATCCTGACACATGCTTGAGTAATGCATTTAAATTTAGCAATGATTTATGATCATTAAAACAAATTCATAATTTAACCAAAAAATAATAATTCATAAAAATCACTGACATAGGTATAAGATTACATTTTTGCTGCAGTATAAAATATTTCCTTGTATTATAAAGCATTAACTATTTAAATTGATAAATATTTACAATTTTTATTTTTTAGGTATAAATTTATTAATTTTTGTAGTAATTACTTTAAAACTTGTACTTTTAATGACATATACATATTCTGTGTTTATGCTGGGGAAATAAAGGACCCCACCCCCCGAGGAAATTTGAACATGTGGTGTGGACGCCGAACCTTGTAATCTCATCATTACATCTGCCTCTAGCAGCTGGTCATATAAGCTGACTTAGCTTCAGACCAGTATCACTGAGAAAATATAATATATTAAAACATGAAGTTCAAATTTAAGGCTAAAATCCTTGAGTCATTGCACAAAAGAAGTAGACTACTTACTATATAACCCTATTAAAGACTGTTGATATACTAATAATATAATTGTGTTCATGGCCAGCTGGAGTGAACATTGTGTAAAGCTAATCAATGTCAAAATGAAAAAGAAGTTACTAATGAAATAGAGATTAAACATGTATATTGCTCAAATTTGATGATCATGCTAAGGGATGTTTTAATTTTTCTCGGACACTGTACTGTATACATAAAATGTATAAGGAAAAGTACAATTGACTCATTTGCACCGAAGCGTCTAGGGCCTACACTTACAATATGGCAAAATGACAACATAGGGCAAAAATGACCTGGTCTAAGACTAAAGAAATGATCGAATGATACTTTTTACTTATTACTCATTGCCTAAGGCACAGATTACAAAGCAGTACACATCAAAACCCTATAGTATGCTCAGCACCTGTTATTAAACATGTGTTAAGTCCAGAAATGCATCAGCGGAATGCTACTTATTGTAGCAGAAAAATTCCAAAATAGAATTCCTACAGAATTCCACAATTCCAGAATTCTTGTGGTAGAGGGAAAGATAATACGTACTGGACAAGACTGTTAAATTCCAAATTCCAAAAATGTATGTGTAGTGAAGAAGTATCTTGTAAAAAAAAAGAGTAAAATGTGACCAAAGAAAGTCCCACAAAAGACAAGATAAGATTCTAACAGATAAAACAACAATAGATATTGTTAGAGTTCAAAATCTGTAAATAACATGACAGCATTATAAATTACTGTTTTTGAAGGGAGATATCAGCATTGCTGTATTTAGTTGGTCAAGTAAATGAAGAATATCTCTTTCTTTTTTTTCTGTTTTGTAGCCAGAACGAGATGAATTCCTTTGATTTACATCTATTTTAATCACACCAGCAACATTCAGTTCCGTTCCAATCTGTATTGCAGACGTTACAATTTAGAAGACACGAGGATTCTTCAGGGAAAAAAAAGAATAAGAATACGTTTCGTCACCATGAAATCAAGTACTGAAATCAATTCTCAAGTGGGTATTGTGTTCTTTTACACAGATCACCGTAGTGCCATTTCCTGCATTTTTGCGGTTGACAAGACGACACTGTACAATGGTTGCCATGGCATTGTCAGGGTTTAATATCACTTTCACCGTTTCGTGAGTGGCATTTCGTATTTTGGTGGTTGGAGTAAAATACGACACTTAATGAAAACGTAGGCGAAAAGGCAAAAAATGTCACTTAAAGGACGAACTTTTCAAGGGTTAAAACCACCTAATTACCACTAAATTACCACCTTATAAATAATACCTCGTTACAACACGGAATTGACTAGATTTGAACTGGTAAAAAGCTATTAAGCGATTGTAAAAATCATTGTATGTAAATTTGGTGGTATTATCCAGTTACCAACTTGTTTAGTACAAATAACTTGAAAACTACTTGAAAATATCCTGTCACACTTAAATTACACACAATAAGTATCTCTCTTAATTACCATAATAAAACCATAAAAGGTATAATTATACGTTTCTATTTTTTCTTCAACAAAAGATCAACAAGTGTAGTGCAGCCAAATAAACTAAAGTGTTTTCAACTATTTGATTGTAATTAAATAAGAATATATTACTTTATTTAATTGAAATATAGTGATGTATTAATATTACTTATTGAATATTTATTTCAATTTAAAAAAGGCCTACATTAGGAGAGAATCATAGTTATTTTTTGCAAATGCTGATAATTCATCTAAAATAATTTTTATATTTATTCATTTAGTTATTTTCTTTATTGATAGCAGATTTCCGAGGGTTCAAAAATTTAGAAAATAAATTAAGAATTACAGTATTATTTGTCAATCCAAACTTAAAACAATATTAAAACAAATTTAACATGAAAAAAGACAAGAAATGACTATTAAAATCAATAAAGATTAGTGTATATATAAATTAACAAATTTTTTTTAACAATGCGTTTATCTATATATAGGTTTCTTCATGGCTATCTCATGACATCATTATGACTAAAAAGGAAAATCGTGATTGGAGAAATATAATTAGCCACTTTCCTCATATATATTAAAACAGGGAAATAACTTAATCAGTTCCTAAAATAGCTCCTAAATACATCAAATAAAGATTCATTAAAATAACCTATTATAGTAGTATGCTCGTTCAATTCATATTTCAGTTAATTATTGAATAAACACTGATGATAATTTATTACTGATAGGATCTGATGTAATATGGCGCGATGATATGCTGCTTAAAATGTGATCAAATTTAGGTATTTGAGGTTTCTATGCTTTTTGGAGATGTTTAGGGGATTTTTTTAAATCACAATGACACGCAATGTAACGATGTTCTTCCTAAAATACTTTTTTAAAAAATTTAAAAATACATAATCAGCTAGTAAATTATTTTAAATTACTAGGTAGTTGTAGACAGAAAGTTTAAAATATTAAATTTCTGTAACGGTGACATGGTAATTCTCGGTAATGTTACATAACTTTAATGTGATATATACATATATAGTTTTACAAAAATGAAGGCGGAACATCCATGATTAAACATTTCGCAAGCGTATAGGATACAAAAACAATATTATCGAGATAAAAAATAAGCCAAAGAATTGCATTGATAGATAGATAGATAGGTAGTTAGAAAAATAGATAGATAGATAGATATGGGAAGTGCAGCCCTCTAAGGCAAGTTATTGCTGCTATCGAGGGTTGATTGATGAGGTGAGAGAGAGGAGGAGTCCACCCATGTTACACATTTACCCCATGGGTGGGATATTTTACTTGTCTCAGCATAGACACTGAGTACAAGGGACTACCAATTTAACGTCTCATCCGAACGACATCCAGCTGGGATGATGCTCATGAAAGGTTGCCCAGACCTGGGATTGAACCCGGGTCCTTCAGAGGAGCAGGCGAGCGTCTTACCACTAGAAGACCCAGCTTAACATTAACAGCAATTTAGTAATTTAAAGTCTAAATAGTGGATTTTCACAGAAGGTTCTCTAAATTTCCACCAGGTGGCTATGACAGAATACTGCAATTCTATTGGCTGAAAAAGTTACCGTCCTTGGCTGTGAATGGCTGAAGCAAAGTGCGCCCCAGCAGCAGTATTTTTAGTGCATTTTAATGTATATTTGACACCTTATCATTCAATTGATTTTTATTATTTTTCTGAGAAAGTTATATTTATTGAATAAGTCAGTGATTATCTTCTATGTCTGAAAAGTAAAATGAGTAATTAGAGGGGAGGAAGGACTTATGTCTTGCTGAACTCAGGGCTGCTCAGTGAAAAGACTCTATTGTGGCGTTCTACATCACATACAAAATATCGTCCCACCAAATATTATTCGGACACTTTCAGAATTGGATGCAGAATAAAATATTATTAGATTCATTCCAATATATACTGTACACCAGGGACTGTTTTTGGGCTATGATTTCAAAAATATTATTCATCATAATAGCAGTTTATCAGTCTTGGAATATAAATTTAACATTCTCAAGATTTATAAATAATAATAAATAAATATTAACAAATGAAAAACACAGGGGAATAAACTTCCTAACCTCAGTAGTAAAACCAATTCAATTATAAACAAGTTGGTCGAAATTGTGGATGTCCACTGTACACAGAAAGACATCTATATATATACAATGTCACTCAGTACAGTCATGGAACGGGTACTTACTAATTTAATTTTAATCTATTACCTTGTGTCAATCCAAATCACTTTGGAAGCTTTCAGCTAGTATGTCAGGAATTTTTCAATCTTTCAAACTGATTCTTTGGTTCAATATGACTTTTTTAAACCCCTTTCTTAGTTCCTTTTTTACCCCTTTATATTTTGTCCGTCTGTGTGGTTTACCTACAGCACTGATGGGGCATTAGTTATGGCCTTAATTGTACCCCCTAATGGAGACATTTTGCCCCATTTTACCCCATTGCCAACACAGAAAAAGTCAAAACAAACCCCAAAGGCCCTTAATAACAGGGTAGCCATGCGGGCAGTATAGGACCCTTCGCTAGACCTACCACATACTTGGTTTAAGTCATATGGTTCCTATGTTCTTAGTGATTTGTATGGACTTCAATGGCTTTAAAAGAGCACTGTGGCAACAATAAGACATCTCATGATACCGTCGGAGTTATAACCAACTATTAAGGAATGTCGAAAAGTTACCGTCATATCGAATGCCGATCGGGTCGGTGTCAGTCAGCTCATATGACCAGCTGGCAAACGTAATGATGAGATGATAAGGCTGCTTGGCGACCACACCATGTTACATATTTACCCCATGGGTGGGGTCTGTTACTTGCCTCAGCATAGCCACTGAGACCTCAAATTTAACGTCTCATGCGATCGACATCTAGCTGGGATGTAGCTCATGAAGAGTGCCCGGGACAAGAATTGAACCCAAAACCTTCATCAGAGTTGGCCAATGTGGAATTGGTGGATGCCTTAACCATTAGGCCACCTAGCTGCATATGTCAGACCAATATTGGTCACCATCGAGATGCTACCATTTTGCTAAATAATTCCATAATTGTCCAATATCTCTAAATATTTCCAAGTGCACTGGTTGCATGCATCCTGGCAATTTAATTGTCTTTTTTTTGATTGAAGGGTTAGCTACTACTGGCTTAAGTCAGATGCTTTTTCCAAGAACTGAACTGGTTGACTGTAGTGACTGAATGACTAGTGGGTTGAGTCAGACTGTACCAAAAATAAACAACAGATCAATTCCTGAGAGCATTTTAATCAAATTCCGACATGTTTTTTTACTGAAGCATGATAAATATAGCCGCTGGGGTAAAAAATGACTAACGCGGAAATCAACGACCTGAAAAATGTATTTACATAATTTTTTATTGTAGGGAAGTTTTATTACTTACTGTTGTTTTTCTCAGAAAATAAACTTCTTGCTTGGTACGACTTATGCTTTTTGTCAATAAAGCCACTTTGAGGTTTTGTCAGGCAACATGACTAGGCAGGAAGATGTGATGATGAGATGATAAGATTTGGAGTTCACACCATAATACACTTCTACCCAGTGTGTGTGGGGTCTTTTACTTGCCCCAGCACAAGTGTCAATACAGGTTAACCAGCCCTTTAAAGTCCTGGGCCTCCTCATGGCAAGGGTGGTAACACTGTGGGTGAAGACCTCAAACTCCAGGGCCAGTGACCAACACAGGGCTCTGCACAATACCAACTAACTAACTAACTAACTAACTGACTAACTAACTAACTAACTAACTAACTAACTAACTAACTAACTAACTAACTAACTAAATAACTAAATAACTAACTAAATAACTAACTAAATAACTTGACTATTTGTTTCAATGACTTCTGGTTGACTTCCCAGATAGTATTCCAAATCGTTTCAACTTCGGCACAAAGTTGGCGACATTGATGCGATTTTGTTCCGACAGTGGTCGATATAGAAACGATGCTGGGCCGATTTGGAATGCTATCAGGGTTAGAGCTCATGAAGGCTGCCCAGACCAGGATTTAAACCAGGGATCTTCAGAAGAACTAGTGATATCTTAGCCAAAAGACCAATTAGATATCCCACAAGACACTGTATATAAATGGAGTAGTGGAAACTTTTGCTTTGCTGAAGATTTTCCTTTATATCAGCCCTCATTACCAGGAATTCCTGGACAGCTATTATAATATCTTTTATCAGCTATATTATTAAACTAATAAATTTAAATGTAATCCATAATAATACTGTTACAGCTGTTAAGATACCTGTAATAATACTTATAATAATATACTATTATAATGATGAAAGTGTTCAGGATTTCTACCATGCATAATATCATCATTCTGTTAAATGACTTAAAAAACAACTTATAAACTTTTACAAACACCAGACTGGACGTCCATATCACACATGTGTTTCTGGTGTCTTGTGTTTGGGTGGCCCAACCAACAGAGTTATACCAAAGGGTGCCTGTTACTACCTGCCCAATTGATCTTTTTTTTATGTCTTGTAATTTCGACTCATTGGCATTGTATTGTGTCTTACCCCTTTTGGGGGTAAACTGTTTTTGCCCTGAATGGAATTCCACACCCTCTCACCCCTCCTCCTCATTTCGAATTTGTGTGTGGACCACACTGGAGGGTTGCACCCCCTTAACAAGATTAATGATATGATCATTTCATCAAATGGACAGACACACAGATTCACAGATAGACTAAAAAACCATCAGGCCTGTCATAAAACTAAGTGTCAGTTGTCTCATACTGTTCGATAATGTGCTTGTGCCCTAATAGTTTTCTCGACAATGGAAAATGGCACCAATTAACTTCAATTTAACTCTGCTAGATTTCTTAAACATTCCTTGATTGAATTAAACAAAGTTCCGAAGGAATGTTATGTAGATTTCGGCCAATTTAATTCAATCAACTGAGGTGGTCGTATTAGGGAATAAAAGAGATACACGCATCGTGTGTGGTCTGAGTGGCCAACGGTCGAAAGTGAAATAACATCAATTGTGGTGGTGAATAGGGCTTTACGTCGTGTATTTCTGCACCTGATGGGCTAATTAGGACAGGTAGGGACCATGGCAATGAGACGAAGGATGAAACAGCCATCCAACATAAGCTCGACCGGGAATTGAATCCTATACCTTCAGAGTTGATTCCCAGTAAAACAGTCAATATTTATTGAGATATTTAAACATTTTTAATCCGTCAAAAGCTGTCACATCTGCCACGAATGGAACCCGCGACCCAGTGTTTGGAAGACCAGCGCGCTACCACTGAGCTAGGCCGCCACCCGAAATAACATCGATTACAAAGACAGACAATGCTACCCGTCATTTTAGTATACAGCGAAGAAGGCCCTGAATTGACTTTTACCAAAATGTTGAGTAATTCCGCAACATTCTTTCATCAGTCAGTCTTTTTCATTCGGACATCGATTAGCTTTTGACAATGTCCACTTATGCTGACCATAAACACAGTTTAACCATACAGAATGAAATTGTTATTACTGAACCTATTGGCAGCTTTTGCCAACGATCGCTAATAATCACCTCATGTTAGTTTTTGTGAAATGCATAAAAAAAAATAAGTTTATTTACTTGATTTCTATACTATTTATTTTGCTGCTGTCAATATAACTTATTGCATTGTATTGATTAATTTAGCAGCCAAAATACAGACCAAATCTTCACTATGATCTTTTCAAACATATATCAATCTTTTTTTTTAATTCTTCACACCTCAATTTAAAACAAAATAACAAATTAGGGAAAAACAGGACTTTCATACTTTATGTTGGTTATTCCAATTACAAAGAAAAATCACCTGTGAACACTGCATGTTTAGAAGCGCTAATTTTGTCATTGCCAAGTTGAATGAGAAGTATTTGAAAAATGCATTTCGATCAGGGGAAGCTCTTAAATATATAGGATTGTTCGTACCATGTAAGCACGTGCACTGAAGTTTATTGACCAAACACGAAATGTTTTAAAATGTAAATCTTCCTGATATAATTTCACTTCTTTTCTTAATTTTTTCCATGTGTTTTTTTTTTTTTTTTTTTTTTTTTTTTTTGTCTTTATTTTGTCAAAGGGTTATTTAAAAATATAGAAATGAATCGAAAAGATATAGAAAAAAAAAGGGTGTTTTAATTTCATGCCTTGTTTAATTTATTCATGCATTAAATCTGTAATTCTATCTATCTATCTATCTATCCACATATCCATCCATCAATCCATCAATCCATCAATCAATCTATCTATCTATCCATCTATCTATCATCCAATCTATGTATCTATCTATAGATCTATGTATCTATCTATCTATCTATCTATCCATCCATCTATCTACCTATCTACCTATCTATCTTATAATACCAGTTTTGTACAGTATACCAAACCACCTGTTAAATAGGGATATTATCCAAGTTGTTTTTACTCTTCACTGAACATATGTTTTATGCACCAGGGGCGAGACATTCCAAAGAAATGGACATCAGCTTATAACTATGTCTCATGTCATAGCCTATCAAAATAGTTTTTATTTTATTTTATTCTGTATCCGTTTTTATTATTGTATTGTTCTTAATACCAGTGATCTGTAGTATAATCAACCTATATGACCAGCTACGGGCAGACGTAATGATGAGATGATAAGGCCGCTTGCAGTCCACACCATGTGACACATTTACCCCATGGGTGGGGTATTTGACTTGCCCCAGCATAGACACCGAGTATATGGCACCAGAATTATTGCTAGGAGTGAAGTATGTCCAACAAATTATTTAACAACCGGTCACCGAAAAATTTATCTCAGATGTAAATACCGTATTTACTCGAATAAACGCCCCCCCCCCCCCTCAAATAGAATCCTCCCTCGAATAGAAGCCCCCCATCCCCACATCAAGCAGTTGAATCCAAAGAAATTGAGATTTATCAGAGCAATTTTCGTACATTTGTGTTTATATTGATGTCCTTCACTGCCCCTAAAATATTAGAAGCCCACGTTGAATAGAGGCTCTGCTTAGATGGCCTCAAAAAATTGAAGGGGGGGGGGGCTTCTATTCGAAAAAATACAGTAGATAGCGTAAGGAATAAAAAAAATATATATTTAGACTAAATAAAATTACCCAGATTGTGCAACAAAAATTGTTATGGATTCAATAATTTAAATAATATCAAGTTATTTGTGAAAAATGTTTTGTTTGTTTTTATTTGTTTATTTTACTCGTATGGATTTCATTAAAACTTCTTCCTCTTTCCAGAAACCTTGATATCACAAACATTGTTTAAAAAAAAAATTTCAACTTCTCTTTTAAACATTAAAAATGTGCCCTCCTTCCTAAATGTTTTTGGATAAACCGAACTTGGACATTTTAGAAAACCGAAATTTTTATCAAAATTGCATATCGTCTATTGTGTAATCATTCACAGTGATTATAGAGTAATCTCTAAATTTTCATGTTTTACGTAATATAATTACAACTAGAGTAATCTGTAAAATTATCCATGCAATGGTTTTATATCCATTTCCCTTTCCATATTTTATGATCTAATTCTAGGAAGTTATGAATTTAGCCTACATAATATTAATTATCATTACGTTTTCTGCACTTCTAATTATAACAATTTTAATAAATCAATCAATAAATTATATAAAATAAATTGTATAAAAAATTAATGCAATTACTATTTATATTTTTAATTTATTTAAGCGATTTACAGTACTGAACTAGAGCAAGTGTACGCGTAAAAGAAATTGCCAAAATTATCAGTAAACACGACTTCGTCAATGCCAAAAACTACCAATACCATTGAGAAGCGATTCATTTCTGTTCCAATCTCTCTCCCAGATAGCATTCCAATATAGAGGCGATGCTGGGCCGACTTGGAATGCTATCAGGGCTGTGTTTATAGTAACTTGAAGTAAGCATTGATTAAAGCTTAACAATGGTGCACAATTTAAAATTTGACTTATGGAATGTAGGAGATTAATTATGGAATGTCTCTACATTTTGGCAATTCTGATTGATACAAATATGTATCTATTCATCTGTGAATATATATTGTTTATAATTGTGTGTGTTTATTTATTCTCCTAGCATTACCAGACCACCCGCACTGTATGGGTAACGGCAGCCATCTTTGATGTTGTCCTTAGCAACCATGCATATCAACCACAGACCCTCCCCTTGGCAATGCCTCATTCTGGATGTCAGAGGTGTCACATGATGGCAATAAAACATACAATAACAGGCATAGTTAGCAATTGATGAAAAGTGGCTCATTTCTTAGATCTTAATACAGTATTACTTATACAGAATGGTCACCTAAGGTTTTGCTAGAGAAGGCTATAGTCGGCTCATCTTTAATTCCACATATACACTTTTATTGTCTGATGCAACGAAGTGTTCCAGTAATGCACTCATTTGCCTAGGAGACCTTGGCCACACTTTGTTAAACATTGTTTAACAAAACTGACTGCATGGTCAGTCATGCAAAATAATTCGTGGATTAGCTAAATGCACAAATTTCATTGCATTGGCTTGACCACTAGACTGACAAAAGTTGATTTATGTCATTTTCTTGTAATAAAAATAATGTTGATGTGGCGGTGTCCAGTGCCAAAGTGACACTGACTTTTAATGTGTCTTCAACAAACAAATAAATATGCATGATATCATGTAAATTGTTTGGTCCCTTGCAGTGGGAAGAAAAACTGTAGTTAGAGAAACATTTTTTTCTCCAACTGCTGATTAAGGCATAACATATTACATATTTATTACACATTTTGATGTGTATATAAAGTAAAAAAAAGAAGGCAAAAGATATTGTATAATATTTATAAAATTTTTATTATGCATATTCATATAAGATCACAAGTTGTCAATGAAAATATTGACATCATACAATGAACACAAAGTGAACACAACCAAATACTTCGTTCAGATTTGATAGAAGTGTAGCAGATCTTGCTAGAAAACATAACATAAAGCTGTGTCAAGATAAAATACTTCAGATGTAGACAAAAATATAAAGGTTCAGATCTAGGCAAAATGGTCCTGATCTAGACAAAATATAGTTCATAACTAGACAAAATATAGTTCATATCTAGACAAATACATAGGTCTGATCTAGACAAAATGGTTCTGATCTAGACAAAAATAGTTCTGATCAAGACAAAAACATAGACGAAATATAATTAAAACTGAGCATTGACAGACATAAATCTGAGACTTAAAATTAACTTAAAAGAAAAATACTTTTGAGTTGCAGCTGAGATCTTGGTTCAGGACACAAAATAAAGCTAAACAAATAGGAGACAAACAACAGGACAAATAAATAGATAAATAGATAAATTGTCTTACTGACAAGAGATAAATAGATAAATTTATCATTTGGACAAGACAATAGCCTGATTTCCTTTTTTGAAAAAAGGATGTCGATTAAATACAGAGTACGATGCACAATCTATATGACATGTAACATCTGTTCGACACTGGTCAGCGTCATCCGAGTGAAATTGACATCCGGCCGTCGTCGAGTCGAACGAGCAAGCCGTCAAGAAATTCCATAAATTAATGAATTATGCTTATTAAACATGGAAATCGGGTAAACACTGACATTTTAATATCACAGCTTGCTTCCTGTTCACAGGCACGAGATCAAATAACACCAGTTTAAACGCTTAATAAATTAACCCCCCCAGACAAACACATCAATAACTGCTGCTGCTGCTGCTGCTGCTGCCAAGTATTTCCGAAAATCGAGCAAAATTTGAATTTAAAATTCAAATATTTTCAATCAGACATTTCCTGGAGTGGACAATACCTACATTGAATTAAGATCCGTAAATGGTCACTTTTGACTCATCATCAGCAGTGATGCACATAAATAATCAGTTATTGACATTATTAACCTTTCATACATCCCAAATAAACAATAAATTACAATCACACCTCAACCATATATTAAATGAACGCATAAATATTAAATGCATTATCAGCGGATATTGCAAGCTATGGCAGTATGGAATATGATAATAATAATATAATTAATATAAGTGTAAACTAAATGAAATATTATTATAAATTACGTTAAATCGACTTAAATTTTCACTAATAAAGTTTAGTTTTATAAGCAATAGCAGTTTATGATATTGCCATAAATAACTTTACCCTAGTTTTGAAAATAATACAATTTGCTGGTGAACTATAGCGGTGGAAATAATAATAATCATTTTGCACTTTTGATTAATATCAATACTAAAAGGTAGTAGCATTCAAAAATGATGTGATATTAAATAACAAAGTGACATATAACATTTCTCATCATTCTATATAATAAATTATCAACAATTGGCAAAAATAAATAAATATATGCAATAAATTAAAATAAGAATCATCTGTTCGAACATGAGCGATCGAAGTAGTTGAACTAATACATACTGTGAGCTTTGGCATTGGAAGCATGATTGGCCTGTATAGCTATCTGGGGGGTGGTGGTGGATTAGGGCTTTACGTCCTGTATTTCTGCACCTGATGGGCTAATTAGGACAGGTAGGGACCATGGCAAGAGACGAAGGATGAAACAGCCATCCAACATAGGCTCGACGGAGAATTGAACCCAGGACCCAGTGGTTGGAAGCCCAGTGCGCTAACACAGAGCTAGGCCTCCACCCTGTAGTAGTAGTAGTAGTGTTATTGTTTAATGCCTCATCAGCACCAGAGTGGGCTATGTAGAGGCTCTCTAGTGTAAAAATGATCATCCATAGTTGGTAGTAGAAACCAGAAGCATGCAAAAAATCAATAAGTGTCTGCGTTGGATAGCTGGAGCAGCTTGTGCAATGCGCACTGTCCTGTTTTAGCCACTGGGGATAGAGGACTTCACCCCAAGTGTTTCCACCCTCGCCGCGTGGAGGCCTAGGACCTTCGAGGGCGCCTCCACCCTGTATAGCTATCTGGGTAACTACATGTAAAGAGAGAAGTGTTTCAGTGATAATGATGCGTCCACACCATGTTACACATGTACCACATGGGACCCTCAGCAGAAATAGGGAATTGGTGGATGCCTTAACCATTAGGCCACCCAGCTGCACTATACAGGCCAATCTGTTAAAATATCTTTGGAATGACAGAAAAAAGTAATTCAAGCAGTATAATAATTAGGAGACACTCTGCCTGTAGACTGACAGCGATTCGAAAAAGTGTAAAGCTAATTTATGAAACTCCCTTAATACAACATAATCTCTTTTATGCCTATTTTCTCTTTGTTCCACATCTCTTAAAGATTCTGACATAACGCTTTCGGAAACGGTGACACTTAAATCTAACTGGTGCTGATTTCCTAAATTATGTAGATGACACAAGACGTCATAAGCGTGTCGTTGCACGTATCCTTGGTAAACTTCTTGCAGAGATGTTTGGTGAGGCGCTTCGTAAATTTTTTCATCGGCAATAGCTTCTTCCATAAACACTATTATCCTCACGTAATGGTTATAGTTTTCACGAAGGTAGATTTCCAACTGAAAATAAGCAAAAAGAAAATAGATTAGTAAAACTAGTGACACACCATCATTATCCTCTGACTTTGGATTTATAAAGTGTTGGGTGGGTGTATTAGGGCTTTACGTCCTGTATTTCTGCACCTGATTGGGTAATTAGGACAGGTAGGAACCATGGCAATGAGATGAAGGATGAAACAGCCATCCAACTTGGGCTCGACCGGGAATTAAACCCAGTGGTTGGAAGCCCAGTGTGCTACCAACCCCGCACAATTTAATGCAATTCTGGTTAGTAAAACTCAATGTTAATTTGGATTTGTCGAAGTGGTTGATATGGAGACATTCTCCATAATATATAACAATTTTTTAAACTTTAAATCAAAATTGGCTAATTCGCTAAGTATTTCTGATATTCCCATATCAAGGGCCCAAGATTGCAAATTGAGGATTTTAGCGATGTCCATCAAAATTCCTCATTGGATTAGCAATGGGATAGAACCAAATTTTCTGCAAAATGCTTCAGAGATATCTGTTATATTTACCTCTATATCTCTAGAGGCCGAACTGTCCAATTCTGGTAGACCGGATAATTTCCAACCTTCCATACTTTTCACAACTTCCGCACTTCCACTAAACCTTCTTATTACCTGAAAAATTATAAATAAACACATAAATACAACAATAAATCATTTGAAACAAATTTAACACCATAATCTCCTGCACACAAAATAATGTGGTACAAAAAACAATTACACTTTTGTTCTTTTTCTAATATATATACACATAAAAAATTTGTTTGATGCGAAGAAAATTATAATTTAAACAGAACTTGGTCACTTTAAGTGTAAATGCATTTAGTATCAAGTACAACAAGAAAAAATAAGTTTGTAATTATTAGTAAGTTTATTTTATTTTTATTAGCAAAGAGTTATTCCTAGAGATTTTTTCAAATTCTTTCTTTTACCAAGTATGTTAAAAATATGACTGATATAAGAGTCTTTGATGGCACAGGTGGTAGAGGGTCTTTTTGCAATGTATGGGTTATGAGTTCCAACTTCTAACTATATTTTACAAACCAAACTATATAAGATTAGTTTTGTTAAAGCTTTAATTGAGAAATAAAATATATTAAGTTGGAATTTTCTTTAGGTTAATCCGGTCACAATTTAGTAAACACGGATGTTTTCTTCACTTTATAATTTTTTTTTTTCCTTTTTTTTTTGGTGGGTTTAGTTTTTGTTTACAGGTTTAAGGTAGCCCGTCAGCTGTTGTTAAATTGACCACTCAATCAAAATACCATAAAACTTTTACTCATGTGCCCTAATCACTAGGAATGGTCACTACATCCTTAAAAACATGCTTGATGAAACCACGTGCCCAAACCAACAAGCTGACATAAGAATCAGAAGTGTGCTTGTAAATATTTCCACTGAATAACATGTATATAGTACAATGATAGCCAAACAAAAACAATGATCAATGAATATGAATATTGATACACTATAAATATCAATACAGGAAATGTTATATACCTGGGATAATTTAGTAGTTTTTTGTTTAGAGATAATTTCAATATTTATCTACTTTTTAAATAGTTTATTCCCAGACTATTTATTTTTTCATATTTTTATCATAAACTAGTCAAATATGATATGATGAAAGTTTAAAAAACCTCACAAATAAGAGACTAAATTTTAAGACAACTTTGACCTCCTGTTCGGTGTCTATGCTGAGGCAAGTAAAAGATCCACTCATGGGGTAAATGTGTAACATGGTGTGGACTCCCAAGCCTTATCATCTCATCATTATGTCTGCCTACACCTGACTAAGTCTCAGATCCGGTAGCATACAAACATAAGAACATTTTAACCCCACTTTACTAGCTTCCAAAATTGTACAAAATATAAGTTCCACAATTAAGACCACCTCGATATTAAAACCTCTTATTAACTTAAAAGATGGTCTTAATTCCGATGCTCCACTAGCTAATGTTATACACGTGGGCAGTCAAAACTAATTTATATTTCATAATTACTAATCTATGTCACTCTGTTTCATTGTAAATGTCATTTTTAGCCTACACGATAATCAATGTGTTCATCCTAAAATTAGACCAGTACAAAAAAATTAAAAATTAAACAATAAAGGGATTATATAACACAGCTTGTTTCTTTCCTTTTTTTTAAACTTCACCATAATATCACCTCGCTATTGCGGCCACTAAATCTAATGTGTAGGGTCTGAACAATGAAACAATATTGTAAATTAAATACCTATCATTGATTTACTGACATATTCTATTATCGTTATTCGTTAAAATCTTATCAAGGGGGGGGGGGGGTGACAGTTTTGCCCCCCCCCCCCCAATGACTACTCCCCTGAAATATACAATTATAATTGATTAGCCTTTTAACTCTCTAGGGCACTCTCGCGCTTGTCTTTTCTGAAAACTTTTGGCCGATTTTTCAGAACTAAATAAAATCTTCAAAATGCTATAACTCAAAAACTATTGATGGGGGGGGGGGGGTGACACAGTCTCCCCCCCCCCCCCCTTCTAAGGGCCACCGTGGCTACACCCCAGATATACTTTACCATTATAATTGATTAATATCTTAACTATCTAGGGCACTTTCACTTCTAGTGACTTTTCTGGTTTGGATAGGAAGTGCAAATCAACCAAAACATGACTAAGTTGCTCAAATGAACATCTATCAACCCTCAAGGATGACTGAATTGACCGATATTCCGTGTGGAGAAAAACCACAATATTCTGTACCAAGGATACCACTGTCTAGCCCGGATGTAGGACCCCAGGGGGGTAAATTATCGCGTTTACCCCAAATCTGGGGATCCTAAAAGATCCACCTGGTGGAGGGGTACCACAAGGAAGGGGCTGGAACCCCCTGTATAAGTCTTATGTAAGGCGGAATTCCCTTCCCTTAAATTGTGACTAGACGGTTAATATTATTATGCGGAAGTACTCATGCACCATTACACCTGTGAAGTAAGTTACAGCGCAGTACACTGGCCATCACGGTTATAAGAGTACCTCACTGGTAGGACCAGTTTTAAAACCCCATTTTAAAGGCTATCTCACATTTAAGAACACCACAATTAAGACCCCAAGAGTTGAAATAAAACCTTGATAGATAGATAGATGGATAGATAGACAGATAGATGGATAGATAGATATATAGACACATGGATAGACAGATGGATAGACAGACAGATAGATAGATAGATAGACAAGACAAGATAAGATGAAAAGATAAGATAAGATAATATTTATCTTTGAGATTTTTTTTCAACAAGGCGCTACTGTACATTTTTGTAAGTTTCGAACCCAGATCACTATCTGAAGTTGGTGACCAGTATAGTAACATTAAACACTGTGCCAACGAAGCCATGGGACTACAATGATGAGAAAAGTCAGCAAGGTTATTTTGACTCCTACATGTTTTTGCCCTAAAATCACTCAATAATTCACTCCCCAGCTTCTGTGGTAGACCACGCTTTGATAGACAATTTAACGATGAACTTTTGCAATATTATGTAGCCACTCCTACACATGCAGTGCATGCCTAAAATTTTTAATGCCTACATTCACTTTTCAGAGATGTACTTTTGTCATTTTTCAAAATAATCTAGATCAGTCATTTTTTAATGATGTTGAGCGCTTTCAGTTTTGATTCATAAACAGTGGAAGCGAGTAATAAATACATTCTTATGGCCTGCCAGTATTATTGTTCTTGTAATTATGTAAAAAGTGCTTCGGAATTAAGACCACCTCAATATTAAGAATATTAATACCACTTCAGTTAATAGAAGCAAAAAAGTGGTTTATAATTGTGCAGAAAATACAATAGATATGTAAAAATTATGAAATAATAAAATAAAAATTATCTTAAATTTTCATTGGATATTATTGACTATTATTGCATCTCTGCAGCATCTTCATCATAGCAGATTTCGAGTCATGAGGAGCATCACGAACTGACCATGCAATTCCAGGAAATGACCTACTATTTACAATAGAGTACAGACCACTATCCCACATGCCATCCATTTAGCCATCAACGCTTGTCAGAGACCAGCCCCCGCATTGTATACTGGCAGCCTCGAAATTAAGACCATCTCATTGAGTGTCTCAGTGTTACTGGGTCTGAAGCTTTTCAGCTTATATGACCGGTTGCAGGCAGACGTAACGATGAGATGACAAGGCTGCTTGGAGCCAACACCATGTTATACATTCACCCCATAGGTGGGGTCTTTTATTAGCCTCGGCATAGACATCCAGTACAAGGCACCTCCAATTTAATGTCTTATGGTATCAATATGAAGGTAGTTAATTTTGGAACTGTTTCATGTGGTCTCAGATTTAAAATGGTCTAAATCTTGGATGATTTTCATTTTTATGATCAATTCTCCCCTCATAAATACTCTTAAATTTGATGTGGTCTGGAACTTAATAAACATCATAAACTAAAAAAAAAAATGTGTATATAAGTTATTATTTTGTCCCCAATCAATAGTCTATTATTGAACCAGTGTGATCACAGACTTGGGTCAGTGGATATAGACCAATAAAAGATATCATTATCGAAGTGTTCTCAATAGTGGGGGCTCATGATGGTGGGGTTTTTGTGGCATCTGAAAACTGTCAGCAGCAGTAGCTATTGCTTATCTTTTGTGGTAGGAACAAATAAATTTCTGCAGTAGTCATTCGTGTACGATGCAGGAGCTCATGGCTTCCATAAACATGTAAAAACAGTCAATATCAAGGACAATTCCATATTTTATATCATTTTAACATATGACCATGCGCGTCATATCGTCAGTACAGTGAATATATTTATGACAATGTTTAATAGTGCAAAATATTTGCATTAGTGTACTGTAGTAGTCAAGGTAAAATATGTTTCACTAAATGTTCAATAAAATGTTAAGAACTCTTGCATACAACTTAAGTAGTACTTAAGTAAGACTTAAATAGTACTTAAGTAGTACTGAAGTAAGACTTAAATAGTACTTAAGAATTATTACAATTGCTGTAGAATTATTAAAAATTATTTTAATTTTGATATCTATGACTTATAGACTCCCACCTATCACATACTTTCAACACAAGGAATTGAGATCAAATCACGTTTTGGAAATACTAAATCTTGATGCAAACAAAAATATGAAACGGTCTGAGTGACTCCATGGTCTGAGAGTTTGAATAATTTATGAAACCTGTGAATACAGGGCGTGAACATGAATTTTTTAATGAGTATAATCAAACTTTGAAATCATGACTCTGACATTCCTTCAATAACTGAAAAATGTATCATACATAAGAGTATGTTCTTTGATTTCCCCTGTTGAAAATATTTCCAGATCTTAATAATGAGGTTTTATAAATAGTGGTTAAATACAATTTTAAGAAAAATAGGTCTAAGTTGATATACACTATACACTGTTGTATACCTAGTCATGCATGAGGTTTTCTCAGCATGCACTAGAATTATCTGCAGGGGGCCCACATACACTATATTCAACTCACCATTAAGACCACCTCACTATGAAGACCACCTCACTATTAAGACCACCTTAATTTTTGAACCAAAGATAATTATTGTTATATTTTACCCTTCCATAAAGATCACCTCACTATTAAGACCAGTAAAATATAAATCTAAACAAAACAATTAAGTTGTATGACACATTTTGGAAGTTCCCCCTATAGACAATATGTACCCTTGGGTGCCATGACAACCGAACTTTATACTTATTGTTCGCAATATTTCCTCAGGAAATCAGAGCCTCGCAATCGCTGGAGGTGTCATTCGGGCATTTATTGAGTGGGGGCAGTTGACACGATTTTGTGTCACAATTCACGAATTCCGAACCACAGCTGTCTAAATTAAAACACATACCTACAGGAAGTAGGAAGTAGGAAGCTACGGAATGGTACTAACGGTATAAGTCAATATTATTTTTCTATTTTTAGAATGGTTGACTAGTTATGTGATTTTAGTATTTTTAGATTTGGGTCTCTCATGTACAATGTGTATATTTAGAGATTTTCGAATAAGTATGGAATTTGTGCTAATCATGAATGTTGAGGTATTTGGGAGTGCAATGCACAAAAATTGCCTGAAACGAGTTGTCATTAACTGAATATTATCCACAATGTATTTTATAACTTATTGCCAACAGTTACATCATCAAAGTTTTACATTCATACATACATTACGGATGAATATTGTGAAATATTAGGCAATCTTGTATCAATTAATGGTTAAAAGAAACTATCCTTTCTAGATAAACATTGTGTAAATGTTAACTATTTTCGCACAAACTGATTCAAATTTAACTATAGATAAGATAAGATATTTATTATTGCAAAATTATCACAAAAATGTTAATTTATCTGTCTAACTATCTATCTATCTATCTATCTATCTATCTATCTATCTATCTATCTATCTATCTATTCAACTATCTATTCAACTATCTATCTATTCAACTATCTATCTATTCAACTATCTATCTATCTATCTATCTATCTATCTGTCTATCTATCTATCTATCTATCTATATATCTGTCTATCTATCTAACTATCTATCTACCTATCTATCTATCCACCTATCTACCTATCTATCTATCTATTGTAGCTCACCTTGGTTGTTGCACGAGTCTGACACATACCTCATTTAAGGCAGCATCTTAAGTCACTTAAGGGCATGTGTCAGACCACAGCAAAGGGAGCTAGTACAACAACCTGTGAATCAATTCCAGGAAAGGTAAAAAAGACAAAAATCACCCCAAAAAACAAAAACACTGCAGTAGCTGCTGCAGCAACCTGTCAGAGCTTTTGACTCAGTTTCCTGGCTGACTGACTCACAGATTGACTCACTGTTGGGTACCTGACTCAAGGCATGAGTTTAACATTGCTTCAGAATCACTGCAAAGCCAAAACGTCATCATAATTTTGCTCTTGGGATAATGACAAATCTTACTCATTGTCAACGGAATGCATGTGTCAAAATTATGCGTCAAATTTATCCGTCAAATTGATCAAATGGGTCACTATAAACAGTCTTGTGGCTTGAAAAGTGTGGGTAATTTTCATTGTGTCATCATATGATTGTCATGAACGCAGTCACACCGGTTAAATTCCGGGCATTGCATGCTGCTGATCACGAAACTAAATAGCCTACCGCTTAATTGTCATACAAACATTTGCGGTGGAAACAATTATACAGGAACTCTACTATTAACAGCACCAAATAATCTATCCATCTATGCATCTATGCATATATGTATCTCTGTATCTATGTATCTATGAATCTATCTATCTATCTATCTATCTATCTATATTTTAATATAATTTATTATGATAGCTCAGAGATAGGACAAGTTAACTTAGATAAGTTAAGATATGCATATATATATATATATATGTATATATACAATAGAATACTTTGCATATATATATATATATATATATATATATATATATATATATATATATATATATATATATATATATATAATTAAACGTATCTACATTTATATCTATGTTGCACTTTAAAGCATGTTTAATATAGTTTTCATAGTCAGCTATATACAACTTTTTGACTAGTCGATCAAAAGCTTGGGAAAAAAATTGTATAATTTCTAAAAATTGCTGTAATCTGAAGTATTATACCTTCATTTCCATTTCAAAATATCAGCGGAATTTCTTCAAACATTTTGCCAACAGCATCAAAATTCCACTGCAGTGGTCAGTGATACACTATTTTTGCTGAGCATACAATATGCAATTATATGGGTTCTGGTGCCATACAAGTGCCAAGAAGCACAGAAATTGTACAAATTTGGCAATGAAAAAAATCTGTTAGCACTAACAATTATATTGGAGTTCCATTGAAAAATTGTGCAATCTTAAATATTGTATTATATTGTATTGTATTTTCTCAATGCTACTGGGTCTGAAGCTTAGTCAGCTTATAGTACCAGCTGCCAGAGGCAGACGTAATGATGAGATGATAAGGCTGCTTGCAGTCCCACGCCACGTTACAATTTACCCCAGTGGATGGGTCTTTTACTTGCCTCAGTACAGTGCAAATGAATTTTAGCTCATGTTGGGCTCATACATAATACCCAGGCTTGTATTTGAACTCAGGAGGTAATGACCCATGCTTTTTAACCAAATTTTACCACCTGTGCCATTAAAAACTTATTTCAAACAATGAGTTGCCATTTATCATAAATTTAGTTTTAATTAAGTAAGTTTTTAACTTTTTTTTCATATAATCTAATTTGCTTATCAAACTGCATTATACTAATTTGGTAAAAATATCTTTGATAACACTTAATTTGATTATGATTTCATGATTCATAACCTACATACAATTTTTGTGATAATTAGATTTCTAGGAATAACTAGAATTATATTATATTATATATAAATATATATTTTTGGAAAAAAATTAAATTCTTATAACCTTCATACAATTTTAGTTGTTTAATTCCTAGCAAAGACCGAAATATTTTCACACAGAAAAAGTAAATTTAAATTGCTATAACTCGCATACAATTTGAAGTAAAATAAAAATTATAGGATATAACATATATTATAAATAAATATTACTTACGTAATCATCTAGTAATTGGCTCAATTCTAGTGTGGAACTTCTAAGCAATGAAATGACTCCATCCAAATGCTCCGTGACTGGTATTATGGGCTGATTTGGTCCAATTAATGACGTTTCTATGGAAACAGAATGCCCAGAATCACATGGATTTAACCATCTTGAGGTCACAGGCACCGATTTGCAGACGGTCGCCAAACTTAAGCAAAATGCTGTAATTCCTAGAAATGATAATTATCAATAATAAATATACATCCATATTTTTTGGCAGTAAAATAATGAAAACTATAATGTTTAACAATATATTCATATTTTTAACATTTATTTAAAGTTATACTTGTAATAATTGATCTTAAATTCTCGATGTAATAAAATAAAAAATAAATTCCCAAAAATTATATAACAAATATTAAATTTGTAAGGTTTAAGCAAATAAAAAACAGTACCAGTATAAAAGTTTGACATAAATATTGTATTACATGTTTAAAAAAAAAAATTTAAATGGAACATTTCTGCTAATAAAAAATATTTTAAATGTCAATATAGGTCAAGCACATATAATTTAACTAGCGTCTGTTATCATATCCCATACCAGGAATCAGCTGTTAAAATACATCAATATTATATTACTATATTGCCTATACATATTTACAAGGACTAGTATACATAATGCCCCTATACAAATAATGCAAGTAATTTTTAAGTAAAAAAAAAAAATATATATATATATATATACTTACTTATCAATCCAGTAGCTGATACTGTAGGGTATTGTGTATTAAAAACCATTTTGGTGTTGAAGTATAAGTATTTACTCAAGAGTTTTTTCTGCACTGTTTTTTATATCTTGCTGCGTTAGTGAGCGAGTAGTAGTAGTTTTAGTAGTTGTAGTTGTAGTGCGCTTTTATATGTGAGAGGAAAGGGGGGGGCGGCGGCGGGGGAACCATTAAGCAATGGATACACATCCTGACAAATCACCCTGACAAATCAACACGACATTTAGAACGATATAATTATTGAGATTCTTAACATGTTATTTGGAATATAAAAAACAACTTTGTATCAATTAGTACTACGAAATATGTAACAATTTTTATTTTATCTTTATGTACAGGGTTAAAAGCAGTATCATCATAGACCCACCCGAATAAGGAACCAGCTGGGTGGCCTAATGGTTAAGGCATCCACCAATTCCACATTAACCAGTTCTGCTGAAGGTCCCGGGTTCAATTCTTGGCCTGGGCACTCTTCATGAGCTACATCAGCTGGATGTCGATCACATGAGAGGTGCCATGTACTCGCTGTCTATGCTGAGGCAAGTAAAAGACACCATCCATGGGGTAAATGTGTAACATGGTGTGGACTCCAGGCAGCCTAATCATCTCATCATTATGTCTGCCTCTGGCAGCTGATCATATAAGCTGCCTAAGCTTCGAAACATTGACATCAATTGATCTAGATAAGATAAGAGATGAGATGAGAAAATATTTATTTAAATTTTATCTTATCTTATCTTACACTTCGTGATATCAGGCAATTCTACACGGATTGAATTGTAAATAAACAATAATGTAAATGAAACAATGCCTAAATAGATAGATAGATAGATGATAGATAGATAAATTAAATTGTTAAATATAATTTAACCCTAATTGTATGGTAATTTGGCCACTCCCATATGGGTCAAATAAAAAAAAATTGGGATGCATTCTTTTTTATTGGAAAAATTTCGAAGGATCAGCAGAATATATTTGTCCTAGATTTGTACACAGCAGTCTGCAACTTTATATAGACAAGTCAGCAATCTAGCTAATTTGGTCAAAATAGACTCTCCAATTTAGGAAAGTGGAGATATTTAAAATTAAACAATTAGGTTAGGTTACGTTCTTATCATATCAGCTTTTGTTTGTGTTAAGTTTAGCTTTTTTTTAAACTGATTTCTAGAATTGTTTAGCCGTTTCAACTTTCTTGCAAGCTTTAAATAGTTTTCCTATTCGTTTATTATAATTCAATATTCTTAGTTTGTTTATTTATTGCAATATTTAGTTCCCAGTGATGTATTGCATTATTGGGAGTTATAATTAATTGATTTGTGTTGTATTTTAATTTTTAAGGCAAAATGATACTCATTAAAAGGGTTTCCTCAAAAAGGAATTTCCCAGTTTTCCTGGTAGGAAGTTTAATTTAACAAAGTCATTACTAACAAAATTCACTGCAGTTTCAGTTCCTTTGTAAGACCCAGTAGTGATCTGTTTCCGGTTAGGTCATAGCATCCGTATAACGCACATTTAATCAATCAATTTATCTTGTCATTGCTATTGAACTCAATTCATAGAAACGGGCATGTTTGTTTGTTGCCGGCCAATCCCCCTGAAAGTGGTCGATGAATTTTTCAATCATGCTTCCTTGTTAGCTCATTTTTGCGTGGCTTGTATTGTATTGTATATTTTAATTAATTATAATCATACTCAGCATATACGATCGGCTGCAGGCAGACGTAATGATGAGATGATAAGGCTGCTGGGATTCCACACGTTGTTACAGGTTTACACCATGGGTGAGGTCTTTACTTGCCTCAGCACAGGTAGCTCATGAAAAGTGACAAATATAGGATTCGGACCCAGGACCTGAACAAGAGCTGGCCAATACCTTAAGCACTAGACCACTGACTGCTTTTTCATCTTTTAGTTTCAATAATTATATAATAATGTCTTAGTTGATCAAATCTCATCTTTCTGTCACTGTTTTTACCAAAAGAAACCACCATGGAAGCTCATAAACAGCGCTGGGAGAGGGGTTTGAACCCATGCACCCAGAAAAAATGCCACAGCAGAAAAACTAACCACTGGGTCACAAACTTCCAATCATTAACTAATGCTACAAAAAAACTTTTGGAATCAGATGTATATATATTATTATATCTCTCAATTTGAATTACTTACAAAAAATAACAAATAGTACAAATCTTGCCCCACTGATAATGCAATATTTCCCTATTCATTCATTCATTTATTTATTGATCAAAACCCAACCCCCCTTATGTTTCTCATGATGGCTCTTTTAGAAGTATTTCAGGGCTAAACATCTCTGTTACACTTCACACAGACTAGCATGCCCTCTCGTGTTAAAGCCATTAATCACTACCTAATAGGTTCTATTCACTTTAAACCATACAGCTAGGACCACCAAGGCTATAGAAAAACCCCAGCTGTTTGAAGTTGCATCCCTTTTATGAAAATAAAGACCTCGGAACGTATATATCATCTCTTTTATTGGCTGACTCTCCACTTCTGATTCGGCTCAAATTAAAGTGAAATGAGAAAGGGGGGAGGGGAGGGGGGGGGGACTTATAGATAATATTGCACGATGAAGGAAAAAAAGAAGACAGAAAATATAGCAAAAAAAAATAAAAATTTGAAAGAAAGAAATAAAGTAGAGAAAGCAAGCAAAAAATAAATAATAAATACATAAAAAAACTTAGGAAAAGAGAACGAAAATACGATAAAAAGAAAGGTAGAAAGAATGAAAGAAAATACACACTGCATAATTATATATACTGCACACAACTTCATTTAAAAACGCAGGAAAATCTTTCGTCTATATATGGTGACGAAATCTCTCATACAAATTTCAGATTTTTTAAACAATAAAACTCAACTTTGCCATTTTAAAAAGGCAAGGTGTGAGCAAAAAAAATATTAATATAATTTTTTAATTAAACATTTATATATAAAAAATTCATTAAACTTTTTAAAATTTCCAAATTCTCCAAATTTTATGAATAAAAGTATCAACTATCATTTGATACGTTTTCTTTTATAGAAATAACCCTTTTTCAAGAAACTACCCTCCCCAACTTTTGGATGTCCAGTTCTGATCTCTTGTTTGATGCGAGAACACACATGAGATCTCGCGGTTTCTCGCATAACTACGACATCTCGAGTAATTATAGAGGTCCCTTGAGTGAGCCGCCTTCAAAACAATTTCATGTTTCACCCTCAAAATAGGGGCGGGGCCTCTGATGTAGGCCTATACCTGGTTGGGGTAACTTGAAAGAGGGCTTACTTCCACCCTTTGCCCTAACCCCCATTGTTGTCTCAATATACCCCTTAATTTACTACATCAAGGGGGGTGAAGATCAACTTTGGAGGTCCTGAATAATTTTGGGATTTTCCCAATGATTTTGTGACTACTCAATTTATTTATTTATTCTTTAATGTTGTTGTATAAATTTGTCCAAGATGGTTTGATCATTAAAACGATCAATAAAATAATTTTCATTTTCATTTTCTCAGCTCTTATAAATTTCATAAAAATACATTTTCAACCTTTCTTAATTTCATTATTTATGATAATGATATTATCCAATTTCACAGATATATTTTAGTATTTTTTTTAAATTTCAGACTTATTAGTTATGTATTAAAACATAATATTTTTACCTTTGTGAAATAAACTTTTACACAATTTTTTTCACTTTTCTGCTTAAAAATAACAACAATTGACTGTTCCAAAGGAATTTTTCTGTTACTGAACAAAATAGAAAACTCGACATTTTCATGGTCTATTTTGTAAATCCACCGTTAGTTTCAAAGGCACCATGGCATTTCTTTTCTAAAAAAAATTCTCATGAGAACAGCATGTCAACATCCAGTGAATGGTTTTCTAGGTTTCGAACCCAGGACCTTCAGAGGAGCTAGCATATACCTTGACTATTTCCAACTTCAGACAGCCATTTTTATTTTTACTTGACGTTACCTATACTAGCAATGAACAGAAACCTAGCTCAGAAATTATGTACTATTTTAGAATGTTTTAAAGAAGTTACTTGTAAGTGAATAAACCTCTTATGAAGTTCACAATTTTTTTTAAATAATAACGACTTATTTCAGTTAGACATAACTCAGTTTTGATAACTGCATTTAAGGCCAACATTGCTTAAAGCTAAAAAATAAAAAAAACTACCGATGAAAATATATTTGGAAATTTCTCAATTTTATAATTATTTGTGATATTGGCCAGGAAAATATACTTAACTGTTGGATATGTTATAAGTAATGAAATTAGCTGTTATTTTAAAGTAATAGATTAGCCAGCCATTATGCTTTATTTCATTGTTATGGATTAAAAATTGACGCAACAGTACATCATCTTAACACTAGAGGGCGACAGTGAGACCTTCCAAAGTTCCACTCCCTCTAGTGGATAGCGATGATACTGCAAAGCAATTTACAATCACATTAAAGTTATTATCACGAAAATTTAATTTCCCAATACGATATTTAATAGTTCGATTTTTCTAGGACTAAAACAAGTCAAAATATGTCACCTTTTTGTGGAAGACGTTTTTTCTGAGTTAACTAACACAAAATTCAATTGAAACCCATGAAAATGATTTTTCACCTATAACCTCTTCTTCATGTATTTACAAATTTATTCCAATATATGTATTCATAGTACCAAATTGCAAGGCCCTGAGATTTATAACTTCAGTAGTAAAGCAAACCTTTAACCAAGATTTTACAATGAGTATTTTATAAAAATAATAATTATATTAACATCTATTTTGAAATTTAGGATCTTCAGTACTTTCTATAACAATGTACCCCACAGTATAAAAACAATACTGCACTCTAATAACAAGAAAGATGAATTACATCACTCTGCACTATAAATAAATCTGCAGCACCCATGCAGTTACAATGTAATAGGAAAAATGAACACATTCTTCATGGAAGAACTTACAAATTGAATGCAACATATGTCTGTAGAATTTATGGTGTGTCAAAAATTAGGCAATACAGACTTAAGGATGGGTCCTACATGTAAACATAAATAAATACAATTGCATAAAAACACCACGAAGTGACAGTTCTTCTCACTCAGACACGAAACTAAACTAAATCCGGTACAGCAGGAAACGGCAGACGTGACGTCATTATACAGAGCTATAAATAGCTCGGGGGTATCCCCATATCTTGTGGACCAATAGAAAGTCGGAGTCCCCACCATTGTGACGTTTATCCTATCTAGAGTTGATTTACTATTATGCCCACAGAATGAGTCTAAAGTTATTAGTAATAGTGTGGTTCATTACTCAATTGAAAGTTATGCAGGTGGCTAGTTCAATAGCTGTCAATCAATCAATCAACTGTCTATCTATGTATCTATGTATCTATGTATCTATGTATCTATCTCTCTATCCCTCTATCTATCTATCTATCTTTTTTTCTATCTTTCGTTCTATCTATCTTTTTTTATCTCTATCTTTCTATCTTCCTATCTTTCTATCTTCCTATCTATCTATCTACCTATCTACCTATCTATCTATCTGTCTACCTTTCGACCTATCTATCTATCTATCTACCTTTCTACCTATCTATCTATCTATCTATCTATCTACCCATCTACCTATCTATCTATCTATTTATCTCTCTCTCTCTCTCTCTCTCTCTCTCTCTCTCTCTCTCTCTCTCTCTCTCTCTCTCTCTCTCTCCCTCTCTCTATCTATCTATCTATCTGTCTGTCTGTCTATCTATCTCTTAAGTAGACAAGAACTTACATAAGAAGACAATTGTACACTTGAAACTTTTTTTCACTTTAGTATATTTGCATGATACCAAGAATCTAATTCAACAAGCATTTTTTGATGGATAGTAAATGTTTTCAGAGTAGTCGACCATGATTATCAAAAAAAAAAAGCAGTCATAATCAGGTTAATTCTTTTATAAAACACTTCAAACGTACACTGTTAAAAAATTCCTGTAGTTTTTACAGTTTCTTGCTAGCAAATCTTTGCACAGTATCTTGCTGCATAAAAATTACAGTTACAAGTTGGTCTACCGTAAAGTATAGGAAATACATATTTGGTGTAAAATTTACAGTACACGCATCTGCTAAGTCGTGATGATTGCTTACCGGGATTTCATACAAACAGCACATTACCGTAAATACTGTTCTACTTCGATGTTGAGCCAACTGATGAACTTCTATGATAAAGCAATGTTGGACTATCTATAGTAAATTTTACTGTATCATACTATAGTTGGACTATACTGTGTATCTTATCATAAAATGTTGCCTTATCATGGTTTAGAGTAGTTTCACGGTAAATATACTGTGACATGCTGTATGGTGAATTTTATCTATTTCACAGTAATCTACTGAAACAATTAAGGTAGACTGCCATTTTCTTTACTTCCGCTGTACATTTTACAGCATTATGCCGTAGGATAGATTAACGTGCCGCCCTGCAAACACAATAACTTTTGAATAATATTAGCACTCACTCATTGGGACAATATTTGACCAAAAAATGTTCCAAAACAGATTGTGTCAATGTGGAGACAACATTGTATAATATAATTTACATGGTTAAACTATTTTGATAATGTTTCGTGATATGATTTATAATATTGCCGCAAGCATTTCTAGGGTCCACACTTTCATATTGTTACATTTTGCTCAAGATTGTCACAATATGCTTGTGTTTGCAGGGGTCATGATTTTACGGTAGCATGCTGCACAACAAAGAAACAACATTTAACTGGAATAACTACGATAAAATTGCAAGACGACTCCTTAAAGTGTATTCATTTTATCTGGTGCAAGTGTCAGCCAGCTCTGTCTCCTGTTGTGATATTCCAACTCTTCAATTACAGTGGAACGCCACTCTCAGACCATCTCATTTAAGACAACCTCACTATTTGCAATTATCATTGTACATAATAACTTAAATGCTGAATTATTCAAACATTGCAGGTAAACTATGAGAATAAATACTATATATAAAGACCATATCAATATTAAGACCACCTTGTCATCCAGCATGGGTGTATGTTGTACAGCAGTAGAGTATATTGGCCAGCTGCTAAATATGTTGGATGGCTGGGCAAACGAGTGGAGAATATAAAGGTGAATGGTGTGTCGTCCACCATTGAGTTTTAAATTGGGGGATTCTGAAAAAATATAATCATCCCACAAGTCTAAATGTTGGACTACCCACCATCCACTACTGCTACAATACACCTCATTAACACCAATTTACTGTACAGGACAATTTCACTAGTCAGACCACTTCACTATTAAGACCACTTCACTATTAAAGTTGCACTGTCTGTCAAATTTGCAATTTTCTAAGATGCTATCAAACAGTTGAAAATTACTTTTATTAATCAAGGCACACTAAATTTGTGTGATCTCAAGACTTTATAAGACTTTAATTACTTAAAAATAAATTATACATTGAGAGAAAATCCAGACCAAAACATTGGAAACACAAATTATTTATTGTAAATTAAAACTAAATTGTTGTGCAAAAGTGGGTATGTAATGGTGAAAAATATCATGAGACAAGAAGGCAGTATTGATTTATATCATTATTTTAATGTGCAAATTTGACAGACAGTGCACCTTTAAGACCACCTCACTATTAAGACCACCTCACTATTAAGACCACCTCACCATTTAGATCACTTCACTATTATGACCACCTCACTATTAAAGACCACCTCAATATTAAGACCACCTCACTATTATGACCACCTCACTATTAAAGACCACCTCAATATTAAGACCACCTCACTATTATGACCACCTCACTATTAAAAACCACCTCACTATTAAGACCACCTCACTATTAAGACCACCCTCAGGACGAAAATATATAAAGGGTGATCGAGGTAGTCCTAACAGTGAAGTAAATCAGCCTAAACGATGCAGTGAGAGTAGTTTAATTATGACTTGGTCTTGATAATGAGGTGGTCTTAATAGTGAGGTGGTCTTTAATAGTGAAGTTGTCTTAATAGTTAAGTTGTCTTAATAGTGAGGTGGTCTTAATATAATTCACGCCAGGGGTGGTTTTAATGGCGAGCCCCTTCTGAACACAGTAAAAACTTCACGAACATGTGCCAAACAAGTGCTTTTAAATTTTACAGGATGTTATTTATATCAAGGTCGCAGATTTTACCCGAAGGAGAACTTTAAAAGTTTGGAATTGTTAAACTGTGTACTAACATGAAATAATATTGTAAACATCTACAGCAGACTATAATGCTCAAAACTGCACGTAAAAATGTTTTGGCTCATTTAAAATGATTGCAAATAATAGACTATATCATTCCATTATTTTACAGAGGGGAGGTGACACTTTTTGCAGCTCCTACATTTCAAAACTTATTTTCTAAAATATGGTGGTGGGTAATTTTATGGGATTATACATAAATTTAATATAATATTTTACTAAGTTGCTGTCGGATTATTGCCAATTCCTGTTTTGGTAAAAATGTACCTAGCCAGCGCGCAATTGGTTTCGAAATTTTCACGATGGTCTAAAGACTCTAAAAATAGATTGTCTGTCATTTTGCAGGTTTCTATGGAATCGTAATTACTCAGCCACAGGGCTCAGGTTTGAAACATATATAAACCCAGGTGCATGGATAAAATATTCATTCAAGTCGACACATATACAGGAGGTTGTAAAAAAGTATTTTACATTATTTAAAATAGCAGGCAGTGACCCCCCTCAAAAATAATGGATCTCACATGGCTACATGAACGTCTCTGTAAGTACGACTTTGCTATTATTATCTATGTTTATTAATAAATACATAATGACATTGAGTAAATATGGTACCATAAAGGGTAATAATATCATTGCATCATTATTGGTTAGTCGAATAATGGCTAGATAGCATATTTTTGCCTAAAACAACAGAAACCGGTCTATATCGTAAAGATTTTACTGCACATGAGTTCACAGCTGATTTGCGAGGTTGATCTCGTGAACTCTGTGAACCTGAAAACATGTTTACGAAGCCTATATTTAAATTGCCGTACAAAATTATATTTGTGGCATAATTATTCTGGCATGATGCTTTTTCGACAATAAAAAACTTTTTCAAAGTACACAACATATTTTGATTTGATAAAAAAAGGTAATAATATTGCACAAGAAAATATTCAATTATTCAAAATATTAATTCAAGTTTTGCTAGTCTGACTGGAGGGGGGGGGGGGGGTATGGACTTAAATTATAAATGTTATAGTCAGCAAAAAAAATATATATACATATATATAGAAAAAATAATAGATAAATGAATGAATGAAAGATAAATATGTAAACAAAGTTACCTAAAAATAACGCTTTGTTTGTTTCTGTTTCAATTTTTTGTCAACAATCTGGCCCAAACTGCACATGAGCGAAACATCATAAAAGAATATAAACATGTGGTAAATGTAAGCGTGTATTTTGATATCAGTTGAGAGCTATAATAAAAGATGCACGCATTTATCAAGTCCTGTAGAGCCAATAAAGTTTTCGTCTGAAACGAAGAAAGAAAAAGAAAGAAAGAAATACATAGCTAGATAGATAGATGATAGGCAGATAGCCAGATAGTTAGATAGCTAGCTAGATAGATAGATAGATAGACAGACAGATAGACAGACAGATAAATAGATAGATAGATAGATAGAGAGATAGATATACGGATAGATAGATGGATAGATAGATAGATAGATAGATAGACAGATAGACAGATAGACAGATAGATAGATAGACAGATAGATTGATAGATAGATAGATAGACAGATAGACAGATAGATAGATAGAGATAGATAGATAGACAGATAGATATATAGATAGAGATAGAGATAGATAGATAGATAGATAGACATATAGACAAATAGATAGATAGATAGATAGATAGATAGATAAATAGATAGACAGATAGATAGATAGATAAATAGATAGATAGATAGACAGATAGATAGATAAATGGATAGACAGATAGATAGACAGATAGATAGATAGATAGACAGATAGATAGACAGATAGATAGATAGATAGATAGATAGATAGATAGATAGATAAATAGATAGACAGATAGATAGATAGATAGATAGACAGATAGATAGATAGACAGATAGACAGATAGATAGATAAATGGATAGACAGATAGATAGATAGATAGACAGATAGATAGACAGATAGATAGATAGATAGATAGATAGAAACAATCAGACAGACAGATAGATAATTACAAATTTTACAAATCCAGGAATTGGACAGTGGCCAGTTAAATAGTAACGATGTATTTCCTGATAGGAAACATGCTATTTGAATTTGAAAATTAATTCCTGTCCTTTTAAAGTTAATCCTGTAAATTATGTCATGAATTGATTGATCGGTGCTAACCACAGAACATTATGAGAACAAGTATGCATTATTTAGCATGACATTTTCTGACCTTCGTTCTATGTTCAATAATCAACCTTGATGAGACTTTTCATTTTATACAGTGGACGATATAGGGCCGAGTACATTTAGTAAAGCTTTGCCAAACAGTTTACATTTAACACAAAAAAGTACTTTTTAATGTGAAGATTTTTATTTCATTTTTTTCAATAAAATCTTAATATTTTATGTCATGAAAATTATATAAATTAATGATTTTTGAGAAAAAACTTGGATTTTGAATGTAGGAAGACCCCAAAATTAAGGCCATCCTATTTAAAAGACTCTAGACCTAATAAAAAAAAAATCCGAAATATACCTAAATATAAATCTGTACAACATATTTTGACTACTCTTTTCTAAATCATAACAATATATTGTATTAAACCAAGCATAAGCTGATGGTTAAAGATGATATATACTAGCCTTACAGTAGTCCTGTCATTTTTCGTGGTATTTTGGAAAGAGATTGGGAAATAATAATGAGTAAGCAGGAGTTGAAATTGCCGATTCACTGCATGAAAACGATGATTGTGTACAAATAACAGCCTGTTAATGTTAATAATTGTATGTGCACTAATTATTTTGCAGTATAAAATACATTAATATAGGTAGAAAGGCCGTAAAATCGTGTGCACACAGAAAGTCAGAATCCCACGAAAATTACAAGCTCAACTGCGTTGCTTGGCTAATACGATGCATTAACTTGTCATTTTAAGAATCTAGTTACAACGGCCACCTCACTATAACGAATTTGCCATAAGATAAATTTCTTCAATTTACTGGTCTTTATGGTGAGGTGGTCTTAATAGCCAGGTAAAATACAATTCAAAGAACATATTAATAAAACAGTTGAAAACCGTGGAGCTAAATTATGAATCTTAATTAATAGTGAGCTTTTTTTGTATTTGTTTTTAAAGGAGTTGCACTGTATTTTGACCGAAATAGAGGTGGTCTTAATAGCGGAGTTAAATTTCACCAACTCCTAGTCTTCCCGGCTACAGGAAATAACATAACAAACTTTGTAAAACCTAAAATGTCGTTAGTTACATATTGGTCTAAGGACTTGTCTGCTTGTCACAGAAATTTTGAAAATCAATCATTAAATGCCACTTCCGCGTTTCAGGAAATGACAAAAATATTGATGATGGGGGGGGGGGGGGGGGGGTCGGGCATTTTTGCAAGTTTATACATGATTTAAAGATCAACGGTCATATCAATCGCAACTGGCAGAGGAGTACGTTGGGCACTTAAACTTCATGTGATAGATATCATATTATTTCAACTACAGAAATGTTTATTTCAGTTGCGGTTTTAGCCTTTGCATTTAGCATCTTCACAGTGACGTCACCAAGACCGGCTGATGACGGAAGCTGGCAAAGATTACACGTCACAGACCCCTGCCTTCCCAACCCCATAGAACTCCGTGCCACGTCACAATCACGGACACCCCACCAACTAGCCCAAAATTTGATTGACCAGGTGAAGGTTTTGGGAGATCATGCTGAAGACCTCCAAACCCATTATGTAAGTATCTTATCTTATCTTATCTTATCTTATCTTATCTTATCTTGTCTTGTCTTGTCTTGTCTTGTCTGGTCTGGTGTGGGCTTGTATGGTCTAGTCTTTTTTTATTCAAAAAGTCGTTATCTTATCTTATCTTATCTTATCCTATCTTATCGTATCTTATCTATCTTATCCCATCTTATCCTATCCTATCCTATCTTATCTTATCTTATCTTATCTTATCTTATCTTATCTTATCTTATCTTATCTTATCTTATCTTATCTTATCTTGTCTTGTCTTGTCTTGTCTGATCTTATCCTATCCTATCTTATCGTATCTTATCGTATCTTATCCTATCCTATCTTATCCTATCCTATCTTATCCTATCCTATCTTATCCTATCCTATCCTATCTTATCTCATCTCAGCTTATCTCAGCTTATCTTAGCTTATCTCAGCCCAAGAATGTTGGGTATGACATGTGAGCAAGAACAATAGTTTGCTGACCAAATTTATTAAAAATGGAATAGATATTTATTTCTCTCTTTTGTTTTCCAGTGTAAACAGAGGTTCCAACCAGAATACTGCGTTGAAGCCGAACAACTCGTCAAACCTTACTTTAAACCCAGTGAACTGATGGGGACACCTGGCGGAATAGCCCACGAAGCAGTAAGTAGAGCGTGACGAAAATTCCACCCCCTCACTATTAACGAAACCTCGCAATTTAAGACTACCTGACTATTAAGACCACCTCGCTATGAAAAATACCTCAGTATTAAGGTCACCTTGAAAACACCTCACTATTAAGACCATCTCCCTGATAAAATTAAGGGTTTTTCCAATATCCTGGATATAATTGCTCGGAAGGGTAACTTTCGTGGTCAAATATTATATCCTTAAAATCCACAATAAAATAGTCGTGTGGAAACGTTTTTACTACCTGTGTTTACTGCCTGTGACACACTGTTGATAGATACCACAAAAGTCCCCACTTTCTCAGCGTTATAGCTGTAAGCTATTAATAGCTTTAAGCAATTAATAGCAGAAAGTTCTGGCTTGCAGAAAAATACTCATAAATTTTTTTCAAACCAAACCTATTAAATTGAAATAAAAATCTCTTAAAAAATATCACAAATTATTCAAATCATAGAACTAACCCATTTCGTAAGTTTTATTAGTAACATATTTTTTTAAATTAAACTATATGTTCACTCTCGCTTGCCACAAAGTAAAATGTTATATAAAATGAAAGAAAAGTCCATACAACAATTTATTAAACACATTGTTAGATATACTTTTGTTTGCAGTTATAACTTATGTAGAATATGAATTGCAAATATTTCATCAACAATATTATTTTGTCATACAGTTTTATAAGATTCTCAAATAATAACACTGTGTGTCATCACCTCACAGCCCAGCGACCTAGTTATGTAAATATTTTACACATCTAAAGTAAATTAATCAATTTCTCTTATAGTCTATATATAGGCTTGCTTATGCGCCTACATAGTTTAACCAATCATTTTGTTTAACTAGGTAAACTAGCTCACAAATTAATAAATTTCTATTACAGAAAAACCTCTTCTGTAAGACCGGTGTACACCTATTGCTAGATTTACTAGTGTGGTGGTCTTAGGAGATGGTCTTAAGAGTGAGGTGGTCTTAATGGCGAGGTGCTCCTTAAGCGGGTTCGGTTGTGTGTGTGTGTTTTTTTAAAGGTCAAAATCTTTATTTATTATTAATAATATTTTATTTCATTTTTATAATCATTTTCAGATAACAACAAGAGCCCAAGAAGCTTATACAAAACTAGTCTACCTACACATGCAGCTTGGAATCATCATCATCAGAGAGCAAGAAATTCATGAGAGGAAATCCTTGGAAAGTAAATTCGAACAGATACAAAACATGGTTACCATACTAAGATGCATCATAAAAAGATACTTACAAGCTCAAGGAAAACAGGTAAAATACTAGAGATTTTTCAGTATTTCATTGTCTTCTCAATGCTACCGGGCCCGAAGCTTAGCCAGCTTACGCGACCAGCTGCCAGAGGCAGATGTAATGATGAGATGATAAGGCTGCTTGGAGTCCACACCATGTTACATATTTACCCCAATGGGTGGGGTCTTTAAACGCCTCAGCATAGACACCGGGTACAAGGCACCTCCAATTCAACGTCTCATGCGATCGACATCCGGCTGGGATGTAGCTCAGGAAGAGTTAACAGTCCGGGGGTCGAACCCGGGACCTTCAGCAGAAATATGTAATATAGGCCTAATATATGTATTAATTTATACATCCATAATGGTGTGGACTCCCAAGTTTCAGCATCTCATCATCATAAGCTGGCTTTAGCTTCAGATTAGTATTATAGACATTCAACATATCTGTGTAGGCTTATCTATTCTACATATCTATGTATCTTTGTAAATATGTATCTTTGTAATTATTTATCTATGTAATATGTATGTAAATTGAGTGTGTACATTTTGCATATATATTTATACGTGATCATCATCTCCTAGTACACTTGCATTCCGCCCGGTGGCCTATAAATAAACTGCGCAAATAATGTTATCATGCACCATAACACATTATATTCTTTATTTGTTTTCAGGTGACTGTAGGAGAAGAGCCGGATTTTCTTATGACACCATCAACACCAGAAGGACAAATTTTGGCAGACATCTTGACCTTGAAACAGCTGAAACATTTATTACATAGTATACAAAGAGATTTTAAGCATGCTCACCCAAGCAGCCGATCACTATTGATGTGATGTAACTCTCTTGCAAAATAACTTTCTTACCAGTATTATAAATCTATTATTCTGTAAATAACAACCACTATGATATTTATTACATTCCTATATGGCACATTTAACATATAACATATGTTAATATATAAGTACAGTCACTTATTTATTATATTATTATATTACTATATTATTTATGGATCATTAGTTATGGTCATGTAATATGCATGTAAGCTTATTATGATCTCGTCATAACAGCTCTCATCATTAAATATAACTACAAAATGGACATTGTTAATTGTGATACTCTATGTTATATCACTGTAACAGTTTGTATAATTGCTAACTTTTGAAAATAAAGTTGTAAATTTTTATTTATTACAAACAATAGATATGTTTCTTTTTCTTTATTTGTGTTCAATGTGTAATGATTAAACATAGGCTGTGCTGCAGCAAAACCCTCAGCGAATCCCACATGGCACACAGGAAGGAGGACGGGCATTACACACTTTCGTTTCCAGAGCACAACTCTAACACACAGATTTATTTCCAGATCTGAACTCTAACACTAATGTATGACCCCACTGAAATTTCATACAGTAACACTCTATACGACCTAGTGTGGTGCTTTTTGATAGCATACATATTTTCGTGTTTGAAATAAGCAGTATCCGGTCATGCAGGACGACCATTTTAGTCAGGGTTCTAAGCTCCAACGTATGCTAAATCGTTCACTTTGTGATACAGCTCTGAAACTGTGCACAATGATAGAGGGGGTCAATACCCATCTCCAAAAAATTTCTGTTATGGAGCATGGTTGCCATGGATACGAAAATTTTCATTTTTCAACATTACACAGAAATTGTGAAATAACGAGATTTCTATAATGCACAGCTTCACCTACTGCTATAGAATTATAAAAGGGTATAGGAATGCAAATTTGGTGAAAAACTTGGAGGTCAAAGGTCAAGGTCACCAATAGAATTATTCAAAATCTGGAAATCTGGCAATTTTTCTCTCCTTTCAAGGATATATTATTTTACAGCTAGCACTGTGTAAAAGAAAACCCCACAAATGACATATCATACGAAAGCTCATGAAGAGTACTTTCTGATGAAACCATGCATTTTGGTATCCATGGCAACCACTGAAGCTTAGATGAAGTATGACCAGCTGCTAGAGAGGTAAACATAATGACGAGATCGTAAGGGCTGGGAAACCAAACCACGTTATACATTTACCCCGTGGGTGGGGTCTTTTACTTGCCTCAGCATAGACACCGAGTACAAGGAACCTCCAATTTAACGTCTCATATGATCGACATCCAGCCGGGATGTAGCTCACGAAGAGTGCCTGGCTGTGAATCTAACTTGGGACCGTAAGAGGGGGAGCCGGGTACTTCACTACTATACCACTTAGCTGCTTTTAATCATATAAAGGACAATTTCATAGAAGTACAAATTGCATTCTTTTTTTATGATATATTAAAAAAAAAACTTAGAGACTCCCATTTCTACTTACTGCACCGCAAACACTTCACAAGAAAGCACCTTATTTTGTACTTATTTTATATTCTGCAGTTCACTAGAAAGTCATCTTATCTTCACAAAACTATCATTGTGCAGGCTTCGGGCATATTTTCATCCATATTAATATGTTTACATAACCTTTGTATTGACTTACAATAGAATGGAGTTGAGCTATAGGCTGTATTCTGCCAAACTCTGTCAAAATTCTTGGTATTGAGATAAGTAGTTTTTATGACGTTTTTGTGAACTACTGTATACACACACACAAATTCGAAAGCAAACAATGTTCGCGCACTCATATCCGAAACCAAATACTGTTATATTTTTTAAGTTTACATAATTTTTTGAAGGCAACCGAGACCAAAATACAATAGTAGCAAGAAAAAGCAAGTCTAGATCAATCTAATATTTAAAAATAAATTGTAGAAAACTGACAATGAAAATTAAAATGAACGTAAAAGGTATCCCAGGAAAGATCTACTTCAAGTTGACAGTCCAGGAAGAAAACGAAAGTACTCTTACTTCGCACCAGACTGAAAGTATTCCCTCATTTATCAATAAACATTATTAAACATATTTTTGATACAATCCTGATTTTGAAGTTGTCTTAATAGTGAGGTTGTCTTAATAGTGACATTGTCTTGAATTGGAGGTCTAAAATATAGTTCACAAAACTTTGTCTGAGAAAATTTGGTCAATTGACCTGGCAAGTGTAATGAAGAGAGACATTCTTTGGGTCATGCTATGCATGGTCATTGCCACTTGATTGGGTCATTCACTTGCCTGTGCATATGTGCAATACTCTTGCTAAATGTTAAAATGTTATTAATAAACCATGGCAATATCATAATACAGACTATAACCAACTGCTGTGCTTTAAAATTTTCTAGTAACCACGATTTTTCAATTTAAATTTTAATAGATTTATGGATGTTTTTCCATTTTTTTACACGTTTAACTTCAACTTGTAGTTGCAATAAATATAAAATTCAAGTTTTGGTTGCAATAAATATATTTACTAATTATTACCACTACTACCAAGATTATCACATTTATAAAGAACATCTGGCAATTAATTTGTTAAATTTTCGTATTTCAATCTTTAGCATTAAACCTATTTTAAGCATCAAAGCTATTAAAAGCATCATAGCTATGAAATAAGTCAATCATCGCCAAAAGAGGTGTCCACTAAAAATCTCCTGAGTCAGCAATATAGGGGGAGTCCCCCTGGAGCAGTCATGACGAGGTCACGAGGGAACCCCCACGCGGAATTCTTTGACGTCATATAAACGTCATAAGTCAAGTGACTATTTGTCAAGTAGTCATGGGGACTAAATGTTTACTAACTGTTCACACACCTCCACAAAATGTAAAAATTATTTATGAAAATATTGAAATTAGTTTTTAAAAGGTTATAAATCTCGACACGAAAACTATAATAATTCATAGTGACATAAAAAGATATTTTTGGGAAGAAAAAGTTTCCAAAATACGTTGAAAATAAATGAATTTATCAGAGAATTGTAGCTATCGCAATTTCATGATCATTTTTTTTTTTATGAATCTTACTTTATTTCTGTTTTTATGTACTATATTGTACTATTTGATATATTGTTTTTATGGGACATCTGCAAAACAGCTGTGCTGATGATGCAACCCATGTAAAATTAATAAGTAAATAAATAATAAAGTTATATTTGAAGATTAATCAGTTCATAGTTCAAGATTTTAGTTATTGTATTACGTGGTCTCCAATGCCTAATGATTTGACTCACAAGACCAACTACCAGAAACGCAATGATTAGATGATAAGGCTGTTTGGAGTCCACACCATGTTACAAAGACGCCGAGCACACGTGACTGAGATACTTTAAAGAGTGGCCAGGCCAGGATTTGAATCTGGAACCTTTAGTGGAGCGAGCAAGCGCCTTTAACCACTGGAACATAAAGTTGCCTAAAAAAATTGTAAAGACTTTTTCAAATATTTCTAATTCCGTTTTAATTGCATTAATTATATCAATTATTATATAAGCCTATTATTATATGCTATTTTGTAAGCATTGATGAGTGGATACAATATTGACTAATTTAATTAAATAGACATACTTTTAGTCAGAATAACTATCATGTATGGAACTATTTTTTGAGACACTAAAAATTCTCAGACCTTAAAAAGGAAAAACAAATTCTCTACATTTATATATTTCTTTTATGACAGTATATGTTACTGGGGGTAAAATGTTGCCATGACAACGACATGAAGCATAAATACAACTTTTGGATCATTCATCAAAAAATTTACATAAGACAACTACAAAAGCCACTGTTGAAGTTACAACTTTATTACAGGTTACCGCGAGTTCACAAGTTATCCAATTTCTTGTAAATGGCAAAATAACAGGTTAGAGCAACATTTTGATAAATGGGTAAGCTGCTCAGGCCTCATAAAAGGTAAATAAAAGGCATTTTAAAGAAATTATGCAATTCTCCCTAAAAAGAAACATGTGGACTCCAACTTTAAATTGCCGTACGTAAAACCCGTTACGGAACGCAAGCTGTTCTGGAATTAAAATAACTTACAATTTTTCCAATTTTTGGATCTTATTGTGCTTCAGTTGCACTAAACATTAAAGCCGACTGACTGACTGACTGCATGACTAACTGACTGACTGACTGACCAACTGAATGGCTGACCAACTGACCACCTGTATGGTAAATTACTCTAATATAGGCCTATACATTTAACTTTGTTATTATACCTGATTATATATGGTAGATAGGTAGATAATAATTGTAATAGAAAATAATTCAAGCAAATACAATTATCGCAACAGCTGTTATTACCGATTTTTAGACATTCTTATGTTGGCTTATTATTATTGAACTTATTTTGGTGTCTTTATGATATACCTTAATATTATTATTTATTGTTTTTTCTTGTCATAAAGATAACAAGTGATCAACGAGAAATCGCCGATTTCGAGTGCTTCTGAAATCACTCCTAGGTGTCGCTGCACAGCCACAGTGTCATGCTCAACTGGGGCAGACGTCCAATACTTTTGGCAGACGATTTTCCTGGATATATGGTGATATATGGCTGTAAAATGGGATTGCCAGAGACACACGACCATGTACACTGGATGGGAGTCGGTATTTTTGCCTAAAAATTCAGAAATTTCGCAATGTTAGGCTAAACTCAGGCGCGCCAACATGTGACAAAGCCTGGCATCGGAATATATATTACATTTGACAGCCTACAGACATCATGAATTTAGTTTCTAGCTATCCCGTGGACAGTACTCCAACATGACATTTGGGATATTTATCATGTAAGTCCATTTTTTTAAATTATATTTTTAATATTCGTATGCAATTCGTATACAATTCATGAGTTCCAATCATTGTACTTCTTCCATATACTTAACACAATGTCAGGTATATATACGTAGTACATGCCCGTGTAATAGGCCTACTAGAATACTATGAATGGTTTCGTTTTAAAACTACATTTTGATCGACAATAAATCACTGGTTAATGGTCTTTTTTTAGTAGGATCTTATCATAGATAACTTTTGAGTTCATTTTTAATGAAGTCTATGTCTCGATGCTACTGGGTCCGAAGCTTAGCCAGCTTATATGACCAGCTGCCAGAGGCAGACGTAATGATGAGATGATAAGGCTGCTTGGAGTCCACACGATAGCAGTAGGAACTTGCCTTAGAGGGCTGCACTTTCAACATCTATCTATCTATCTATCTATCTATCTAATACATTTACCCCTTGAGTGGGGTTATTTTTAATTGCTCCAGCATAGACACAGAGTACAAAGTACAAGTATATGGAATATGTGTTGTGTTAGAACTGCATCCTTATCACAAAAGTAGAACACTGAAAACTTAAAATTTCTTTACAAAAAATCGTCAGCAATCGTGTAAAAATAAGGATGCAAATATTTCTTCTTAACAAATAAACACAACAATTTTACACAAATATAATTAATCCTATTGCATGATAAATATCAAATGCATGATATACCTATTCTAAATTTTGCTACTGCAGTTTGACTTACATAAAACAATTTACTGAAAGTTGTTGAAAGTCACATTTATGAAGCCAAATTGCACAATAGCAAATTCATATACACCGATCTATAATTTCATGTATATGATTTTTGGTGCCAATATGATTTTTAGACAGCACACATTTTAAACTCGAGCCGTCTTGTTAAATTTAATTCTCTTTAACTTAAATGAGTCTCAATTTAAAAATCTGCTTTAAATTTGATAGTAGAAAGAAATTACTTTACATGGCTGTGTTCATGATTATAAATGAAAAACAATTATACCAAAATTTAAAGATATGACAAAAATATGTATCAATATATTTATATCCCATTTTTAGTTGATTATTTAGTATTCTTCTGATTTAAAAAAAAAAAATTATTGAAAGAGCCTCTATTGTACGATGTGAACACAATTTTAACAATATAATTTCATTCAAAGTAAAAGAGCCGGCATTAACAAAATAATGCATTTGCCTCAAATAAAAGTATTATTTTTAAATAGCATAAATTATCCTTATTTCACAGGCACAGCGGCATCATATAAAGAGCATATAATGAGGTACTAATGTAAGTTTAGACTATTATTTGAGAAAAAAGACTAATGACTACTTGTTTGTTTAAATGCATTTTTAACAGCAATAAATGTTTTGCTCCATAAAATTTATGGAAAAAAAAGGAAGTCTGGCTATTTTCCTGGTTTAAATAAATTCAATCTTTTATTACTATTACCAATATAGCTACACTTTTTTGTTGTTGCGCAAATTGAATTATTGCACACCGACCGCTCCAAGTGAGATCTGGACATCGAGGTCCAATAGGACCTGAGTTTAGTAATGCTCTAATCTAATATAATATAATATAATATAATATAATACTTTTTGGTTGATTTCTCATTGTTACATTTTTACTGCCTTTTAAGTTTATTTTTTACAGTTATATCATCTACTAAATTGCTGTTTTATCTTCTATAAGGTGACAAGTTTAGCACTTTTCCAGACTTTTACAACAGAGAAAATGTCAATTATGTAATAACACTTTTTTTTCAAACGCAGTTTCTAGAGCTTTAATTAGGTGTATTACAGGTCCGAAATATATAAATATATAGAGTTGTGGTAGAAAATAAAATACAGTAGAACCCATACTAAGGACCACTATTAAGACCAATTCACCATTAATACCACCTTACTATTAAGACCACCTCACTATTAAGACCACCTCACCATTAAGACCACCTCACCATTAATACCACCTTACTATTAAGACCACCTCACTATTAAGACCATCTCACCATTAAGACCACCTCACTATTAAGACCACCTTACTATTAAGACCACCTCACTATTAAGACCACCTCACCATTAAGACCACCTCACTATTAAGACCACCTTACTATTAAGACCACCTCACTATTAAGACCACCTCACCATTAAGACCACCTCACTATTAAGACCACATTACTATTAAGACCATCTCACCATTATAACCACCTCACTATTAAGACCACCTTACTATTAAGACCACCTCACTATTTAGACCACCTCACCATTAAGACCACCTCACCATTAAGACCACCTCACTATTAAGACCACCTCACTATTAAGACCACCTTACTATTAAGACCACCTTACTATTAAGACCATCTCACCATTAAGACCACCTCACTATTAAGACCACCTCACTATTAAGACCACCTTACTATTAAGACCACCTCACTATTAAGACTATCTCACTATTAAGCCTATCTCACTATTAAGACCACCTCACCATTAAGACTACCTCACAAAAAGTTAATTATGTTGTCAAGCTGTCCTGCTTTTAAAGAAATTGCTATCATTTTGCCATTTAAATTTTAAGGTATTTATGATAATATTTATCCAACAACAATTGCATAAAAGCCTTTATAATATTTTATGCTGCTATTATCCTATAATTATGTTCTTCATGATGTATAACGGTGCCTGGTTCCAGATATAACATACGATTTACGCACATCGGCAAAATAAAAACTACCTGCTAAATTCAGAAATACAGCAATTCCAGAAATTGTAACAATTATGTCCTATAGTGGCAGTTATATGGTGAACTCTTATTTCTAAATAAGCAATTTTGTGAAATTACAGTAAAACTCAAAATAAAGAGAATAATACATGGCCAAATGTGCAACGTGTGTTTTCTCATGAGAAGGATAAACGCATGGAAAACGCATGGTTTTTAGCTAATTATAATGAGGCAAAAACCATGCGTTTTCCATGGGTTTATCCAAATCATGCAAAAGGGACGTGGCACATTTGGCCATGTATATACTGGTATTAATGGTGAGGTCTTACTAAATAGGTAAAATAAAGTTTTGGTAAGAATTAAAGAATACAGGTGGCTCCAAAACTGGTGTTATTATTTAAATCAGCGGGGTGCCCTAATGGTTAAGGCATGCAGCTGAAGGTCAAGGGTGCAATACCTGGCCTGGGCACTCTTCATGAGCTACATCATATTGGAGGTGCCTTGTACTCAGTGTCCATGCTGCGGCAAGTAGCAGACCCCACCCATCGGGTAAATGTGTAACATGGTGTGGACTCCAAGCAGCCTTATCCTCTCATCATTACGTCTGCCTCTGACAGCTAGTCATATAAGCTGACTGGGCTTCAGACCCAGTAGCAGGCACAGTCGAAATTTCTAGAAGTTACCTAAAAGTTAGCCAAAATGTCTAAAACTCCAGTGGCTTTGGCTAACAGATTCCTCAAAGGGCCTTTCAGTTTATTGAATTGAAAATCTACTTTCAAAATTGCAACATGGAATAATTTTGGGTTATTACTCTTAATCATCATTTTAGAAATATAGAAATATGCTGAATAGTCTACTTTGATTTAATTTGAAAACTACATCCCTCACTGAACTACATTGGGTGCACAGAAGTTCAAGTACTTTTACAGTTTTAGTGATAGACACATAGAAAAAGAAAAAGCAAAAAGAAAAAAAAATGTTTGCTATTAGCCCGTATTTCAGAGCTTGGTTTATATATAACAGCTTTTGAATTACTGAATTCCAACCGCATATACTGTTGAAGATGATTGAAAATGTAGTTTCGATAGTTGAAACTCTCAAAATTAGTCAAACTTTAGAAAGTTGTCTAATGGTTAAGGCATTAGCCAGCTCCTATTTAAGGTCCTGGGTTCGAATTCTTGCCCTGGACATTCTTAATGAGCTACATCCCAGCTGCATGGATGTCAAAATGCACGTGAGACATTAAATTGGTGGTGCTTTGTACTGAGTGTCTATGCTGAGGCAAATAAAAGACCCACCCATGAGGTAAATGTGTAACAGGCTGTATCAGCTCTTAACCTTATCATCTCATCATTACGTCTGCCTGCAGTTGGACATATGAGCACACTGAGTTTCAGACACTAGAAGTTAGACAGCACAGAACAATATACAGTACAGTATACCAATTATCACAGATTATATATCTGATAGACCAAAGAAAATATATATAAACGAAAGTCGCAGCGGAAGTCGTGCAAACACATAACATAGATAAGACTGATAGATATATTTGACAAATAGAAACACTGAGTAAATAAAAATAAAAACTAAGTAATTATGAGTGCAATATCAGTGGCCTTCTACAATACGTATGAGGAGACTAATATGCAATTTAAAGGGGCATTCACACTATCATGTATAAAACCTACGTATGACGACGTATGAAAAATTTTGTTTACTCGGGGTCATCCTTGGTCATACGTGATTCACTCACCGAGCGTTTTACATATACACGAGCTAAATCGTAGATCGCCCCTGGTCAAGCTTGACCACTCACGAGCATAGGTGGAGAGGGCAAAATATTTTAAACATATACTGCGGACGTTTTACGAGTAAATTGTTTCTACGTATGTCCATACGTAGCCATACGTAGCCACTGTCCATCCGTATATACTCGCCATTCACTCGTATCCACTCGTAGAACGATTGTAACAAGCTATATGTTGGACGATACACCATCCGCCATTTCTAATATTCTCCACATTGTACAGCATACAGGCTATGCAACATATACTGCAGCCAAACATACATATTCCGCAGCATACAAAGCAGCCATCCAACATGCATTTCTTAGCAGCTGTCCAATATACTCTTGTATTTACAATTTATGTTATTCTAATAAGTCTAATTATTCAGTATAACATATTTTTTCAAGTATTTTGTAGATTTATGAATGAACTGAATGCACTCACCAGTATTTTTCAAAATGCCCACAATCATTCAAATGTATATTTCAGTGGCTATTTATGATTATGATATATTCATCACAACAGTTTACAAGTACAAAAAGTTTTATGTCTGTAAAAAAAAAAAGTGTTTGAACATTTTTGAAGTGACTGTTCATGCATTCTACATACACGGAGAATGTACATTGTACTTCAATGTGACTCAGTCTTTTAAAAAAAAATTAAATGCCTCAGGAAAATTTCAAACATAAATACATTCCAACTTCAATATTGAGCTCACCAGCAAAATTAATTCTATTGTATCATCTATCAATATCTATCTATCTATCTATCTATCTATCCATCTATGTATCTATCTATCCATCTATCCATCTATCCATCTATCCATCTATCCATCTATCTATCTATCCATCTATCCATCTATCTATCTATCCATCCATCTATCTATCTATCTATCCATCAATCTATATATCAGTCTATCTGAGGTCATGTTTAGATAATTGATTATTTGACCTTAAATGAGATAATTGATTATTTGACCTTAAATGAGATAATTGATTATTTGACCTTATTGAGTGGTTAATATTGAAGAGTTTAGCCTTAAGTAGAGATTCTAGCATACCAAACATGTTATGTAATCATCAAGCATTCTTTAAGTCATCTAATATACAAACATGATGATCTTCTAAAGTGATACCTGACAGTAGTCACAAATAAACACCAGTTTAAGACTATGTACTATTAAGACCACTTCACCATAAAGACCACATCACTATTAAGACCACCCCACTATTAACGACCACCTCCCTTTTAAGACCACCTCACTAATAAAGATCACCTCACTATTAAGACCACCCCACTATTCAAGACCACCTCACTATTAAGACCACCTCACTAATAAAGATCACCTCACTATTAAGACCACCCCACTATTAAGACCATTCATTATTAAGACCACCATTTTTTTACCCAATCTTACACATGCCATTGTATCTAACCTCACTATAAAGACCACCTCATATTAAGACCAGTAAATGTGCACCAGGGGTGGTCTTAATGGCGAAGTTATTTTGTATGCATACTACAGTAAACAAAGACATGGCAATGTTATGATAGATTTCTAGCCCAAGGTCTGGTCAATTTTAAAAAATTGCTTTAAAATACCTATATCGTTATTAGTTGCAGATATTTTCTGATACATTATATATTTTATAACGTGGGCCTGTTTCATTTGGGATGGTAGTGTAATAGTTTGGTAGTTAATGCACGTAATTGGTTGTGTAATAATTTAACACATGTAATTAGTATGTAACACATGTAATACATGTAATTGGTAATGTAAAACATGTAATTCATGTAAATACATGTAAATGGTAGCATAATAAATTATTGCAGAGGTTTTGGTAGAAGCAATATTTGCATCAGTCAAGTTCTGTACTCACTTGAAATAAAAATATATTGTTATGTTATTTATGTTACTTATATAAAACTAAATCCAACAATTATTCTGATAATTGAATAACTTCGTGCAAGTTAAAACTACATATAATTTAAGTTGACAGCATACTTTATGGAATCATACAATATTTTACACGTTTAAAACAAAAGTTGGCAGAATGAGTTTTGGTGCGTGTTACAGAGGCATGACACAGCAATATACTGCCATTACAATACAATATAATACAATACAATACAAGACAAGACAAGACACTTAAAACTCCATCTGAACAAACATGACAAAACCCCTTTTTAACTGCAAACTTTGAAGTTGTAACATTAGCTTATGGTCTATTTCGTCACTTTGAAAAGCCACAAAATTGAAAGCTGGGTTTTAAGTGAATTTAAGACCCTCAAAGGTCCTGGGCCTCCACGCGGCGAGGGTGGAAACACTTAGGGTGAAGTCCTCTATCCCCAGTGGCTAAAACAGGACAGTGCGCATTGCACAAGCTGCTCCAGCTATCCAACGCAGACAATTATTAATTTTTTACATGCTTCTGGTTTCTACTACCAACTATAGCTAATCAATCTTACCCTAGAGAGCCTCTACATAGCCCACTCAGGTGCTGATGAGGCGTTAAACAATAACACTACCTACCTACCTAAGTGAATTTAAGAGAACTCTGAAATCTGCCAGAAGGGTTTTTAATTCACAGGATTTTATAATGGCCTTCACTGTTGCATAGGGCCTATGTTAGAATAGTTTGGAACAAATTGAAAGTGGAATTTCACAACAGTAAAGTGTTTGTTAACTGAATATATTGCACTTAAACTGGGCTATCAAGACTTGAAAGCTGCATTTTAATGCGTTTATTCAATAGCTCTATGGTAGGTTTCAAAAGAGGGGTTAAAATGCTGCTCTTGAACCCCTGTTGAACATTGAATGTACACATATTCAAACATTGCATAAAATTCACTAGAATGTACCCTGTACTTTCGATTTATGGAATAGATTTGGATTCGAGAAACTGACATAATAAGACAAAATTGAAGTAAAATTATCATTCAGAAGATTATATATCTAAAGCATTATAAAATTGAATTTTTTGCAATTTTGACTAAAATCATTCGAATTTCTTTCGATTTTGGAAACAACTTTCAAGAAACTGACAAAATTTTACAAAATTGATGTTAAAGTATCATAATAGAATCAAAAGATTTATATTATATTTTGGTGTAAGCCTACCTGTATTTTTCATTTTATGTAATATCATGGGTATTATCGACAGGGCGGGTATTTTCGACACTCACATTAAAATGTTAATTTTTTTTTTCTTAACATTTTAATGCGAGTGTCGAAAATACCTGCCCTGTTGATAATACCCTCCGTAACAGTATTTATAAAATCGTGTAATTGTTAAATTCTTGAATCTTGAATATCTTAATAAAATATCATCATTATATTTGCTTGCCACTTTGAGCAAATATTATATCAGTAATATAATTATCTCTCCAGGGTAGCTCAAACGATCAGAAATACACCTTTGGTAGGCCTGTTCATGCATAATCCTTTCTCAACTCCCTGTTGAGGTTGAGTAGGCAGTCCTTTACATAAAAGTTAGGAATAATCTGCTGCGAAGCAAATTCTATTATCTAAATTAATCAACAAAATAGATGTTAAAATATAAGCAACTGACAATATCATGAAATGACCTAATACTGCAAAATATGTTAATCAAAATCCTTTACCACTACTAAGACAAATACATGAGGGCTTAGCAGCTTAGCTTGAATAGGTTCAATATGAAATTTATTTTCTGTTATTGTGTGCAAATGATGTAAGCTAATATGCCCATAATCCTATCATAATCCTTACTTAAATCACAAATGTGTATTGCTGTAAAGATTCCCACCTCAGTGATAGAATACCAATATGGTGACAGTAATGATATAGTTTTGCTTTGAGGGATAACATACTGAATTCCGGAACATTCTGAAGGCACAAACATTTTGGATAATAAGCATATTCTTATAATTTTACAGATTGTTATAGATGAAACACGTTACATAAAATCTTGTCTAAAATGATACATAAACATTATAACCAACTCTCATTATATATTTATAAAAAAAATATTGTGACACAGGAATAACACAAAAGGCATGTCAATTTGAATGTTTAAATGTTGTGAGATCATTGAAAATCTCAAAGCTTTGATAGAATTCTCAGGAAATGAATATACATAATGAAAATATCTATCTATGTATCTATGTATATATCTATCTATCTATCTATCTATGTATCTGTGTATATATGTATCTATCTATCTATGTATGTATCTATGTATGTATGTATCTATCTATGTATCTATCTATCTATCTATCTATCTAGAAAGAAAGAAAGAAAGAAAAACACACATATATATATATATATATATATATATATATATAACGTTCTACCAGAATGTTTAACAACATAATTTATCATATTAGATAATTATTTCGCTACAGAACTGATGCTAGGCAACTTGAAACCACCCATAAGAGATCTGTCAAGAGGCTGTGCCTGTACAAACCATGCGAAGGTTGAAACATGACCTATCACAGATCTACATGATAGTCACATTATTGACTCACATATATTAAAGCTACAACTAAGTTAGGGAAGCTCACCATCGAAATTTCTGGTCTAAAAGCTTTATTCGTGGAATTATGAAGCAATTTTCACATTAAAATAATAGTTAAAACACACCATGTCTCAATTAGAGGGCCTTTGTAGGACAATAGTGGTTATAGTTTGGGAACAAGCACCCAGATAGCATTCCAAATCGTATCTACGTCGGGGCTGATGTTGACGACGTCAAAACGATATAGAAATGACGCTGGCCTGATTTGGAATGCTACCTGGGCACGTCTTGAATTTTTATAACTTCCCTATATATGTATAAACATCATCTTAAATATATAAAACAGCACTGTATGAAAATTCAAGACATGCTTATTTCAGAACAATAACCACTTTTATCTTACGAAGCACTCTAATGAAGATATGAAGGCTCAAACATGGTGTGTTTTTACCATTATTTGAATGTAAAAATTGCTGCCGAGGTCAAAATGGCCTTAAACTTTAATGCCCCATTATTCCATGAATAAAGTGTTTTCACTAGAAATTTCGATGGCGAGCTTCCTAAGTACTTAGTTGTAGCTTTAAAATATGTGACTATCGTGTAGATCTGTGATAGATCATGTTTCAACCTCTGCAAGGCTTTAACAGACCTTTTAAAGAGCTCTTTTATAGGTGGTTTCAAGTGAAGTTTACAAGGCTGTCCATGGTCTGGCTCCCAAATATATCTGTGATCTGCTTCAACAGAAATGCACTGTGTCATACCATCTCAGATCAGTAAACATTTGCCAGACTCATTTTTATATTCAAACCCATTGTTTTTATTTACTGTGTCAATAGGGTACCAGTCTGTGAAACAGCCTTCCCACTCACTGCCAAAATGCCAAGGATCTCAACCACTTTTAACGTCCTCTCTCTAATTATATTGCATCCTGATTTTAATCTTGCTTTTATCAGCTTTTAGACTTAACTTTTAGTTTTTTTTTACATTTAGGATTGTTTCATTGTCAGTGCCTGTCTACTGGTCATTCCGTGCTATCCTGCAACATTTCGGCTTGGCGGGCTAGTTTAGCTGGTATGTGATGGTTTGCTTCACTGAAAAGGCTTCCATTGGCAAGATTATGTCTTCAAGAGATAGTAAAGAGAAATCCAGGTCATTTCAAGTGCATTTACTTTAAAAAAAAAACTGACCAAGCAGGGGGAAATCTGCAAATCCATGTGGCCATTTTGTTTTCGACCGAACGCCAGTAAAACATTTAATGTTCAGTAATGATTATATTCGGAACCCCTTTGATTTTTCACATTGTTTTAAGATAATAAAGTTATATCTAACTGTACCAAACTAAGAAATTCATTATTTTAAAGTGTAAATAGTAGATTTGACACATTATATTTTGGTGTTGTGGATGTTACTAATTCCGTCCAAAAATTGCACTAATTTCACCGACTTCCCACTTATTAGATAAGACGAGTATGAAGTCTGGTACCTTAATTACTTGACTTGTCTAGACTTTATGTGATGGTATTGAATTCAGGTCAAATATAACGCCCATAACAATGGTCTTCAGTGCAGCAGGTAATTATCATAGCTGTCCTGACCTCCCTCCAAATAAATAATGTGATTGTCCATTTTGCACACAACACCAATTATGAGGTTTTTTTAATCACCCTTGAGGGACTGTTAGGTGAAATAGTTGTCTGATCAATGATTTTGGGTTGATAACGTCCATAACAGGAATTGATTTAGCTCCAATTTGAAAATCCTTTTTGTAAAGTTTAAAATTTGTGTACAACCATAGTTGGGTTCTTGCAGCCAAGCTGTTTATATATGTTAAGGGGTATTTCTGGGAATGATGCTGACAGAAATGTATGAAATTGTAGTTTGGACTTGCTATTTGACACATAGGCAGCCTGCAGCAATATATTTGGATAGATTTGAAGAAATGAAGTTTAGCAATGTGATTCTATGACACAAATACTTGAATAGATGTCAAGCTGAACAGAAATTAAGCCTTGTTATTCAGTGTACAGCTATAAATGTAATATTATGGACGTTAGTTTGAAAAATTAGCTTTTGTAAAATTTTGCAAAAATAACGTCCAGTCTCTCTTCGATGTATATTGATTGATATTAATACATTGACAATTCCAATTAAAATTGCATAGGTGTATTAAATGACCAACATATATTCAAGAAAGACCCAACAATCATTCCCTGTATTTCCTCCAGGTGGCTATGACAGAATACTGCAATTCTATTGGCTGAAAAAGTTTCCGTTCTTGACTCCGATTGGCGGAAGCAAAGTACATCCTAGCAGCTGTATTTTTTAGTGCATTTTAATATATATTTGACATCTTATCATTTAGTTGATTTCTGTTATTTCCCAGAGAAAATTATATTTATGGAATCCGTTTGTTATGACCTACTATGTCTATTTACTTCATAATGTCAGATTTTCAGGAAACGTCCGTAACGCGTCAAACAATGGTATTTATACCAAAAATTCGTCGATATCTGGGACTAAATCATCAAAAAGATAAGAAAACGACAAACAAAGCTGCTTGCTTGAAAATTGTAAAAATTACCACTTCTGCAAATTTCTTGTGGTGATAGCGAAGGTCAAACCCTTATTATTACCATCTTTATTCGTACTTATTAGTACACATTTGAATATAAATTGGTGTATATATGCATAATTGCAAAAAGTTTCAATTACAGCATAACAAATTAATTAGTTCTTTAAGTTCGTACATGTTAAATATACTGCATTCATAGAGTCCATCTCTCACTGCACAAAGTTCATATATATATATATATATATAGCCTTTGCCTCACACAAAATAGAGGAATTCTTGCAAACATTGTGACATTTTTTGTCTAATAAAGTTTTTACATCTGACTCTTTTATCTGATGTAGTCTGATGGTCTCAATATGTAAATCCTGACAACATTGTGTAATATTTTTAGATACCACTGATTTACATGTAACATCCATAAGAATTTTTTACACTTTCTTTGAGAGTGTTTTTAGCTGTTGCACATTTACTCTTACCTTGGAGAAATTTAGCTTCATTACCAGGAACTCTCCTGGGCAGAGACGCTCCTATATAGTTATGTACACAATTTGATGTATATATTTTATTCCCATGTAAAAGCCAGTTTTGTCGTCTACAATTGGAAACTTCTCCCGTGAAATTGAAACCATTTTTGGTGGAGATATGACTATGAGAAAATAAAGATGACTGATTTAAGAATGTGTCTTTCACACTGTCATTTTATAAAACCAACAAATAGGCCTACCCACACAATCCAATTATGCTTAGATGAAGGTAAAGATTCTGGCCAGTAAAATGATATAACCTATATTAATGGCTTGCTGTGACTTGTCTGCTAAATATTAAAGGGGTACTAACACCTTCAGCACTTTATCTCTCAGATATTAGCTTGGGTCCATTAAAACACATCCACACTATTCATAACTTGTATATATGCACTGCTAATAAAATATCCTGCATTTATTAGCTCTGTGTTGTGAACCACGGAGGCCGCCATTTTGGACTATCCCGGGTGTTTTGCACCAGCTGGAAATACGTCACTGTTGTACTGGTGAGAACTGAGAGTTTCAGAAACAGGTGTTAATTGCACTTGAGCTCTTAATTTGTTGAGAACATGTCACTGGTTATCACCAAGTGTCAAGTAAATTGCCATTGAACAATTTGAGACAATGTACATAAGTAACTCAATTAAGCATGGACAATTAATTAAAAAAAATTACGGCCTTTTCACCTTGATCTCATGCTGAGAAATATTGATTGAAGTCAGTTGACTTTGTAATACAATTATTGAATGCTTGGATAACTGAGTACTAAGAATATATAAAGCATAAAGATAGGGGGCCTATATTTATATATAAACTCAAATGGAAAAAAAGGAAAAAATCATAAAACAGTTTATATAAAATCATAAAAGCAAATGTGTGTAAGTAATTTCGTATAAAATACTCATCAGTCCATAGCTTTACATAATTATCATGTTAAATATTATAGATTTTAGGCCATTAAAAATTGAAGTGAATCATACCTGCTATTTTTCAGTAATGGAGTAATGTATGACTATTTATCTATCTAACCATCCAGGAAAATTTTTTTTTTATAGTAGACAATACAATTTAACTACATTTGTTTAAAATCAAAATATTGTGTGAATAGTTTATAATACCTCATGGTATTGTACTGCATTACTTTAATACCCTACACAGCTTTTTATTTTTAAGCATCCGTTATTGGGAAAAAAATATTGTGTTTATATTATTCTTTAGGCATTCAGACAATGGAAACATAATATTTGCCCAGGACTTCACTGCAATCAGTAATTAATCCCAGTAATTTATTGGCATTAAAGAAGTATAATTAACACCTGGTGTGCAATCTATTCTGTTTTTTCTTTAATTGCAATGAAATTAAGAAACCGATTGCAATCTATTAGTTAATATGTAGGTAGCCTAGCTGTATTCATACATTCAGTAGGACATAAGTGACGTCATTAGCCTTGGTGCCGTGTGCAATAATGGCGGCCCCCTACATGTTGGCGGTTGGTGTAAATTGCACTTTTAACTGGCCTAAAACCACGCTAAACTTGACTTCTAGACATACTTTTTCACTGCAATATATTCTTTTATATCTAATTGATCATTTAAGCTTAACATGCAAACTTCCTTTAGTTCCCCTTTAAGATAAGCAGCACACACTTCAACTGGCATTAAAACCGCCATTTCTCCACAACTATAAACGCCTGCCCATTCATCTCATATATTATTCATATGGTTTATGTCCACCTAATATCATACTCAGTGTATATTTTTTTGTGCTTTCCTGCTCAGAATAACCAAATTATGTATAATATGCAATGTAAATAAATGCGCTTGAAAACTGATAAATAAGTATATTTCATGCATTTTGTTGCTCAATTGCCCCTCAATTAGGGGGGGGGGGGGGGGTGGGTTCTCTGGTCATTAAGCTCCTGGCGTTCTAATTCCCAAAGCTCTTACGATTGCAAGGTACCCCTGGGCATTAGTTGAAAGCTATCGTAAGCTATCGAATCGTAGCCGGAAACGTCACAAAACGTGCGCAAAAACCTCACTTCCAATCTAGAAAACGGTAAAAAGTGTGAACCTAAAACTTGGAGCACTTGTGGGGCCGTTGTAACAGACTAGAACAATCGCCGATGACGTCACTTAGTTGATAAAAGAAAGAAACATTAAAACGAGTGAAGTTGGTAGCAAAAAAAAACAAGTTATTATAGCCCTATAGACATAAACATCAGAGCTTAACTTCACCGACATTTACGTGAAATACGCAGATAGCATTTCAATCGTTTCAACATCGGCGCGATGTCGGCGATGTCAAAACGATGTTGTACCGACGGTGGCCGATATAGAAACGACTCTGGCCCAGTTTGGAATGCTACCCGGGTAGGCCTACGCCTCTTATAATTATAAATACGGAATTAATCAGTCAAAAATTGAGTAGCCTTAATCTTAAAAGCACTCTGCTAGAAATAATAGAGAGATGGGGTTTAATTGAATGTTTATAACTGATGTTGCGCATTGCGTCATAGATATTTATTGTGCACTTATTGTAGCATGATTTAGAAAAAGCCCAAAATAAAAAAAACGTGTCACAGAGATGCCACCTAAATCAGATTATGCGATTACAGTATGCCATTATACAATTATACTATGGTTACATGTGAGACATGAAGATATATGTACATCCTAAATGTCAATGTACATAACATTTGAAGGTGTACATATCTCATGTCTCACAATGTAACCATTGTGTAATTGTTTTGTATCACTGAACCCCAATATGTTTATTGTCAATTTGTTCTTTTTCATTTTTCATTGATAACGATTCACTGAAATACAGGGCTCGCCGGTTTTAACAAAATAACTTATTTATGTACTAGAATAAAAGATATTGTTCATAATTTAATCAGCCTATATCTGTGTATCCATGTAGCCTTATATATATAATTTTATTTCGTACACCAGGTACAGAGTACATAATTGAAATTGTGGTAAATTTAATAAGTACAAAGATATGTTAAAATAAAATCTATATTGCCTATATCATCATCTTTACTATCGATCATCATATCTAAAATGTCTACGATTGCTGCAGCTCTCTTCTGATGCTCAGATTGTACTAAGAGATCAGTTTTCAATCTTGCTTCACCGTAAATGATCTTTTCACTGGTGATATTCCATGTTTGTAACAGATAGCCTACTCTATGTTATAGCTAGCTAGTATGGCAATTAAACGCATGCTCATTCATCTCATATATTCCTCAACAACAATAACAAATCACAGTAGCCTCATTGACCAATTAAAGAAACAAATTTATTCAAAGTTTGCGTAAACAGTCGACTATGTAGGTTGCTATATTGAAACCACAGTGTATTAATATAAAAAATATACAAATAAAAAATAAAGGGAAAATAATAAAAATATAAATTTCTCACACACTGCCAAGTTAAGGGCGACTTTCTGTAACCTCACAACACAGGAGCTACAATTATTGGCGCATAAAGATTTAAATAGATGTCAAATCAGGTACTAACATAACGGTGAGATCTTGCTCGGCCAAGTTTCACCAAAGAAATAGTGTCACCTGAGTTGAAAAAGGGGGGTAAAAATTGTCGTAAGAAAAGAGAAAATATTCCAGTGTAAAGGTGCATTTGAGTACAGTGACATAAAAAGTGAAGTCATTATTCATTCGAGTGAATACTATGAAATAGAAAAATGTTGTGCTATACTGTATGTTTAGTTTGTTTTGGTATATTGATGGGTTTTGATTAATAGTTAAATTATTGCCTAAATATACTTTTTAATAATTGTTCTTTAATTTATAGTTGGTTAATTACATTAAATCAGTAGAAAATTTATTATATTGTATTGTATTGTATTGTATTGTATTATTGCTACTAGTCTGTGACAACCATCAGAGGCAGACGTAATGATGAGGCCGAAAAAATATTTAAAAAAACCCCACGAACATTCCTAGAACACTCCCTTAAGACCAGACGATAAGGTTTGGAGTCCCCACCATGCTATACCCCAAATATACGTCCAATAATCATATCTTTCAGTTTGATAAAACTGTGTTTATGGACAGCTGAATCTGGCAGTGTTTAAAGCTAATTAATGAACTATCCAACATTTTAGAGATACTGATTAGGGTCATACTAATTTAGTCTATTTTAATTATTATGCCATCTACAAAATGGCCTTATCTTCTATAAAATGATGTCAATCTCTGTTGAGGTAACTGCCAAGCTATCTAGGTCATACACTATAATCATTTTTATATTATAAACATTGGAACTCGTCCTTTGAAGTTCATTGAACTAATCGATCAATTTATATGATTTGACATATTAATTTTTATTCTTTTGTCATTTATTAATTGCATCCGTTATGCGTCTTTGGCGCCTCTATCCATAACTGCTATTCGTTTTGATTCTACAGCTATCAATTTTCTGGTCTTGAAAAGAATAATTTGAATGCCAATCGCGTGACAAAGATGGAAAGTTGAACCACATTAACCTAGAAGACAATTTACGATTCTACCACATCCATTTCTTATTAATTTTTTAAGTAAACATTGATAAGAATAATGCGTTGTAAACACCACTAACAGTCACAAGTGTAGTATGCCTTCCAAGTAAATTGCTTATCGTCATGCACTACAGTTCTAAAAAGTCATTTATTTTTGCATCAAATATATAAAATAAAGGAAATCTTAAAACAAAAATGAAAAGATAGCTATTATATGAAAAAGTTGCCATCACAACTCTTGCTATATACAGGGTGGTCCGAACATGCAAAGATGACTTATGTTGTCATTTAACTGTTAAGTGCACCGACTAACTGATCAACTGACTGACTGACTGACTGTATTAACTGACTGACTGAGGGAGTCACCTTCTTAGCCAATGCCCAGATAGTATCTGACATCGTTTTGACGTCGGCTCTATGCGGGCAACGTCGGGCTGACATCGGTCCGACATCGGGCCGACGTAGCGTGTTATCAGGGTGGGAGTCCTGGATTCACACGACATCATCTGGAGCTCAAAGTTTATGAAATCTACACGGCCAAATGTGCTACGTGCCTTTTCCACGAGAAGGATAAACGCATGGAAAACGCATTGTTTTTGCCTAATTAAAATGAGGTGAAAACCATGCGTTTTTCATGGAAAACGCACGTGGCACAATTAGCCATGTACTTTTAGATTGTTAACTAACATAATTTTCTAATCTTCTCTCATTTTTCACAGCTTGCTGATCTTGGCTACTCTGGATACCACTGAGGGTGGGCCAAAACTATGGCTGAAGCCATGTGAACGAGATGAGGGCCCCTCGACAGACTTCAATCCTGCAATTAGTTCACCAAACCTTTCAAAAACAATTCAAGAACTGCATCTAGAAGCATACAGTGCCCAGGAAACAATTGAACAAATTATCGATTTTTATGTAAGTATATTATATTAAGACAATATAATTTAATCTCATTTCTATCGGTCTGATAGTTACTCGGCTAATATGACCAGTTAATTGCAAGCAGAAGTAATAATGAGATGATGATCATGAGACTTGGAGTCCACACCATGTTGCACAGTTATGGATGGGATAACACTTGCCTCAGCATAGACACTGAGTACACAGTATCATGCAACCCCACAATAGTCATTGAAGCAAACTTAATATAGAGTTTGTCATAATTTTGGATTTTCTGTAAAAACATTTGTAATTGCAGGTATGACACTCAAGTAGAGTAGTTTATGCTGAGGCAAGTAAAAGACCCCACCCATGGGGCAATTATCATATCATCATATCATCACATGGTCATATACAACCTGCCTGTCTCATGCATTATATATCAATTAGCCTAGATCGCAATGCAAATAAATTATTCCTTTTTTGTATTTTTACATCCGTGGAAAATATTGAAAATTTTTAAAAAGTAACTAAAAATATATTAAATAGGTTTTTTTTGTTTTTTTTAGAAGAAGAACCATGTGGCTGACAGTGGCATGGTACAAATGCTGGACGATGGCTTTAAGAGCCAATTGACCAATAGCTGCATCTACTTCGAACCTTTGAAACAACCATTTTTAGTACAGGTAAGCAAAAATGAGAAAGAACAATGCTTGAACAGGTCTGTTACAGCTCAAGTGGAAAACCAAGTTTTGAAGATCAAATATAACGAATAAGCAAAAAAAAAAAAAAAAAAAAAGTAAAAATAGATTTTAAAAAAGCATCAACACTCTTATTTCTATTTAATTTTTTTATGTCCAGATATATCATACTTAACGTTATAATTAATTAGTCAATTAATTAGTCATAATGACTAATGGCATAGTATTGACTGATGGTGACTAACTCTTTAGATAGTGCTGGTCATTCATTTTAGACACTAGCAATACAGAATAATCATTAAATATTCTAAATGGTTGCATGACCATGACCATTTATTTTTATATATTTTTGGTCTTTTATAAGTTATAACCATTTAGTTTTGACAAGTATCAACAATCATATATCAAAAATACTGTGATATACTTCCCCCAAATATAAAAACTTATTGGACTTGTACAATCATAGCTATGACATTTTATACACATGAAATGAGTCATGTGACACACAAGCCCATTGAAATGAGTCAGAAAAAACCTTTAATAAGTGGGGAATTTTGCCATCAAAGAACCACCCCATATTTCATGTTTAAGACATATAGTTCAATCTATTTGTTAACTCAACATTTGGAATATTTAACCGTGGGTGTACGATGTAACTGAATGTGCCAAGTTTGAAAAATAAATTGGTTTAAGTAGAAGGTTTTTGCGATATAAAGCCATGAATGAATGAAACTTAAAAGATGTGTAATGACCAAATGCAATTAAAAATGCACCTTTAAATGTAAAACTTTGAAAATTCTTTGCTGTTCAGTATACAAAATAACATATGTATTTATGTTACAGGCAAATGTATTACCTACAGTCACACCAAAAAGTATTAGGACACTTTAGAACTGACGCAATTTATAATCGCAATAGATTCAGATTCAGATATATTTATTTAACTTGACAATTAGGTTTATTAGAATTTGCTTTAAATAGGGTGACCCCTTTAAGACATCTTTGATGTCGCTGCCAAGGGGCCACCCTAGTCTTAATATAAAGAAATTAATTTGTCTTTCAAATTTCAATCTTGCAACCAATCTTTTAATAGAAGTTGTTTAGACTTTATAAAATGATATATTGTATATATATATGTCAGTAATGTCTTTTGCTATAATTTCATTATATTCATCACTGCAGTATGCAAATAATGGAAAGTGATATATTTGTAAAAAAAAATAAAATTGAGAGAGTCCCAGTTTTTCTTTCTCATTCTTCGAGAATATCGATCACTGAAATATGCTTTTTTCGGATGTCGTTTAATGTAATAATCCATTACTATGATATACAGCTAACTTAATACGTTTTATATATTTCAGAATAGAACATCACTTTGGGCAACTTACGCAGTCATTGCCAAATATCTTCACTATATCAGTTTTACGTCCGAACTTGTACCGGATGGAGAAAATCTCAAGAAAGGTTGCAACAAAACCCATCCGATGGATTGTGCTTTCGGATACGACAGTGACAGTAAAAAACGATATCGAAGCAGCCTTGATAGACATTTTCAGCACATCTTGTGTAGTTTAAAGAACTTGGCAAATGAATCGATGATTCCAAACAGAACAGTGAAGCACATAAAGATATCCACGAGATGTGTCAGAGCATACGTTCTCAACACAACAAAAGGACACAGAGAATGCCGGTGGCTTGAATCTCCAGTTTTACAAAACATTAGTGAGAATCTTAATAGCACATCGCTAGAAGATTCGGTCGGCGACCTTGACACCAGTTTGCAAGGTCATGAGGAAGCACGGTCAAGAACTAAAAGAGATATATTCCGGTTAAAAAGATCGAACAGGTTTGGGAGTCGGTTAAAACTAAACCCAACCCAACAACCTGGAACAACCGCTTTTCCTAACCGTGGTTCAGTAACAACAACGTCGAGGATACGACATAACAGGGGTAAACAAGAGCGGAAACATCGCACAAAAAGGAAACGGCAATGTCGAAAGTTATGTCGCCGAAAGGACAAGCTATCAAGGAAAGAAAGAAGAAGGCATAGAAAATGTAATTGTGAACAGTTTAAGAAAAAACGACAGAAAAAAAAAGACTTCGGTCGCAAGGACCACAATCCCATTTGCAAGCAAGTGCTCGACACACTTCCAAAAAGCGAACGCTATTTTATGGATTACATTGTTCTGCGAAACATTTTGTATACCTTACAAAAAATTATCCCAGCCACGGACATAATGCCTAAAATGGCTGGTCAGAAAAGCCGGCTTATGATGGCATCTGCTGGAAATGCACCAAAACCATTGACTTCTTTGTTATCAACTTCAACATTCATCGTCTCGTTTCGTCATCTATCGGACTACCTTTCTTCCTACTTCCGGTAGCTTTTTAGCGAACACGCCAAACATTCGCCCAACACTACTGACTTTTCATTGTGTTCAGATCATTATTTATTCTAATAAAAAAAGGGACAATTTGAACGGAAAAGGCAGCATCTTTCCTCTGAGCAGTAGTGGAATGCTCTAGATGTTCTCAAAACTTAAAATCTTCCTTCAGTATTTATCAGATTTTCTTCAGTTAACATGTAAATATTTTTAATATTGTCAGTTATTTTTCAATCTATATGATAACATATAATGATATGTTTAAAGATTTGATTTAAAATTTATTGCAACTGTCTATGAGAGCTTTTGTTTTTTGAAAGATTGTGGCTAAACTAACTTCAGATGATATTTCGATACAATCTCCACATTTCATTTTTATGTACATGGCCAAATGTGCATGCCACGTGCGTTTTCCATGAGAAGGATAAACGCAAGGGAAAACGCATGGTTTTTAGCTAATTATAATGAGGCAAAAACCATGCGTTTTCCATGTGTTTATCCAAACGCATGGAAAACGCACGTGACACAATTGGCCATGTTGTAGTGGAACCTCGCCTTTTGGACCATCGTTAGAGCAGCAGATTTTACTAGCCTGCATAGCGATTCCTTCTTAATAGTGAGGTAAAATACAAAGGTGAGAATGCAGTTGGGTAAAATTGGAAGTCTTAATTGTGAGGTGGTCATAATGATGAGGGATTCTTTAATAGTGAAGTGATCTTAATGGGAGACTTTTCATTCAACAGGGGGAGCTCTATGCCTGTCCTCAATATCATTGTGACGTCATCAATGATGACATAATATTATATTGAGCCAACATCGAAACTGATGTAGCATGTTACCCGGGACCTGTACAGCTTTCTTAATCATACTGCAGTATAGATAGATAGATAGATATTTATTTCTCAATATCACATCAGTACAGCAATTTTTTTTTCTCCAGATGTCCAATGCAAATAATATTATATTGAAGGAGTGCAAAGGAGCACTAGGCTCGTAACATATATAGCTTATATGTATAGCTAAAACATTTTACCTCAATACTATCCCGTGTGTTCATATATATTACAGGTGTGTCAGTTAGTTGATATATATTACCGGTATGTTTGTCCGTTGAAATGTTGATGAACTTGTAAGGCGCATTAATCTTGTATATTTAATTGTTTATGCAGTATCCAACAAACCTATTACCCTAATTATATCTCTTTTCATTAGTCATGTCGCTTTTCATTTTGACCTTGATTAGCTTTAGACAATGTTCACTTCAGCTGGCCATAAACACAGTTGTATCGAGGATTATGATTAAACGGTCGTCTTATTTGAATGACAATCGTCAAAAGGGTTTGATTTACTCACTCTTGTTGGATATTTTTGCTGTTGCATACGTCATGAGATGGTACACTGGTACAGTTAATTGAATAATCGTTCAAATTGATATGCTGAAATGCAACTGGACAGTGCAGTTGTGTTGTCAATGATAATGACAATGACAGTGAATTTATTAGCCCCCATGGGGAAAGTCCACAAGCACTTGAATTTATATTAAGAAGGTGGCTCAATACATGATATTACAATATATATGTGATGATTCAAGATACCCAGGTCTGGGCACAAAATAATTCAAGTGCTCGTGGGAAAGTCAGTTACAAAAAAAGACAATTTTATGTCGCTGGTATTTGCTGCCAATTAAGATATTGATGTTTATTGTCCATAATTTTGTATATATAGTTATATATCCTAATCTGTGATGGTGTAAAATTGAAAAATAGTGTGAAAATGTCTATTAATTGATAATGTCTATATTGACTTCCCAGGTAACACAATACATCCACTAAACATTGGCAAGACATCAGCATTATTTCTGCTAACGTCAAGCCCAGTTAATTCGTTACCTGTAATCTGTATTTCATTAGATTGTATAATACAAATACTGTAATGAAGTCAATTTGACTTGATACCTGCGATATGAGTGTTACTAGATTGTGAAATTTCATTGTATGATACAAATACTGTAATGAAGCCGATATAAAAGTTACTAGAATGTGAAATTTCATTGTATGATACAAATACTGTAATGAAGCCGATATAAAAGTTACTAGATTGTGAAATTTCATTGTATGATACAAATACTGGAATGAAGCCAATATAACTTGATACCTGCGATATGAGTGTTACTAGATTGTGAAATTTCATTGTATGATACAAATACTGTAATGAAGCCGATATAAAAGTTACTAGATTGTGAAATTTCATTGTATGATACAAATACTGTAATGAAGCCGATATAAAAGTTACTAGATTGTGAAATTTCATTGTATGATACAAATACTGTAATGAAGCCGATATAAAAGTTACTAGATTGTGAAATTTCATTGTATGATACAAATACTGTAATGAAGCCGATATAAAAGTTACTAGATTGTGAAATTTCATTGTATGATACAAATACTGTAATGAAGCCGATATAAAAGTTACTAGATTGTGAAATTTCATTGTATGATACAAATACTGTAATGAAGCCGATATAAAAGTTACTAGATTGTGAAATTTCATTGTATGATACAAATACTGTAATGAAGCCGATATAAAAGTTACTAGATTGTGAAATTTCATTGTATGATACAAATATTGTAATGAAGCCGATATAAAAGTTACTAGATTGTGAAATTTCATTGTATGATACAAATACTGTAATGAAGCCGATATAAAAGTTACTAGATTGTGAAATTTCATTGTATGATACAAATACTGTAATGAAGCCAATATAACTTGATACATGCAATATGAGTGTTACTAGATTGTGATTTGATTGTATAATACCTATCCCAAATTGTATCAATGTCAGTGACGTTAGAACGATGTTCTACCGACGGCGGCTGATATAGAAACAGCTGGCCCGATTTGGACTGCAGTCTTTGATTGGGCCAATACGGCTTGCTATTGCTAACAAGTACATACGGACTAGTCATATGTATTTTGTATAAACAGTTTTGTATTATTGTAACTATAGAAGTATTTTGTACCAGATCTGTACATTAAGTGTGTATATTAATATTGTACATAATTGTTTGAAAAAACATATGCATTTTGTATTATTTGCTGTGATTTTAGTGCATAAAAATATTTTGTACCTGATCTATACATATTCAAATTGTAAATATTATTTTGTAAAAAAAAAGGAAGAATAATTTTGTGTTAATATTTGCTGTGATGTTACATGATTTTAGTGCATTAAAGCAGAAATGTAAATATATAGATTACACTGTGAATATCATGTAATAGCCTTGGATCAAGAATTTTGCTTATCCATTTAGGTAGAACAGAATATAAAAATGAAATCGTCAGCATAAATTACAAAAAGCAAATAATATACAAATGGGCAATGACATGAGGGTCAAATTTCATCCCTGAACGAAAAAAGAAAAAAAAGAGGAAAAAAAAGTAACTTTCACATGATCTGGTTGTTAAAATACAGCACAGGAGCCAATAACTTGTGAACTATTGCTTGTTTTGGGTCATACATTTTTCTATTTCAATACATTGTAATGATATCTAATATGTATGTAATGTTCTTTCACATGAATTGCATGAAATAGACCAAAGTTTTGATATTGAATTCTGTTGACTCTGTTGTTTGTTGTTCAAAAGTGAGCTATTAAATAGATGTTTGTATACACAAGTGAAATGATATTGCTGCTGAAAATGATTCAGAAGTCTGTCTGTCTAGCTGTCTGTCTGTCTGACTAGCTGTCTAGCTGTCTGTCTAGCCATCTGTCTAGCCGTCTGTCTATCTCTGTCAGTCAGTCAGCTAGTCAGTCAAACTATCAGTCTAAATGAGATCACCACATAGGAGTAAGTCAGACAGTCAGTTAGTACACCTGTCTTTCACTCAGTCAGTCAGTCAGCCAGTTAGTTGGTCAGTCAGTCAGATTGCTAAAAGATTACGTAATTAATCAATCAGTCAATATGCCTAGCAGACTACATTTATAACTAACAGACAGATGAAACATCTTAATTATGGACTGACGGACAGCGAGTCTGTCAGTCTGCCATGCTCTTTGTTTTGCTGTCTGCTGTGAGTCAGTCAGTCAGTCAGTTGAGCCGAGTTGGGTTCTATATCTCTCCGTCTCTCTGTTCTGCATTCTGTCTATTTGTTGGGCTTCTGGTACATTTATGTGTCATTCTGTAAACAATTATTTTCATGGGAGCCGAGTGCATCAGGCCGTGATCACTATCTATGTAGTTCACGGACCATAGAAACTATGGCATACCATTGCATCATTACATATGCCACTGGCCATAGTTGCCAATACAGTATGCACCAAATGTATATGCCTACTTTGGACTGCCAATATGTTCAGTGATGAAATGCAATTTCTTTCACTGCGTTTATGGCCAGCTCAAATGCATTGTCTCAAGCTAATCATCGTCAAAATGAAAATTGACGTGACTAATGAAAATTACATTGTGACACGAATTTGTGAATACTAAATTTAACTGGCTATTGTACAAGCCAAGATCATAGGAAGACAAATAAATTAAATAATAATGCCCGATGATCTATTGCAGTCATACATGGTTATGATCATGAAAATTACTAATTCATAACGCGATAGGTTTTATGACCATAGAGCGAAAACCTATTCTAAATGCGACATAACTTTCTATATTGCTCGAGTCCATTTTGGCCAAATCGCACTGGATATTGTCGAAGTCACAACTGCGAACATATCAATGATAACTGTACCATGACTCAATACTATAATCATACCGCTTTCGTAGGCTGATGAACCAATGGTGCAGGAGTTTACAATCCAGGGAAACCCCCTAAATTTCGCAATGTCACCAGACCTAATGTAAATTGTTTATATGTATGTAAATATACAATACTTGCGCTTCAGGGCAAGTTACTTCGTCTATGAGTATCTTTTTTGGCTGTATACACCGCGCTCCGAAAATGTAAGACCACTGGAGAGCTCTTCACCATGTACACAGTGGTAACTGAGGAATGTATTTTTGAAGAGCCGTGTACTGTAAAACCCCATTCTAATTAAGTAATTTTAAGAACACCTCATTATAAAGAAATTCACCACCCTTTGTGAATTTATAGGAAAGGCCATTCCTTTCGTAGTAATTTATACTAATTTATACTATTAAATCCACCTTACTATCAAAACTACTAGATAATATAATGATGATATGACAACATGTTCAGCTCACCATAAAACTAAAACAATGTCTAATGTTTAATGTCTCAATGCCACTGGGTCTGAAGCTTATTCAGCTTATTTAAATATGACCAGCTGCAAGAGGGCAGACGTAATCATGAGATGATTAGACTGCTTGGAGTCCACACCATGGTTAAAATCCCAGTCGAGCCTAAGGTTCGAACGGCTGTTTCATCCTTCATCACATTGCCATGGTCCCTGCCTGTCCTACTTAGCATCAGGTGCAGAAATAACAACTCTCTATTAAGAACACCTCACTAATAAGAACCCTATTTTAGACAAAGCTAGTCTTAATAGCGAAGCTTTACTGTACAATGTGTACTATTGCCATACCATATTTGTTATACGTTATGGTACTCGTTCATTTTAAATATTAATGAAATGCTAATACATTTCTGGAAAGTCAGATATGCAATTCATCATTTTGGCCTTGACAGAAATTGCTCAGTACAATAATTGCCAAGGTAATAAAACTTGGCTCTTTGTGTCAGTGTGTCACTGCACTTAAATTTTCTTCCCTGTATCAAGAATTTAGAAAAAAAAAATTATCAAAACAAAATAGTGGCAGTGTATATATTTATAATTTCCACGAAAAGTTTAGAGTAAATTTAGCTTTGAAAGTTTGTCAAAATCTGTTGTTTTAATTGTGAGATGGTCATTCAGCGGTTATAATGTTATCTGCAGCTTAAATAGCATAATTAATATAAACCTGTACTTTTAAAAATCATCCTTAAAAGTTTTAAGCTATCATAGCAAGTTAGCATTTTTTTAAAGACAAGAAATTGCTTACTATGTTCACGTCTGTAACAATTCACTGGAAACATTCTATTCTATTCTATTCTAATATAATATTATATATTATGATATAATATAATATAATATAATATTATATTATATTATATTATATGATATAATATATATAATAAATAGATTGGAATGTACATGTGCGGACTGCGGGTTAAAATCAGTACAAATTTGGGGTAGCGGAGACTGCCTTATGCTCTCTCCAATAGTGGATTTTCACGGAAGGTTCTCTGTATTTCCATCAGGTGGCTACAACAGAATACTGTTCTATTGGCTGAAAAATTTCCTGCCCTTGACTCTGATTGGCTGAAGCAAAGTGCATCCTAGCAGCAGTATTTTTAGTGCATTTTAATGTATGTTTGACATCTTATCATTTAGTTGATTTATATTTTTTCCCTGAGAAAGTTATATTTATTGAACAGGTTAGTTATGATCTTCTGAAGATCTTATGTGACAAAGTCTTAGCAGAAGCAAGTGCAGACCCATTTTGGGGTGTGGGAGTGACTCCTAATGATGATGATTTGCTGTTGAGAGAATCATGGACTTTATCCTTGGGAGTGATTATGAAACGTATCATTGCATTGCTACTGGTAAGTGATTATTTGTCTAAATGTTTGCCAAGGTGAATAACTTGCTCTGTTGTGATGTCAGTGAAGTGGGTGGTGGGTGGGTGGATTTGGGCTTTATGTCCTGTATTTCTGCACCTGATGGGCTAATTAGGACAGGCAGGAACCATGGCAATGCGATGAAGGATGAAACAGCCATCCAACTTAGGCTCGACCGGGAATGGAACCTGGGACCCAGTGGTTGGAAGCCCAGTGTCCTACCACTATGCTAAGCCCCCACCAGGTGTCAGTGAAGTACTGACCAAGTGTGACAGTTTGTGCTGCACATACGTTACATTGGTGTAATGCTGTTGCAATGTTATATTGGTTTCTTGAAGAATTTACTTTACATTGATTATATATATGTGACAACGATTTGCAAGGAAAGAAAAGATTTTTGTTCTATTTCAAAATATATCCAAGCAATTTCTATAGGCCTAGTATTTATCATGTTACATTATAACATAATATTAAATTAAATTAAATTAATTTACATCATATCAAATATCATATCAAATCATATCATATATATCATATATGTCATATATCATATCATATCATATCATATCATAGGCAATCCACAAAACAAAAACATTCATCATTCAAGGATCACTTTAATTACTTGAAGGACACCCCCCTCCCCCACCCCAGACAAGGGAAGCACTCAAGAGTGTCATAAAATTACCCAAAAAAATAATTTAAAATAAAATAATTGGGTTATTCCACCCCAACTCACCTAAGGCCTCCCAGTTCATGGCATGAATTTTCCTGAAAAAATCATGCTAATACTTCTACTTGAGAAATGAAACCATGTCAAATCCTGAAGTTGTGCTCCAAATAATTTTTGAGATTTGAATTTTTTTTAAATTGACCAAAACGACAAAATTTTAGCTATTTTCGTCTGGCTAAATCCCTTCATTGTGAGCTTCACCAAGAGGTGGCATTTAACTAGAATGAGTTGAATTTGTTACTGAGTGTAAAATTAACCCACAAGATGGGTTTTGATTTATATTTGGTCCATTTAATGCAACCCTAAATATTCTACAGGAATTTCAATTGAAAAAAAATTCTGTTCCCGAGCGTTTAATTGTTAATTGGACAGGATTTCATTTCTCAAGTAGAAGTATTAGCATAATTTTTTTTTCAGGAAAATCCATGACATGAAATGGGAAGAGTTCTGAAATTCAGGTGAGTTGGAATGAAATAACCCAATGGTTACATTATTATTTTTTACATATTTGACATTTTGCCAGTCTATAAACAAGGCCATATTAGCCATATAAGGCATCAGACTAGTCCTGTCTGAGTGCCTTAAGGAGAGAAATTGTTGTTAAGTCAAGCAAGGTCATTGCACCAGACAAGGGAAGCACTCAAAGGTATCATAAAATTTCCCGAAGTGGTTGACTGTCAATACATATGACACTGACCTCAGACGCAATATCATGAGACCAATAATTACAGTCATGCCAAAATTATTGAGACTTTGGATTTCTAAAATTTAATATATAACTTGGAAAAGTATAAAAGACAGTCACTGACACATGTGAATTTTAATTATAACATAAAAATCTGATGCCACCCCAAATTAAATCACTTCCACTACATTTTGAATTTGAACCAATTCTGAAGGTGGATGGGTGGATTAGGGCTTTATGTCCTGTATTTCTGCACCTGATGGGTTAATTAGGACAGGCAAGGACCATGGCAATGAGATGATGGATGAAACAGTTATCCAACTTAGGCTCAACTGGGAATCCTGAGCCAGTTACGTATCTAATATAAACAATTCACTCGTAGAACGTCCGCCAATTTTTAAACATGCTTGAAAAACTTTGCCCTCTCCACGGATGGTCACGTATGATTTGGAGGGACTACGACCATGTTACGGATTAGCAGGAGTATCCTTAAAATGCTCGGCAAGTGAATTACATATGAACAAGGATAAGCAAGATTAAAAAAATGTTTCATCGGTGCTCGCTCGCCATGGCCATCCGTGACAGTGGGAATGCCCCTGTAGTAGAGTCGAACCTAGGAACTTCAATAAATCCTTTACCACTGGACCACTCAGATATTCAAATTAAATAATTCATTTACAATGCGTCCTCAGTGTTATTTAACCATGCTCTATATTAGCATCAACATTTTGTTGCATCATATACAATGGTCTATTCATTGTTTCCAATTAACTCCACTTAAAGGAAAAAGTCTGAAAGGGTCATATACAAACATATAGGCTTCGAAACGTGTGAGGCATGAAGAAAAATGGTTTTTGGAAATATAGAGTATAATCCGACTCTGTGAACATCCTACTGAGTGTTTATTTTCAGTAGAATTTTTGCTCAACCAATATCCATCTTCAGTGTAAACAAACCTATGCCAATAAAAAAGAGGCATTTAGCAGACCAGGCAAAAATATAATTCAAAGATCCGGTTTTGGGAAATGGAATATTTCACGATATAGTCAATATTTACAAGACTGAAATTGCTTTTAATGGACTATGTATATTTAGATAATTTGTTTTTAGGATCATTTTAATTACTTGTGCATGTGGCAAGTGCTTCAACCCAAGGAAAAAATAATTATTACTTATGACATCAGGGGGCTACCAGTCTGCTGCATCATGCACTCCCTCTAGCGGGAATCAGAGGAAATGGATACTACAGAATTGTACTGTAATTTATATTATGCTCCTGGTCTAAAGTTTTAGTTAGCTTAAATGACCAGATTTGATCAGACGTAATGATGAAATGATAAGATCTAAAGAGTCCATATGGGATCTACTATGTAAATAAGTAAGTAAAATTGTTTAAAGTCGTTTAAATCACGGTGTCACATTCAATGTACAATACAAAATATATGACCCAAGCCGAAGCTTCTGCACGACCTATTCGGAATAATACTATACAATTTGGAAAGTATAAGTATAGAACTAATCTATAAAGCAAATATATTCTACAATATAGTATATAATAATAACAACAGCACACATATAAAGCATTCCATTGTACGATTCAGCACCTTATAGGAAATAAAGATTACAGTATGTTACACATCTACCCCATGGGTGGGGTCTTTTACTTGCTCCATCATAGACACAGAGTAAAAAGCAGCACCAAGTTTATATTTTCGATATAATAGTTATAATTATGAGGCCAGGATTTGAACCCGGTACTAACTTTTCCATAACGATTAGACCACCCAGGTTTTGGAACCACTTCATCTCGAAGCACCATAACGCAACCAAAACATTCTTTAAGGATGAATATGACTTCCCATAATTTACCAAGGCCACAATAGAGTTGCATTCAGTTTTATATATTGCAATTGTTCCTGGTCATCAGTGGTCACGTGGGGTGAAATGGTACAAAATTCCACTGGTTGACCAATATCTGACCACAGGGAAGTGACAAGTTTCACAAGGTCAAATTGATGCTAGTCCATCATTCAATCATTAATATGGCGGTACTGTGAACCTTTTAGTGGTATTTAATTTAAGTATTCCTCCAGGAAGTGTTATATATATAATCTTTATTCACCGTTTATAACAAGTACAAACATAAAAACCACAATGATGGAAAGTTAAAATGTAAAAATGTTGTTGTTGATGGTTTTTTCAGTATTGTATTATCAATTTAATTTAGATGGGGAGTACAAACAGGACTGCTATACAAATAGAAATGAAAACCAATTGATTTAACCTTGGATTAACCAGACCCTTAAGCTTGAGAAAAAACCCAGTCCCTTAAAAACATCACACAATGTTGTGAGGATTTACATATTGAGACCATCAGACTACATCAGATAAAAGAGTCAGATGTAAAAACTTTATTAGGCAAAAATTGTCACAATGTTTGCAAGAATTCCTCTATTTTGTGTGAGGCAAAGGCTATATATATATATATATGAACTTCTTGCAGTGAGAGATGGACTCTATGAATGCAGTATATTTAACATGTACGAACTTGAAGAACTGATTAACTTATTATGCTGTAATTGAAACAAAAAAATTTGCAATTAGGTATATAAACACCAATTTATATTCAAATGAGTACCAATAAGTACAAATAAAGATGGTAATGATGATAATCTGGAGAAAAAAAGACTATTTTCCCAAGAACTCATAACTTTCAAAATACTTACCTAAATAATCCATCTAGGTCAGTATAACTCAAAATCCTACAAATTGACATTTTTTAAATAAAATAAGTCACTATTACATGACATAATCATTGAGTCTTCAACTATGGCAGGCCAATAAGTCCATGACTATTATGCTAATAAAAAATGGCTGTGGGGTCAGCCGTTATAGATTGTTTCAAGTTACATTGTAGCAGCAAATTATCAAAATTTTAGTACAGGAGCAAAGTTAATGCCAAAAAAAAGAAAAAAGAAGGTTAAATATTGGTAAAAAATATTGTTCGTTTCCGTTTTTTAGATAATGGCAACAACAAGGAATTAATGTTTATTCATTTATTTATTCAAATATATTTTACATGGGTTGCATAATCAGCACAGCTGTCTTGCAGATATCCCATAAAAACAACATATCAAATAGTATGTTTGTCACCGATTTTTAATTTTAGGTCATTATTTCATGGTAGCCTCTCTGTATTATCTAAAATGTCACATAATTTTTTATAAATTTTTTTTATTTCTCACTTTATGAATTTAATTTCAATCATATTTAAATAGCCTCTTTTTCTTTTCATTTATAATGTACGGGGCTATTGTTTATGTAATGTACTAACTGTATTGAACTACTAGATATTGTGCACAAATAAAAAATCTTAATTAGTGAAGGACTTTCCTAATCTTCTTAAACTGTACGAAGATTTAAGAATCTGGAAATTCAGAAAAAGTTGTCTACACCGTCTGCTGTCACCCCATGTACATGTTTTGCTCGTTTACTCATCTAAAGTAAATTAATCATTTCTCTTAATATGTGTTTAGTTTATGCAATTCTTGTTGTGACAAGCAGGATAATCAGAAAAATTGCCTAATTAAAAAAACAACAAAAAAACACGAATCCATTTTTATTTTGTATTTTTAAGAGAAGATTTCTTAAGTCAATACACAGCATATCGGCTACATAGTTCAACCAATTATTTTGTTTAACTTGGTAATCTACTACAATGTTAAGAGTTTCCATAGTTGTCCTACAATTTAACCGTAGTTTTTATGGTAAATTACTGTTAATTTGGTATGCAGCCTGCTACTGTAATTTTTTTTACGGCAAGATGCCGTGAATCTATCCTACGGTTTAATACTATGAATTTATGGCTAAGGCCAAAAAATAGCTGAAATGCACCAAATTCACCACACAGCATGTCACCGCATATTTTAAGGGACTGCAAAACTGCTCTACACAATGATACTGTAGCATTTTATGGTAAGTTAAGAGTGCAGAATAATACCGTAAAATTTAGTAGATGGCCCAACTTTAGGTTATTTTAGGGGTTCATTGGAAGGGCCAACATGAAAGTACAACCGTAATTTACAGTAAAAGTGCCGTTTGTATGATTTTACGGTAGTGATCATCACAACTTAATAGATGCATGTGCTGTAGATTTTATGGTAAACACCTGTTTGTTTTATATTACGGTAGAATAACTTGTAACTGTACCTTTTGCAGCAAAATACTGTGCAAAAATTTGCCAGCACAATGCCGTAAAAACTACAGGGACATTTTTTACAGTGTAGCAAAGAATTTTCATAATTAGGTCGTTGGGCTTCGAGGTACAGTGTCTAGGGGAAATCTAAAGATCATGGGGAATACAGAAAGTCATAGAAAAGCAGGGTGACGAAAAAATGTGCACTATGAACCAAACAAAATAAATAAATAGAAAAGAATTTGTTTAAGCAAGAATGATTTAGTCACATTTTCTTTAGTATTTCCTTAACCTACATTATCGCCTTTGTTGAAAAATAAAGACCAATTAACCAACTTATTAAAAATGAAACAACCTAGGTCAAATATTATAGTTATTTTTGTTAATGATTTCTCAGTGTTGTTTTTATTACATCAAAGGTTTTCTATTACATAAAGTGTGCTTTTTGTTCTTGTTGTTTTTAAATTTTTAAATTGCCTTCAGGCAATCCGTTTTGCTTGATTAGGTATTTTGAAAAGAGGAACAGTTGGTAAATTCGGTTATTTATTTTTTTTTGCTGGCGTTGCTTTGCGGTGGCGCCCACCAAAAACGTTGCTGTTGTTTGCAATTTAATTGAAGAAAATAAAACTATTACACTGATAACTAATAATTGTCTTTGAGAGTCCGCTTAACCACGCCCCCCAGTGGCCACGAGGATCCAACGTTTTCCCGCCGCTCAGATAGCAATCAAGACGGACGCCTGAATTGCTCATCATAATTAAATGTCAGTTTATTGCAATTGTGTGCCCCTGTGTTCTCTGTCCACTATTGGAGTTATTGCAACTGTTTACAGTATGTCAGTTTTGCACACAAAACATGCAATTAAAATTTTCATTACAGAAAAAATCCATTGCCTGCTATTGCTACATTTGGTTATTTTAAAATTGCCTTGTTGTTGCTACATTTTTCTGCTATTTTAGCTTAATTATATATTTAAATTTTGCACCTGCTGTTGCTACATTTATGTAGTAGTGTTATAAATATATATATCTTTATTAAATACACATGTATCAAATCATGGTATTTCAAATTATACATAGGTTATACAGTAGTTGCAATAAAATTACACAGTTAAAAGATAATTGCAGAAAGCATTCCTTTTAAATTCATCAAAAACAGAGTCCATCTCCATCTGATTCAGTTCACTAATTGCAGCAATTGCACAATTGTCTTGATCACTGAGATGAGTGAATGAAAGAGATCTTTTTTGCAATACTAATTCCAGAGGCAAAGCATTAATCATTTTAGACCTTATATATGATAAGTTCTCTCCAATCAATGTACTGGATAATGCAATGCCTCGATCATCTATGAATTTAACTCGCTGATTTAAACTGTTACACATATTCGTGAGCATTGATGTGAATCGCACACGTATTTCGTATTTGTTCTTCAGAGTGTCTGTATGTCATCATTCCTTCCCTTTAGGGAAATTACTTGTTGTTGTTTTTTGTTTTGTTTTTTGTTTTTGGGTCATATTTCTCAATAAATGGGATGGAGCAGTACAAAATAGACAGAAATGTTAGCAAGCCAATCCCTTACTTTGAAGCTGACCAGAACACAGAATTAATTTATAGTTTGCTATATCTTCAATGGCCATAACAGATGGCAAAAACTATCATTGGATGGGTTAGAAAATAGAGTCTTTTCACTGAGCAGCCCTGAATCCAGCAAGACATAAGTCTTTACCCTCTTGTTACTCATTTTGCTTTTCAGACATGGAAAACCACAACCGACAGATTCAATAAATATAACTTTCTCAGGCAAATAACAAAAATCCATTGAATTATAAGATGTCAAATATACATTAAAATGCACTAAAAATACTGCTGCTTAGATGCACTTTGTCTCGGCCAATCACAGTCAAGGGCGGGAACATTTTCAGCCAATAGAATTGCAGTATTATGTTGTAGCCACCTGGTGGAAATACAGAGAACCTTCCGTGAATATCCACTATTGGGGTTTAACTTCATTATTGGTAACAGTTCTGTCCATTTTATGCTGCTCCTAGCTAAATATGTCAGAAAAGCAACAAATGGACATATATTATGGGTCATACTGTAATTAATCTATATAGTGATGCAAATGAAAACTACCAGAAAATATTTAGCTTAAGGTAGCATATATAAAGCCCATCAGATTATATGGTATCACTAAAATATACATGTTATTGTTTTTTTGGCTGACTCTATAAACTAAATGGCTTCAGTGCATTTAAAAAAAAAAATCTAAAGTGAAAAACTGTTGTGTTATTCTAGGTTCGAAACTTCCACTCTTGACTTCAGAGGCTGGGAAGTGGGACCACAAGCATCATAATTCTTCCTTTTTAGGGAAAAACAATAAATTCAGACAGTTGTCATAGAAACCGAAAGAGACTACAATAAATAATGCCTCTCACATTGACAGGAAGTCAACCAGTATTTCCTTTTATGACCTTTGAAAACTTTAAAAAATACAACAGGGTACGAAGAGCATTAGGTATCACTGAATCTGGCTGGGTCAACTTAAACTATATATAAACTTGTCAATTTCAATCAATGCTACTGGGTCTGAAGCTTAGCCATTTTATATGACGTAATGATGAGATTATAAGGCTGCTTGGAGTCCACACCGTGTTTCACATTTACCCCATGGGGGAGGTCTTTTACTTGCCTCAGCATAGACACGGAGTACAAGGCACCTCCAATTTTAACGTCTCATGCGATCGACATCCAGCCGGGATGTAGCTCATGAAGAGTGCCCGGACATAGAAGTTTAAATTTGACCATTTCATAGTATATCCCGCTGTTCCTTAATTAGTGAAAATCAGCTTTCTGAATATTTTATCAATCATATTAGGTAATTAACCAAATAAAAATATGCATTATTTCTATGACAAAGATTTTACCAAAAAAAATAAAATAAAAAATGCGTTTTGCATTGTCATATTTTTAAACAATGGTGCAAATGTAATCTTCCTTTATGGTAATATGTTCCATGAAAAGATACGCTTCAATCTGACACTAAAGCTAAATATATAAATGACACAATTGTTTCAATGACGGTAAAACACAATTAACGGAAGAGATGAAATTACAAAAAACGGTGAAGTATTACGTATATAAGTGCAATTCCTGTTTCCTGGATAGCTATTCCTGTATGAGTAAAAAAAAATTAAAAATTAAATCACAATTATAATTGTACATTAATTACTTTTGCCCATAAATGGTGAAATTGGCCACTTTTAGTTTTAGCATACATGGAAGACAATAACATAAAATGACATGACATTTATACCATAACATACATAATAATCATAAAATGCCCATATTAAGACTTGATATGCAGTGAATTGAAATTTTGACAGTCATTTAGAGTCTAATGAATATAGAACTGGGTGGCCTATTATATTATTATTATAAGCTTTATTCGTATAAAATATACAGTGTAAATTCAAGATTAATAACAAAAATAAAATATTTAAAACAATGATGTGCACCCAAAAAAGAGGGTTAGCAAAAACCCAAGATAATCAATTTGTGGCTAAATGTTCTATAATATCACAGATATCTTTTTTACTCAGACTAAAGTCTTCACACAACTCATCCCTGATATGAATTAATTCCATAATTTGAACACCAATTAATTGGTCACTCTCTAAAACAGTTTTGTAGTTATTCTCTTTTACACGTTTACTAATATAGCTTGGATTACAATTAATCACATCATGTGGCTTTATACCATACTTATTACAGACAAATCTGAAATTTCTAGCCATTACAGACATGTCTAAAAAACTGCACATACTAAATAGAAAATTGACTGTATTATTTGAAAGTCTATTGGTTAAGGCATTTGACCAGCAGCTCTTCCGAAGATCCCAGGCTCGATTCCCAGCCCGGGTTCTTGATCTTCATGAGTTTTTAATACTGCATTTTTTTTTTTATCAGTATTCGTTATTTTACACGAATGCTTTTTGAAAATTACACTTTATGTTGCAATATCGTGACTGAAATTAAAAATAAATACAACACAATGGTGTGCTTAGAAATTATATCATAAATTCCACTAAAGTGAATTTTTGAAAAAGACACTCCCGTAAACCGTACAGTTTCTTTCACCCCTCGTGGGGTAACTGTGAAAGTATGCGGATATTCCCATGACCCTAGGGCGTCCCCAATTGATGTTCTATAAATAGAACTGGGGATAACTTCCATATATAGCAACCAATAGAAAGTAGGGCAACGTAGTATGATGATCGTGAAGTCCACGCGTAATAAAGGAATTAAATGGTAAATGCAGATCATATTCACAGATATGGTTCATATGACACCATCATTTTCGTCCTATATTATTAAACCATACATGGTATGTTCGGTCAAGCGCGTCTAGTCATGCATGACTGAGTTCACATAAATTGGGTTTTTTTAAATTTTGCATCATATACCGCAAATCTGATGATCAGTAGTGACGTACTAATAATTGTTATATTGCGAAATATGACTGGAAATGAAGATTTGAACTTTTCAGCTGGATTAAAGGGCAATTTTGGAGGAGGGGGATACTCCGTGTTAAAGTTATTGCAGTAAATTTATTTTAAATCTGATTTATAATAGATAATCTGTTGTATAATAAATTTAAAAAAAAGAAAAAGATTAGGCCTACATATTAGCCAGTTATTAATAACTGTTTTAATCACAAGAAAACTGCAGTTATCACGAATAAAATAATAATGACATGAATTAGCAAATCATTCATTCATTCATTTATTCAATCAATCAATATCATATTATAGAAAATACTTTCAAAGACATACCTTTTTAATATTTCTTACAACTGATTTTACTACTTTTGAATGAATTTTAACTTTTGAACTATACATATATTTATTTTACTATCACCTACAAACTTTTGAAACCCAGTGAACTACATTGTACAGAGCTTTTGTAAATTATTTTGTAAATTTATTTATCGCTATATAAATTAAGACGATTGATTGATTGATTAGTTTCGAATAATTAATTTATAGTGGTTCATCTACACTTTTAAACATAATTTGCTTAAAAAGCATAGCGATGATAAAACATTGATTCCATTTTCATACAAATATTTTATAACATTTTCTGATAAAAAAATATTCTGTGACCCCCCACCCCCTCTTCACACAATAAATTAATCCAGGTAGTCCTATATAATCATAATCATGCCTCATGGTTATGTTTTTTTTATGACGTAGAGTGACACCTACACTTATAGTTAACATATACATGCTAAAACTTGATAAAAAGACGAAAGTAGGACAGCCCCGGATTTCCCCCTCGTGACGTCATTATTAGGCCGTGCGTGACATGTGACCAAAGTATTCAAAACGTGGTCACCCGGCAAGCTAGCTATCATACATAAGGCCAAACTACTTGCATGGACTAGTCAGTGAGTGCCTGAACAGCTTGCAACACAGTATTAATATTTGAAACATTTTTTTATTAAAAAGAATAATTGAAAAATATTTAAAAATGCATTCAGTGGATATGTTACGGTTCATCAAGAAAAATATTGGTAAGTGAAATATATTATTAATTCTTTGCATAATTAATAATTCAATATATTTGGTCATTAATTAACAATATATATTGATGATACATATATTATTTTGTACTTAATATGTACTGAAATGAACTTCATGCATGCAAAATATTATTGCAATATCAAAATTGTAATTTTCATGCACAAGTTCATTGCACGGTATAGAGAGATTAAACATTATTAATCCCGTGTTACGTCAAAATATTTGACAATTGATAAAAACAGCTGTTCCATGAACATGTTATCGTGGAATTATTCTTTGTATGTTTGTAAATATAGCATGTATGTCTGTCCAACAATTATTACTATTTTTGATAATTTTGCTTTGTCTCAATGCAACTGGGTCTGAAGCTTAGTGAACTTATATGACCAGGCGGACGTAATGATGAGACAATAAGGCTGCTTGGAGTCCACACCATGTTACAATAAAACATTTACCCCGTGGGTGGGGTATTTTACTTGCCTTAAAATACAATGTTAAGTGGAATGATTGCCTTTGCAATTACTGTAATTGTAATATGCTATGTATAAATTAAAGAAATGCAATATGCATAATTAAAAATATTACAAAAATCTTCGAAAATCGTACATAAATACTTAAAATAAGGCGAGACAATGCATATTTCTCACATTTTCCCAAGAAGCTCAAATTGCCCCAGGGCCTATTCACAAATGGGTCGAGAAATTTTTGCCAAGTCTTAACTTGACTTTACAGAGTCTAGCAAGTATGAATACATATATCATGTCTGATCCAAATATTCAGTTTCTTAAGAGTATGGCCCCATTTTAAAGTATGCATGCCTCTTAAAACTGTTACCATAGTGACCTAGTGCTGCTCACAGAATAGTCATAAATATAAATAGGGCTATTCCAATAGCTTGACTATAATAGCGTATAATTAGTTTACAGACCATGTCTATGTATCGTTAACTGGTGCATGAAATGTGAAATTCATGAGCAGTGGAAAAATCTTCATTGAACATTGGTAAAATTATGAAATTTTATAACTAAAACAGAACAAAAAATCTTAAGATTTTGACTTAATGACCCATGCAATGTCAAATTTATAAATTTTTGTTGTTCAAAAAAATAAAAATAATAATTAAAATTTAATTCAATATAATTTTTATGATTGACAACACCATGTGTAGAATACGAATCTCTGGAATCTAGAAGATACCGCATGTTTAAAATGGTGTGGACTCAAAGCCTATCATCTCATCATTATGTCAGCCAGTAGCCGGTCAATACAAGCTAAGCTCTATATCAGAAAAATTGGGAAATCACAATATATTAAATTATTAAAAACAATCTCAAGTAGTACAAATTTAAATCTATCTTTTTTTCATAATTAATGAAAATTCGAAAAAAACTTTATTATAAAACAGATACAGTGTGTTGAAATTCAATTAAACAGTTCACTTATTTTCAACACTTTTATGTAGGAATCAAATATATCATAAAAAGTTTGAAAAGTAAGAAAGGGCAAGGTTTTTTTTAATAAGGCTCGGAAACATAAATTTGAGAACATTGAAAAAGTCTTATCTCGAAAATCGAGAATGTATTATTATGTAATTGAATATGTGGCAAGTGAAATATAACCTTCATAAACAATGATAAAGTCTTTAGTTCAAAGATGAAAAAATATGGCTGACTTACAAATAAGAACATATTTAGAATGCTTAGAAGAAAATATTAAAGTCAATGGATTATTCAATTGCATAGTGGAACTTAAAAATTGCGAGTGGTTATAATGGTGAGGTGGTCCTAATAGCGAGGTGGTCTTAATAGTGATATGGTCTTAATAGTAAGGTGGTCTTAATAGTGAGGTGGTCTTAATTGTGAGATGGTTTCAGATCGAGGTGATCTTAATAGTGATGTGGTCTTAATAATGATGTGGTCTTAATAAGTGACATGGTCTTGATAGTGAAGCGGTTTTAATAGTTAGGTGCCCTAATGGTGAGGTGGTCTTAAGAGTGAGGTGGTCTTAATAGTGCGGTGGTCTTAATAGTGCGGTGGTCTTAATAGTAAGGTGGTCTTAATAGTGAGGTGGTATTAATAGTGACGTGGTCTTAATAGTTAGGTGGTCTTAATAGTTAGGTGATCTTAATAGTGGGGTGGTCTTAATAGTGGGGTGGTCTTAATAGTGAGGTGGTCTTAACGATGAGTTGGACTTAATAGTGAGGTGGTCTTAATAGTGAGTTGGACTTAATAGTTAGGTGATCTTAATAGTGATGTGGTCTTAATAGTGAGGTGGACTTAATAGTTAGGTGGTCTTAATAGCGAGGTTCTGTATGTGCTTAGACATAGTGTGTGAGGTAATATCAATATCTGATACAAATAGACATATTATAGACATATGCAATTAATCAGCGTGCTTCAATTCCAAACCATTGCATCATGTTACGTCATTATTGTCCAGCAAACAATTGAAACAATTGCTGCAGTATGGGATAGTTGCAATATGCCACACTGTCGCTCACACTGAAGGACGATATTAGGGGAAAACACTCAACAAAATGGCAGGAGAGCACTGCGTGTGCATTTGTTGGGAATTTATTGCCGTCCAAAACTCATCCGATCCAATCATAAAGATGATCCGCTCACTTAAGTGTTTATTGAGCTGGATATGAATAGGATTGCAAACATATATAATGTTGATTTTCATAAAAATGTGCAAAAGCATGGAATCGTTTAAACAGCACATGTTTATGATAATATGTTGTGTCAACTTTAACCTTGAAATAAATTATCTTGTAACCATTTTGAATTCAGAACTACCATGGACGTAAAAGGCTTTTACGTCCATGGAACTACTGAAGTAATAATATCTTATCATTTTTTTTTCATCTGTAATATAATAACTTCCCTGTTAGTTCAACCTATATGACCAGTGAGTGCTGCCTAAATTTGGACCAAACCCATTTTCATTTTCACAATTCTATTTGGCTCATGCTTAAGAACACCTCAGTATTAAGACCACTTCACCATTAAGACACCCTTGGTGCAAATTTTACTGGTCTTGATAGTGAGGTGGTCTTAGTAGAGAGGTTAAATACAGTGACAAGAGTATGATAGAGGTAAAATAAATTGTGGTCTTAATAGCGAGGTGGTCTGTTAGAGGAGTTCCACATATAACTCACAATCAAGACCACCTCAATAGTAAGACCACCTCACTATAAAGACCAAACCATTGCATAAATAACAAGGCCATAAAAAGTGGGCATTTAAAATAAACTGTGGCAATTCCTGAAAATATAAACAATTTGTTGGCCTGATACCCCATTTTTCAATGAAATGCCAGATTAGTGTGGAGCCACTACATAAATTGTTTCCATGGTAGCATAAACGGTCACAGGGTTAAATCAGTGCTCTATCTGAACTACTTTTGCTGCGCAGTTGAAAATGATCTATACTGCATATTGTGGATTTCTGAAAAGTTATTATTCCTACGTTAACATATCCCAGATAGCATTCCAAATCGTATCAACTTCGGCAAGATGTCGGCATCGAGCCGACTCCAAAACGATATAGGAACGACGCTGGCCCGATTTGGAATGCTATCTGGGATAAAATGTATACATTCAGCGGGATGTCGTTAGTATGAAACGTTAAATTGGCAGTGCCTTGTACTGGGTGTCTATGTTGAGGCAAGTAGAAGACCCCACCCATTTGGTAAATGTGTAACGTTGTGTGGACCCCAAGCAGCCTAATCATCTCATTATTACGTCTGCATGCAACTGGTCATATAAGCTGACTAAGCTTCAGACCCAGTAGCATTGAGAAAATACAATACAATAAAATACAATAATAATGTATTCATATTTCAAAAGGAAAATTCTATACATTTTCTAAACATTACTCAACTTTTACATGTTTTTTCATGTCATAGATAATGACAATGCATGATTCATGTAATTGAATTTAAAACTCCACAATCATAGACCAAAATAGCATTGTGACATGCAAACTCAAACATTTCTCATTAAACTCATTCTATTCGAAACTGACTTGCAACACCAACCTATGACCAAAGTAACTTATCCTTTAAACAATGACATATTGTCTAGTTGACAGACTGACTGAAAATACGGACTTTTGATTGCTGAAAATATCCAGAGTATTTCTCAGTCACATCTCAGAGTGGCACAAACCAACAGAACTGATTGTGTTACCATAATGTGGCCAGTCATGGTGTTTCTGCCGTTTTTCATTCGATTGTGGCATACTTAAGTTAAATATTCTCGAAAAGAATGGACATTTAAAGATCTTGAGCTATATACAGCCATCGAAGTTTGTTTGGCCAATATAGTAATTTATGGGATTTGCATATCATTTCTTGTACCTTTTTTTGGCATTTGTCTCGACGTTAACCGGTCTGAAAGCTTAGTCCGCTTATATGACCAGCCGCAGGCAGACGAAATGAGCTGATGATAGGACTGCTTGGAGTCCACACCATGTTATGCTTTTATGCCGTGAGTGGGATATTTTACCCGTCACAGCACAGACTGTATAGACACAGAGTGCAGGGGGCATCTCCAATTTAACATCTCATGCGAATTACATCTAGCAGAGATGTAGCTCATGAAGAGTGCCCGGACCAAGATTCAAACTTGAGACCTTCAGCACATCTAGTCTGAACTTTGACCACTACACCACTCAGCTGGTCAAATTTCGTTTTTGTTTTACTTTTAAAGGCCTATTATCTAAGTCTCGGACCACCAAATCCAAACATTATGTATACAAGGCCAAATGTGCCACATGCGTTTTTGATTCATTATAATTAGCTAAAAACCATGCGTTTTCCATGCGTTTATCCTTCTCATGGAAAACGCACGTGGCACATTTAGCCATGTATGACTACTTTATCCAAGCCCACAAAAAATAACCCCATTACACAACATTCGAATTAGAACATTAAAAATGACCTTATTTGGGCGTAAATCACAACCAACACACCGATGACTTGTCACACATAATCGTAGTATGTAATGTTTATGTAATGAGTATGTATGTGTAATTGAAGATCCTTGTTACAGTAACCGCATGTACTACCCACTAGGGGTGTGCCTGCCCTCCCTACCCACTTCCTATAAGGACTTGGTATGGGTGAGACAAACTCTTAGTGTAAACCAAACATTGTTGCTCCCACCATTTCCTGTAAATTGTGTCAGTTCGTAACTCCGAAAGTGGAGAGCATTTCCTAGAAGCCACTTCCTTTTGGGCCACAATTTCCTGGATTGCAATATTTGTTATCACGATGGAGATGATTTTACTGCTCTTCTAGGATCTTATAAAACCTACAAAATTGCTGACAGTTGTTCCTGGCATTCTATTAGTGCATATTGCTGGTGTACTCGGTGACCTCTCTTTAATGAAACCTCCATTATGCGACCACTTATTAATATCAAACGATAGATAGGTATCTAGATAGATAGATAGATGGATGGATAGATGGATACTATCTATTAGATATCTGGAGAGATAGCTACAGAGAGAGATAGATAGATAGATAGATAGATAGATAGATATTAGAGTAAAACCACCTTACTATTGAGAAAAAACAATATTTATACTCAGATGTATTAACATTTCAAATGTATCTCTTTTAACTACTTCACTATAAAGAACCGTTATACATTTCACTGTGGTCTTAATAGCGAGGTTGCAACGGATATTATACCTACTCCGCATGGGCATGTATTAAAGATACAGTTGCTACAATAAGCTATAAAAAAACTGGCAATAATATGAATATTAGGAAGAGAAGAGAAAAATTCTCATATTTCTTGGTCTTATTAATCTACAATAATGCTCTCACCGAACCGGAATTGATCATCATAACAATCGTCATTGTAATTTTGAGCAATAGTATAAAAACAATAGTTATTGTCTCTCCAAAACTGACAAAGGTTCACATTTCCTTTATGATGGCAGGAATTAATATTTTTTTTAATCTTAATTGTTTTAATTTATATATTTTTGATCCTTCCGTAATTTGTAAACCAGAGTGATGAATATCACAGTCCTTGCATACGAGTTATCCAGAATATTTATTTATCAAATAATTCATATATAAAATGGTACACAGCCAAATGTGCCACATGCTTTTTCCATGTGTTGGATAAAAAACGCACGTGGCACATTTGGTCATGTACTACCAACAGTTATAATAACAGCTTTGCAGGTGTCAAAACACAAAATGACGGGTATTAGCAAAAATATATACACATACAAGTTAAATACAAAATCAGGAATATATTATTAAAACTATCAAATTTTGCTCCAAAGGTTCTCTTCATGAAGATAAATTGTAATTTTTGTACGTTTCACATTAACTAAATCACAATTTTGTTAATTTCAGGTTTCAGGACTGCCGTATTATTGATTTGGCTGGCAATTGCCCTAAGCGTAGAGACCAAACCAGCTGCACAACTACTAGTCAGACACAGCTTCTTGCAACCAAGATGGCAGTTCCCTTGTCAAACACCAGATGTCGACCAAACGCGAGCCCCCTTCCGGCCAGATGAGATACTAATCACATTGGATGTTTATTACCGGCAGATTTATGAAAATGCAATAACTCTACAATTACAAGTGGAAAATTTAATGGAGAGATATGTAAGTATAATGCATCTTTTTTATTAATTTTAGGTGAATTGAAAATTAAAACCAAATCAATTTAATTGCAATCTAAAAACAAGCACTAGCATATCAAGATTAAAGTCGGTAAATTAAAACAAAAAAAGAATTTATAATTACCCTTAATAGATACATATTCTGGTCATAACATAACGAAAATAAAATAAGATGAAATAAATAGCTAAAGTTTATGAATTATAAAATAAGGGACTCAAAATGCGTCGTAATTTTTCCTCCTGATTCATTGAAAAATTTCTTAAGTTCTGGTTGGATAAAAATGTCACATGACTCACTTAACAGCTAGTAACGACACCTGTCGGACATAAACCACAACAAGCATCTTTCAACAATTGCCATTAAAATGTCAACAAAGGTCTGTTTCTGGTTATCCCACGCTAAAATCCTGTTTCCGTAACATAACGGTCGTCAGTGAATTTGTGTTGTTTTTGACAAGAACAATTGGTCCAAAGAAATTGCACGTCCTGAACTATCATGTCACGACAATGTCACTAACACGTAAATTTTGTCATGATTCCAGCTTTCAAAGTTATCACAGAAAATCAAATCATCAAAGATGATTTTGAAATTGTTTATCACAGACAACACAAATTGCAACATGTCCATCAACAATTTCAAATATTTTGAAATAAATTATTATATACCATGTAGGCATCACTACAACTGATCATTTGAAAACAAAAAAAAGTAGCTTAAATTCCTGTTCCAAGTATTTTCAATACAAATTATCGTGGGAATGATTGATTGATTGATCGCTTTACTGACTGGCAGTCTGATTGTTTGAATGAGCGCTGATTGACTGACAGACTGATTGATTGATTCGTTGGTTGATTGATTGGATAGTCCTATAAATAAACTGACTCATTTAAATGCAAAAAAAAAAAAAGTCTGTTGTTTTCACACTTCTTATCAATTTCAAAGTTATGAGATGTTTTTAATGGAATTTGATACGTATCTTTTCAACGTAGATTAAACTTACTGAATTTCATGATGTCGAATATATGTTGCCCAAGAGAGGCAAGACATTACCTTCTGATGTTAACTGTAAATTTTATTGAAACGCAAGCAAACTAGGAAGTTTGGAAGGCAGTCTGAACCATGGTCTGATTGCACTTTTTTGTCGTCTGCTTTTTCCCTCAATTTCCAAGTTCTCCTTTCTCATCCTGTTTGAAAACAAAAACTCAAGAAACCACATCATTAATTTGATCTTTTTTGCGAAAAAGCAATAAACTCGAAACTAGCTACTTTAAAAAAAAATCTTACTAGTGCAGCGATTTGTACAAACATGTACATCATACATTTGTCTTTGTTTATTGTTTGACTGATTGATTGGGATCGATATTTCACTAACTTTGATTGCTTGACTGATTAATTGACTGGCTGACTGTCAGTGACAGACTAATTGACTGATTGACTGATTGGCTGATTGATTGATTACCTATACTGGTTCACTGGGCAGCAATAATTTGTCATTGGCCAGCCAGGATTTCCACTTAATCATAAAAACAATAGTCATGTTTTAAAATTAATAATAATGACTATTAATAATAATGACTATTAATGAGCAAAGAAAATAGTTTGTCTAGCGCCTATTTAAGTTCTTTCTGCTCACTGATTGTTTATGGCAACTTCTTAATAAACTGATTTTCTGTTTAATTAATTTCTGAAATTTTCTAATTTAAGGTCAAAGAGTATATCCAGGACAACTTTGTGCTAGAAATGCTGAAGAATGAGAAAAACGTTCCTTGCTTGCCAACTGCCCAAGACAAGTTGACCATCTCAATGGAAGCATATGAGGGTCAAGTAGTGGACAAGGTAGCTATCTATCAATCTACTTATGTACCTATGTACCTATCTATCTACCTACCTATCCGTTGTTATATTGTATCTATCTATCTAACCATCTATCTATCTACCTATCTACCTATCTATCTATCTATCTACCTATATATCTATCTAACTATCTCACTATCTATCTATCTACCTATCTACCTATCTGTCTATCTATCTATCTATCTATCTGTCTATCTGTCTATCTATCTATCTATCTACTTATCTACCTACATATCTATCTATCTAACTATCTATCTATCTACCTATCTATCTATATCTGTCGTTTTGGTATATCGGAATCTATAGGTATTCCCTAGAATAACAGAACTGTTCTAAATATAGATACCTTTAGGAATTATGAAAAGCCTTAAAAGAATATGGCTGTATAATACGTCATCATTTGGTGAGGGAATTTCATGACCTACATTATTATTTGTTGAATAGTCAGTAATTCAGATCACTTTTTTTTCCAGGGACTGATAGAGACACTGACAGCCTTCAACAAACTTGCCAAATACGTTTCATACTTTGTGATCGCAACAGAAATGAACATCGAAGATGAGGGAGGCATTATTGATCAGGACAATCTAAAACAAAGTGACATCACAGAAGGAACATACAGTCTTCTTTGTGATTTGCACAGCGTCCTCGAACGGCGAGAGGTGCGCACTAAACTTCGGGAATTCCTCGCCAATGATGTCATTCAAGCTGAGGAATGCCTCGCGGGCGCGGGGTTAGAAAATAACCGATGGTACTATAGGGACTATGCATATCTGAACAGTTTCTTCAAAATCTTAAAACACACTGTTCGCCAGTTTGAAGAATTGTATCGCAAAGCGAAAGACTAATGCCTTTATATTCAAAAGGTTTTTTTTAATTTTTTTCACTTAACGATTGTATTTATTTCAAAATCTAGTCATTGGTTTCTGGCATTTTTGAATCTCTCTAGTCAATCTCAAAGAGATGTTTATGTTTGGAGATTTCTTTAGGCAGCAAAATGTTTTGTATTTAATGATGTGTATCTTGTGATCCGTCAATCAACGAATGTACAGCATCCAACAAAAGTGAGCGCACTCCGTTTATAAACTTATAAACTTATGCCGGTATGTTCAGCGATATCAAGTTCTTTAAGTTGATGCAACTGTGTTTATGGCTAGCGGAGGTGAACATTGTCTAAAGCTAATCAATGTCAAAATGGAAAAGAAAGTGAGCGCGACTATTGAAATAAGAGTGCGTAATTACTGAACATTTTGATGATGCTGATCGGGGGTGCACTGACTTATGTTGGATTCTTTACACGAATGTGTATAAATAAGCTACCGACCAATCAATGTAACATATTTTGTATAATTTCTATTTATTTGTAAATACAGGAGTATTTATTGTATAAATGAGGAATGTAAATATTCATTCCAAACATGTTACATGCATTTTTGCCATTTATCATGTAAAACTGACTAATTAACCCATATTAGTTATGTCAATCTTGGATGAATGCCTAGTATTTAATGAATAGATTTTATTTAACAGAAGGTAATTCAAAATCTAACTGAATGGATTTAATTGATAAATAGCCTGCAATTTTAACATTTACTTAAACCTGTCGTCACTTTTTTCTGTTTTGAAGTTCAATAAAAATAAATAAATTATGAATTTGCATTTTGATTTCTTTTTTTAAAGTAACATGATATATGTTACAACATATAATCATGTAGCACCAGCCGCCTACCTCTGTATACATCTACACTTTTTTTGTGCTAATGGAGTTATTATAATAACCTCAAGGTAAACATTGTTCATGGCCAAAAGCGAGGTCTCCAGCCCAAACCGGCACTGACGTCACAATTTCCGCATTTCGGCCAATCAGAGAGCAGTATTTTCTTCAGCCCTTACTGATGACGTCAGTGCCGCATTCGACGAAGTGTGCAAGTTAAGTCCAGAATTCCCTCTCGTAGCAGCACAGGAAGGACTAAAACTATTTTTGGTATGTGAAGAACAGTTGTAAACCATATGTGGACAATTCTGTGCTTTAACAGTCTATATCATGCTGTATTTATCACAGAAAAACATCGTCGAAGTGTGGGCATAAGTTGGGGGGCTGCATGGCCGATGGATACCCTTAAGCCCCCCTCTCACATAGCCGGTTTTGCCGTAGTGAAGCCGTAGTATTACGCAATGGTTACGCAATGCGATTCTCGGCTCCAAGCCGACGGCAATCCGGCAGTTCTAGTCGACACTCGGCGACACTCGTCGAGTCACTCGTGGGACTTGGGCCTAAACCGGGATTCCCGGGCCCGGTAGCCGGAAATTCAATGCGTGCATTAATAAACCGGTGTAACCCATCGGATTACCCCTTAAAGTCGTCGAGTCACCCCTGGAGGCCGTCGAGTGACTCCACGACTTGGACGGGTTTCCCGTCGCTAATTTTAGGCGTAGTGAACACGACGGCTTGTTCAGGGCTAGTAACTCGACGAGTAGTAGGAGTAACTCGACGGCTTCCAGGAGTAACCCGCCGAGTTGTAGGAGTAAATCGCCAACTTCTACCAGCGTCAGCAGGGAGGGAACTTTAAAAGGCTGCTGCTCCCCTAATATTAGGCTGATTTTCGTCAAATCAATATCGAGAAAAACCAAATATTAAGCGAGATATACGTCTGAGAAGGCAGGTAGGCGGCAAACACTGGTGCTCCCTAAAGCGTCCGCGCCCAGACAGTATCAATGCAGGCAGAGCTGAGCGCTTCTTTAAAAGGCTGTTGCTCCTCTAATATTCGTCCGATTTTCGTCAAATAAAAACTGAATTGTAGTATAGTTCATACTGATTCCATTCGTTTTTCGGATTGAAAATACACCAAATATTAAGCGAGATATTCGTCTGAGAAGGCAGTTGTCTGGCGGCGGCTGCTGCTCCATTTATATTAATCCGATTTTCGTCAAATAAAATATTGAATTATAGTAGAGATCATACTAATTCCACACAGATTTTCAGATTGAAAATAGACCAAATATTAAGCGAGATATTCGTCTGAGAATGCAGTTCTCTGGCGGCGGCAAGGTGCTCTGTGTATGGTCATGACTTGAATGGTGTGGTCAATATTTTTGACCATGATATATATACATTGTTTGGATGAGCTTTATTGCAATTCATTTCTACTCATTCTGCCAACTGCCATGACCGTTATGTCAATTGCTATTAGCATTTTGTATGATACAAAGAATGGGTGTAGAGAATACAGCAAATGCTCAATACATGTGTCAATTGCCTAATTGCCTAAATTGGGGTTCTTTGACCTAACTGATTCCATTAATATAACTTTCTCAGAAAAATAACAAACATCAACTAAATGATAAAGTGTCAAATATTCATTAAAATGCACTAAAAATACTGCTGCTAGGATGCACTTTGCTTCAGCCAATCACAGCCAAGGGCGGGAACTTTTTCAACCAATAGAATTGCAGTATTCTGTTTTAGCCACCTAGTGGAAATACGAGAACCTTCCGTGAAAATCCACTATCATATAAACAAAACTTAACTCTTTTAAATGACTCTTAGCTCAACCAACACTGGCTCGACTCTAAAGCATATTGTGATTTGAAATTATCATGAAAATTAAACAGTGACATATATAAACACATCACACACCTGATTCTGAATCCAAGATGCTTACACTGTGTGTCAAAGACACTAATATCACTGTTCCTGAAAAGTGAAATAGACTTGACATAATGTCACCGTTAGGCTCTGTCTTAGGCCCATTGATGTATAATATTCTTTCAAATGACATGCCAAAGTGTTTGAAATTTAGTAGAGCAGTCATGTTCGCAGATGACACAACTATATATGCAACTGGAAGAAATGTTAGGTTTTTATACAGAAAAATTAATGAAGATCTAAAAAAAATAACACAATGGTTTAAAGATAATTCACTTTCACTGAATATTGAGAAAACAAGTTATATATTATTTAAGAACATTAATAACAGGTCAAATTTCAATGGAAATTTATACATGGATGGTAAAGCAATACAGAAAGTTAACCAGACAAAGTTCTTGGGAGTATATATCGACGAGCATTTAAACTGGAATAGTCATGTGCAAAATCTTACATTAAAATTAGCATCAGGAATCCATAGTTTAAATATGGCACGGAATATATTTTCAGTTAATACCAAAAGACTGATATATTTTTCACATGTATTCAGCCACCTTAATTATGCCTTGAGTGCCTGGGGACCCATGATATCAGCAAGCAACATGAAGAAGCTACAAGTTTCTCAAAATAAAGCTATACGATTATTATTTAACTTAAAAAGAAGAACTAGACTTGCCCCATATTATAAAAAGGCTGAACTTTTAGACATTAAAGGTATAATAGAATTTTCCTTGGTAAAAATATCCCACAGGTACATGGTAAATGTTCTGCCCCAGCGAATTGTCAATTTATTTGAAAATGTCAATCATAACCATGGAACTAGAAATAGAAGTTTACCTCAGGCACTCCCACATACAACCCAAATTTATAATAAAAGTTTTCTGGGCAGATCACCTCATCTTTGGCTGCATCTACCTAGGGATTTAAAAGATATTTCGAATATGAAGAAGTTTAATAAATGCTTTGTTATATACAAATTAAATCAACTATAGGTTAGATGTAGATGCCTCACCAATTGTATTATGTTATTGATATATTATTTATTATCCATATTATTTATATTTTTTGTAATCCACTTTTGTATATATATAATGACAAAGAAAATGATAATTCATTTGCAACCAGACTTTTTATTTTTATTTTTATTTTATTATTATCATTATTTTACTTTTTCTCTTTTTTTTTTTTTTTTTTTTACATAAATATGCACTTATCTTTTGATTGTTATCACAGGAAATGCACCCCCCTTTCGGGTATAGTAATAAATTACTCGGGTGCATTCCTTCAACTTACTTATGGTGTAATTATTATTTATTATTATATTGTCTTCATACCATGTGTTGTACAATGTAAGTTTGAAATAAATAAATATTATTATATTATTATTATTAGGTACTTGGGCACTTTGACATATCCCTTTGTGGTCTTTAACTGCATAACAGCTACACCTGAGTGCCAGTGAGTGGTAACTTGTAAGCCGCACAAGCTAGCGCCATCTAAAGAATAAATCAAGTTGAAATGAGGCACTTGGCAAGGCAGACAGAGCTGCATAATTATGGTTATATAAAGTCATATATTTGTAAGACATTTTGAGATATTTTGATAAACCTCTTTGGCATTGTAAGTGTGAATGGCATTTACCAAAGGCAGGATCAGTTTATCTGGCAGTAAGTTATAAGGTTAAATTGGTTGTAACACTACTGTATGTATAGAATACCCAAAAGGATACACAATCCATATAACATGCTTTATAAGGCAAAAGTAATGATGAAAAGGCATGAAGAAAAGATCATCCATATTTACTGCATTGTATATAGAGTTATCTCTTAACTTCATTGCTCTTTGCAGACTAAATCTGATCGAGGAAGCCACTGTCTAAATAGTATCAAAAGATCTAAGTTCACAAACAGACAATGGATTAAATATCCGGGATCAAACAAATTGCATAAGCTCCTAAAATAGCTCTGAATTCTAGGATAGCCACAGAAAATAATATAACACCAGGCGGCAATCTGTGCTATTACTAAAACTACGCCCCCTCGTGAACAAGTCCATAAGTAAGCAACATCAACGGATCAATATAATTATATTGTATTGAAGTATTATATATTAACCGATTTGGCAGCAAAAGTAAAACACATATATCAGCATGATATCACATATCACATAAACTTACAGCTTTTCGATGATTCAGTACATCATCTATATATATATATGTTTATTTTCCAGAGTTATACATATGATATATCCACACTTATTCATACTTTTTGAACTTTTTTTCACTTGCATGCAATTTTTTTAGATTTACCTTCTTAGCATGAATCGCTTTTAACATGTTTAATTAAACCTTGGGTTGCAATCTACGGCTTTAAAAACGTCAAATTTAACGTTTAACTAAATTTTCCTTATATGGCAATTATTTACCATATATGGACATTTGATTGCACTTTGTTAAATCATTACGCCTTGTTTATGCGATGTTTAGTTAGGGCTAAACAGCTTCTCATTCACATAAAGCGATTATGGGCTGTAGCTAAAGATCCAAATGGGCCATTGGATCCCCATTTGGAACCCCATTTGGATCCCCATTTGGATCACTGATGGATCCCTGCTACAAAAGGAGAGCGCGGCAGCACCGATCATTTGACCTAGATACATGCCAAATGAGGTCTCTCGTCAATGGGCGGACAGCACCAGTATCTGGCGCGATGGCCAGCAATATTAGGTCAATATTTACAACATCTCCGGCATAATACACAAATTGCACGTACCTATTTCGTCCCCGTGGCCAGCAGCACTAAGCACCTGCAATAATTCCGGGGAAATTACGAAGGGGATTCCTTTAAGAGGCATGGTGTCCTGTGAGTCTGGAGAGTGTTGCTGACTGCTGCAAAATCCAGGGCGAGTTCACTACGAGGTCACGGAGTAGCGGGAGAAGTTCTTTCAGACGAAATGATCCAGATTATTGATTTTCTTTAGATCCTCAGATGGCGGTAAATGGTTATGACTATTTAAGAGTCTCTAACTTGCTCGACAATAGCTAGCCGCTTATATGGCCGAATCGAAGATGAATGGACGCCCCCCTTCAAAAGGCCATACATTTGCATAATACATAATATATATATGCCCAAATACCTCGCTATTAAGACAACCCACATTTAACGAAATACTGCAAAAAGTCATAACACCTTAAGACTCACTTAAAATAAGTTAAATAGTCCACTAACACCACTTAATTAGTCTACCTCATGATTAAAACAACTTAATGGCGAGGTTTTGTTGTACACTGAACGTCAATCGAACTGTTTAAAAAGCCGCACTAAAACGTTTGAGTGTAGCTAAACAGCTTATCTGAACAAGTAAATTATGACCTTCTATAATGTCAGCCTACAAACGTAATTTTAAGCATAAACAGACATGCACTTGTGCCTTTATAATAAAGCAAAATTTATGGCCATTATAAACGTATAATCAAGATGTTTATTTTGCTATTATGAGTCCATAATTGTGAGGCCTTTGCTATTGTTAATTCTACTGATTTATAGACCTTCAATGACCATACGTCCATAAATAGTCAGATCTCAACTTCTTCTAATTCTTAGAATGATATTTGTACTTTATTTATGTTTTGACAAGTCAATGATACCATTTATAAATTAAATTGACCTTTTTTTCATTTTATTTTTCATTGAGAGCGGAGTATGAATGAGGCAACAATGCCACAGGAGTGTGGACAATGATAAATAACTTTCTTGAAAATAATTGCCAGGATATATTTGATTAAAAAAATTCATGTGACTTAATGTTATTGTCTGATGTGATGAAGTGTTCCAGTGATGCCAAACTGGTATTAGTCCCGCGTATCTGCCAACTCAAACATTGCCCTACTCTGTTGGAGAGGAGAAATAATTCTGTAGGAAACTGACCTCAGATCATGCACTTAGAAAGTTTGGGTACATAGTCAGTCAACAGGAAAGTTAGCCACAAATACAGTGTATAACCTCTTATGGAAAGATAAAATATCATATCTTATCTTATCTTATCTTATCTTATCTTATCTTATCTTATCTTATCTTATCTTATCTTATCTTATCTTATCTTATCTTATCTTATCTTATCTTATCTTATCTTGTCTTGTCTTGTCTTGTCTTGTCTTGTCTTGTCTTGTCTTGTCTTGTGGCAAGTGAAGACTCTATCCTCCCACGGAGTCACTCTCTACTAGTGACTCCATGATCCTCCAAGGTTGAATGATACAGTGTTAACTCCTTAAAATCATATCATATAATAAAATACAATACAGTACAATGCAATATAATACTATACAATTTCTCCCGAGAGGGCGCTATGGTAGTGCTACATACTGTGGCGCTTCTCCAGGCGGATAGCAATGAATTTGTCTGGCTGTTACTATTTATTGTTATTACCAGTCAACCACATCCCTGTATGTGAAAGTACAGCCTAGACACTTTGACAGTACTTAATTAAAGGATCTATGAGTACAGAATTTTTATAAATAAAGTTATCATATCCTTAAACATGTCATATGCGTAAACTTCATAGTGGGCCGAAGAATGTAGGCCTACTAAACAGCCAAATATCTAATTAAAAAGAAAACCTTTTTTTTTTGGACAAATTATTACATTTGCTCCGATGACATTATAGATCATTATTGCTGAATCATTACAATCTTTTACAGTGAGTACAAGGTACCTCAAATATAACGTCCAAAGGATATCCAACTGGGATGTAGCTCATGAAGAGTGCCCGGACCAGGGATGGATTGAACCCAGGGACCATTAGCAGATATTGTTTTTTACTTTTTCCATAATAGTGAAAACAACTGTTCTCACTAGCTCAGAGTTTTGACAAAGAGATAATCCTAAAATTGTGGTTGCTGTGTTTTGCAAGTACTCAGGGTTGGATTTTAACAGTTTAATCTATTATAGAGCATTCAATCAAACTGACTTCATTTCACACATGTCGACCACGATTTAAAAACAACATCGCAAGACAAATGTTCACACATTTAGCACTCTATATATACATATATATAGGTTTTATATAATACTTGTGTTCAGTGATTAAGTTGTATCCAGTTGAAGGTGGGTTATCCATTTATGGAAGTGTTGAAACCATGTCATGCTGTTGGATGGCGAATCTCTGAGTAGTTTTTCCAAATAATGGATTTCTGGGAAGGTCTTGAAATTGAAATGTGGGCTAGAAGGTATTGCAGCACGTCTGATAAAATGTCCCCTCCCCAACCATTAGTTCACAGCTGCCTTGGAGCCCATACTTAGTAGAGTCTTTTCACTGAGCAGCCCTGAATTCAGAAGGACATAAGTCTTTCATCTGTTCTTATTACTCCTTTTGCTTTTCAGACCTAGTAAATCATAATTAACTGATTCCATAAATATAATTTTCACTGGGGAAATAACAGAAATGAATTGAATGATAAGAAGTCAAATATACATTAAAATGCACTAAAAATAATGCTACTAGGATGCACTTTGCTCCAGCCAATCAAAATCAAGGGCGGGAACTGTTTCAGCCAATAGAATTGCAGTATTCCGTTGTGGCCACCTGGTGGAAATATAGTGAACCTTCCGTGAAAATCCACTATTGCATACATCAAATGGTCTGTTGTTGTAGATTGCTTAGACTCACCTTGTCAGTTTGATGAACAAGCAGTAAGGATGACAACCAAAATGACGCGGTAGATGCACTTTGAAAGACTGAAAATCTAACATCGTTGGCCAATGCAACCTCTTCTCTGCTAGCCAATATAGTATAAATAGTGCCTGTGGATAGTGAGGAGACCAATATGCAGTTTTACTGGCCGAAGCTAATGATATTGTGCGAGACGTAGCAACAAGCTGAGGCCAGTAAATCTGCATATTGTTCGACCCTCTCTTCCACCATTTTTATATTCTACACTTAAATTTATAATTTAATTAAATCTTAAGTTATTATTCATATATTTTATTTTGTTAATATTTCTGTTGTTGTTGCTAGTTTCACTTTCACATGATCCATCTTGCCTACTAATATCACTTTCACTTTCAGGAACAATATTGCCCACCAATATCAGGATTTATTGGTCCATGTCATGTGATGCCCGCAGTGCTTGCTGATTGCTATTACAATTTAGTGTGTAGAATATTTTGGTTTTTGCCAGTTAAATGTCAACAACGATGCACCCGAAAAGGTTAATAATGTTTGGCAATATTCATTTACAAACTGTATGCGATTTTGGGTTGGCTGGGAATTGACCTTAAAAATTAATGGTTGAGAATGCAATTCAAAATTCAAGATACGAAGTTGTTAACTCAGATTTCCAGTGGTTGAAATATTTCATGTTAAGTATTAAAAATTACTTAACATTAAAGAATTAAGTCATATGCATGTGTACACTACTGCCTGCAGAACTGGCAAGGGAAATCCATTCTGCTTAGCATAAAAATTGAATGACGTCACGATGACGTCACGGGCTGCCTGGGAGCTGCCAGGTGGGCTATTTATAGCTCCAGACATGAGCATACCAAGGAAGCTGGGCTGACGAGGTAGCTCTTCAAAACACCATTTATCAGGTATGTCTTTATTATTCATAATCTTAAGGACATTATGGGGATATCGTTAATATGAAAATGGCAAAGTATGTGATCACCAAGTATTTCAAAGGCCTGTAGTCTACACACATTGGTCGGTGTTATAACTAATGCTGTTTGCAAGAGCTTTAATCCTGAAAGTGTGTACAATTTCAATGGGAGTTTAGTGCAGTTTAGTACATTTATAATGGTGGGAAAGTCTCTGTAAAAATGATAATATTTCAATAACAATAACATGTTTTCCTGATATTTCTTATAAATTGACATAATTTTATAACATTCTAAAAGTTATTTAATTTATCACAGTTAATACTTCAAATCCTGACCTAGGCACTCTTCATGAGCTACATCTCAACCTGAATATACTCCAGTGTATATGCTGGGGCAAGTAAAAGATCCCACCGATGGGGCAAATGTGTAACACGGTGGGGGACTTCATACTTTTTTTTTATCATCTCATCATTTCGTCTGCCTGCAGCTGGTCATATAAGCTGACAATAATTCAGCGAACTATCATTGAGCCAATAAAAATCTAACAAAAATACATTTTAAAGTTATATAACTTGAAAGTTGTATCATTATTCCTATTGGATTATAAATTTTGTTATTAAAAATACCTAGTGTCATTTAATTTTAGATTCAGTTGGAATACCATTTCAATGATTGTATCTTAAGCTGACGTGGCCTTCCCCAATGCAGGGGTACTTCAGGGTGGAGTTATTTACTCCTCAATCTGCTATTGGCTACTGGAGGGCTGAAGTTACCCCCCTCCCTAGTGACGTTGCAAAATAACCCCAGGTAGGTATAAGTAGAGGGTGCTTAGGTGGGGGAGTTAGTTCATTCATGCAGTCTGTCACATAGGACTTAGGATCTTATAATAATTGTATACTCTACTTCAGAAGAAGGTTAGTGCGTGCTTACCATTAATTAATTCGCTAATTGATTATGATGATTATAATATGTTTATGATACTAAGAATTTTATGGGTGTTATAAACAGTACAACTCAAATACAATGTTCAACTACAATGTATATAGGATTAAGGTGTTTACATTTAAATGTGAATTGAGATATAAAGATGTCAAACATGTAAACTCTGCCAAAGTGCCATTACCTAACAATATTGACGAGGTTTCCGGCTCTAGAGATATTGTTATGATGTGGAGAGATCATTATTATCAAATGTTTAATCTCTATGGTAATCGTAATCCTGGTGTGTATAATTGTGCTTACTCTGAAAATATGATGGTCACATCTGAGGTTGTAGCTGATTGTATAAAAAGTCTACCTGGTAATAAATCTGCGGGACCTGATAGTCTTGTAGGTGAGCATTTTAAATATGCCTCACCTAGATTAAATGTTATTCTTGCCTTTCTTATATCAGGTATGCTGGTACATGGCTTTATGCCAAGCAGTATGATTCAATCAATGTTAGTACCGATTGTCAAGAATAAATGTAAGTCACTCACATCCAAGGACAATTACAGACCGATAGCACTGTCTAATGTATTAACCAAAGTCATTGAAAGAATTATTCTGTGTAAAATCGATGTTTACCTGTGGACATTACCAAATCAATTTGGATTTCAAAAAAGTCAGAGTACTGATCAGTGTATTTATGTTCTCAAAGAATTGGTAAATTCTTATTTGAAGTCAGGAAGTACTGTTTACTGTTGTTTCCTTGATGCCTCCAAGGCGTTTGACAGGGTCAATCACAACCGATTAATGAATGTTTTGCTGGAAAGGGGCATCCCTAAGTGTATTGTCAGATTATTGGATTTTTGGTACTATAACCAGAGTATGTACGTCCGATGGGGTGCTGTTACATCAGATACTTTTAATGTTTCCAATGGTGTTAGGCAAGGGGGTGTGTTGTCCCCTTTTCTATTCAATGTTTATGTTAATGACCTGAGTATAGAATTAGAATCTCTGCATTGTGGCCTTTCTTATGGAAGTGGTAAAATTAATCATATTATGTATGCAGATGATGTCGTGCTTTTTTCACCCTCGGCTGGTGGGCTGCAAAGTATGCTAAATGTATGTCACAGGTTTAGTTCAGATGCTGACCTTGTTTATAATGTTGAAAAGACAGTTTGTATGTGTATTGAAAAAGGGCCTACAAAGTACTCTGTCCCAGAGTTCTTCATTAATGACCGGAAACTTGAAATTGTTAGTGAAGTGAAATATCTTGGCCATATCATCACTTCAACTTTCTCTGATGCCAGGGATATAGACAGACAAATTAGAAGCTTGTATTGTAGAAGTAACATGCTCAGGAAAAGATTTAGCAAATGTACTGATTATGTCAAATGTTTCTTGTACAAAACTTTCTGCAGTAACATGTATTGCTGTGCATTATGGCTTAACTACTGTGCTTACAAATTGCGAAGATTATTTGTATCATATAATAATTGCATTAGAAGATTTTTGTACCTGCCAATGAGATGCAGTGCCTCTCTGATGTACACCATGTCTGACATTACCTCAACAGGTAGACGTAATGATGAGATGGTAAGGTGTATAGATTGCACTCCACGGTACACATTTACCACTGCTTACCAAATAGGTGGAGTTTTTACTTGACCTGGCACAGACGCTGACTACAGGTACTCCCAAGTTAACATCTCATACAAAAGCCTTCCATTGGCAACTGAATTGCTGATATTCAGGTCATATAGGGCTTGGCATTGAACTTAGGTCCTCCAAAGAATTTGACAAACATTGATTTTCAGATCAACTAGCCCAGCTTATTTAATCAGATAAATATTTTTGAGTTAGTGAAAGATCGATGGTTTGGGTATCCAAACAATTTATCCGGTGTAAAAGAAAAGCAGAGAAATTCGTTCTTGGACAATACAACAGAACTTCAGAACTTTTTCATCACCATCATTTACATATTATCATTATCATCTTCATTATCATAAAGAAAGAAACAAAAAAGGAGAGGAGGTAGCATGGTAATGGGCCCCAACTTGACAAAACATTTGTCGCTTTTGAGGAGCCCTAATTAACATTAATAATTTGGAGATCCTCAGCATACCTCATAACCTCGATATACGAGTGTCCAACTGTACTATCATGAAAACTTTTTTAAACATGCAATTAATCGCAGAAAGATTGAAGAAAGAATCTTGACAATTCTGTATTTACAAAGTTGGTTTATCACATCATTGATGATTTATCAAAATTTTTTAAATTGTGTGACAAACACTGATAGGTTACACATTTTTTCAGTGTCACAGGAGTATAGAACATTAGGTTTCAAACAGTCAAAAGACTTTGTAAAAGTTCCTCCTAAATAAAGGCAGTACACTTTACTACTTGTTACTTTTTAAATTTTATTTTTGGACTCAAAATTCCATGGCAACAATATATATCATCTTTTATATAATTGCATTATAAATATTGATATCTTTTTATCGTTTCAGCATGGTGGCTCTTGGGTGAATTTGAGCAACATTTCATTGTTGGTGTCTTCAAACTACACATTCAAAATGACTGCAGAATTAGCGCGCGCTTGTGCTGGAGAGCTAGCTGGTCTAGCGGAAAAAATAATGGAAAAAATCCCAGATACAAAAGACTGGGGCACATTGAGAAGGTTCCTTACAGATACAGCAAAGATGTTGAGGTCTGGTAACATCGCCGCTGGTTTTGCGGCTTTCCAGCGACTGTTACCATTTGTCGAGAAGGCATTTTACCATGTCGATCGCTACGTCAAAGTCAGTGACACTTATCAGTTAACGGAGACACTAACAGAACACTTTCTTGTTGATGAGGAGTCGCGAAACCACATCGAGAAGTTTTTGAACGAAACGAAATCAAAGATGGCTGCCCTAAAGGAAAGTATCGAAAACTTTGGAATGCGCTTAGATGACGCTTTGGCCCAAGTTCTCAAAGACCAGATAGAAATATCCTTCATGACAGCTATTTCTTTTGCCTTCCAAATGAACCGTATCTCAGCTCAGATTCAGTATTGCGAGTATCGTCTCCAACAAGCTCGGCGGATGATAGATGATCTAGACACCCACGTCGCGGGCAAGAGTCTCCTCGCCAATATATTGCAATACATTTGCTTCCTCGGAAGTGTTGGTAAGCAATCTCTCATTTTAACAATTTGCTTCATGCGCTTGATTATAAGTTTCCATTCGTGAGTAATATTGCTTCTGCCATACAGTAAAGAAAATTTAATGATATGCGTAATCAAACAACTACAGCATGAACAATAGTAGTGGGCAGTCAAAAAGTTTTTCAACAAAGTAAAACCATAGTTTACTTTATTGTCCATAACATTTCCATAGTTAAATCAACAGAATGACACAGGGAGAATGGTATATTTTGCCTTTCTCGATATTCTCATGTTCAATAAATGGTGGCTATTTACATGATGGCTGAATAGGAAATGAAACAAAGAGGAAAAACGAAATAAAAACAGTCACTGCTCTATCACAAATGAATAATATGATTAACGCTATCATCTCCACATCATGTTATTTCATCATTTAGGACATTGGAAATTGTAAACAATTTGGCAATTTGTATTATTATTATATATATCATTATAATGTACCAGAAGCATCAATATAAAACAAATCCAGATGTACATAAAAAATTTAGAAATTGAAAAGCATCATGTCTGTCTATAATTGATGTACATTTCATGTATTGATTAAGTTGGTGATAATTTTGTCATGTAATTATCATTCACATGGATGTAAAACAAGTACACTGTTGTCTTTTTTTAATGTTTCTGTTTACTGGTTCCATATGTAGCTCATGTACATAGATAGAAGTAATTTAACACGACAGATTGCTGAATTATTTGTAATTTATTTGGCGATGCTTTCAACTTTTAAGAAACTTTTTGACTTTATGTTTGTGGTTTAAAAAGTTATTTTTTTGTCCCTCTTCTAGTCTGAGTGAAATTGTCCTGTGTAGCTGCACCTGTTGTTGATTTACTGTTTAAATGTTGGTCCAATATATTTTCAGTATTTTCGGCCACAGGGAATTTGCCTGCTGGAGCAGCTTGTCTGGCTACTGCCACAGCATCTAGAAGATCAGCCCAGGTAAAACACTCAGGGTGACACTGAAAAATATTATAAGTCAATAAATAAAAGAAAAAAAAATTATTTGATGGTCTTTGAGTTATCTTAAGTGCTATTGGTCCAGTCCATCATGTGACATACTAAACTTGTGGGTGGGTTTTTTTTTACTTGCCCCAGTATAGACAATAGTCTACTGATTACAAGGGTCCTCCAAGATAACCTTTCAGGTATTTTTGTGTATATTTACTGGACTATGACAGATAAGAAAATATTTTTGATTGCAAATTACAGATTTAGAAAATATATCATACATATGGCAAGTCGTATATCATACATATGGCAAGTTTCATAACCCAGATAGCATGTTAAACTGGGTCAACAGCCCAGATAGCATGTCACATTGGCTAGATGTTGGCTAGATGTTGGCTAGATGTAGGCGAAGTCAGACCAACATCGGGCCGACATAGCATTTCAATGTTGTGTAGATGTGTAATTGATGTAACACGTCATCTGCGAGTATTTGATTTTGATGAAAATATTTTACTTTTTGCAAAGGGTCTGGACGGCTACCGACAACAACTAAAGGCGATCGATCGGGAACACCGGGACTTACAAGCGGAACTTTCGGAGTGGCATCTACGATTCCGGGCAGAACAGCGTAACTTCCTCCTCCTCTGCGGTGTGAAATATGCCATGATATTTTTGGTCGTTCTGACAATGGCGTTCTTCCTTCTCGGAAAAGCCGCAAACTATCTATTTTACGCTGTCGTTACCTTGTATCTGGTGGTGAAGTCTGAGCAGACGAATGGCATGAGATATTATGCTGGGTTAGCGGTAGCCATCTTGGCTATTGCTATTGAGATACAAAAATGCCATGGACTGGTGGTTTTCAATGTTGGAGCGGCCATCTTTACGACCTTCCAGTTTTTAGGATTCCTGGAAATTATCTAACACAGCTATGAGTTATCAGAATAAATCAAGACTTGTATTATTAATAAAGATGCATCTGAACCTCATATTAAGGCCATATATTAATTAGGCAATTACAATTTCCTCCAGCTTAAAGGGTTTTTATATAAATGTGGCCTCAATAGTAATTTACACTGTTGAAATTACAAGTACTTGTATAACTCGTCCTTAAGGTCACCCTTGGTGCAGAATTTACTGGACTTAATGATGGTGTGGTCTTAATTGTGAGCTGGTCATAAAACAGGATTTTAAATGGATATCAGTACATATAGTTATCAACCTGTGCATGTGATAAACATAGTAACTATACAAACTATACATGTATTACATAAATAATATCAATTGCACCATGTGATGATATCAGCATATCTATGACTAATAAATCTTGAAAAATAACCAGGAAATTAGATAATGATGATGGTGATGAATATCACAAAATTGTTACAATTTTTCTTTATTTCTATTCTTTTTCGGCGCACATTTGTTGAATATTCAAATAATATTGGATTGAACGATAAGCCAATTACCTATGATACATAAATAGAAGTTAAAAGCTTTTGCTAATGTTTTATCTGTGTGGTAATAAACTCAGTTCAACTTTTGCTATGTTTATGTGTAATTAAGACTGTGTGTTTTATGGGCCTGTACACAACTGTGCTTGAAATGGACAGAATCTACCATGTTTGAATTTGTCAATTTTTTTTACTATCTGCAATATACAATTTTTTTTTATCATCAAATCAGAACTTTTCGCATATGATAACTATGAAGACTAGTGTTGTTAATATTCAATTTTGACAATCGATCCAATGAAAGTAGGTGTGATAAGTTTTAGACCATATATTTAAGATATTGTGAAAGCTGGGAATTCTCTGAAAGCAGGTTTTTTTTTAATTAGACTGAATTTTTTACCAGATTGGGTCTCTGTGGCTGGCATACATCACAATGCATTTACACAATCAATCAATCAAGCAATCAAGCAATCAATCGTCATGTCGTGGTCCATGCAGTGAATAGGGTGGTGGGTTCGAAACTAGCCACGGCATGGGGGAACGGAGCAGATCCTCCTTGAACCACTGCTTCAGGCTACTTGGCAGTGATGGCGATTGTAGAGTGCTTGACCAAAGGAGCGCTGTAATGGCTGCACACTGGGTGTATACTTCCAGGGAGTTGAGAAAGGCTCAAGTTGGAACAGGCCTGCCAAGGGTGTAAATTGCTGAGCTTACTTGAAGATAGAAGACACAAACCCCAGTTACATTACACATTGAAGAGATGAAGTTATTGGCAAGCTTTCAGAATCTAGGTATTTCCTCTCACTGTATTTTTGTTTATTGGAAGTATTTGTCAGTCAAAAGTAATTGTGGCACCAAAGTAGTTGACTATTATTTCACAGAATTAACAGGGCGTGACCTCAATTGTTCTCCACACGACTCAAATCATGTGGGTAATCAATTTGATGACATTTTAGACAAAACACTTCCTCAAGCAGAATTGAATACATGTGTTGGATTTTATAAAATGACATTTAGCAAAATTAATAACATCATATGATATTTTAAAAAATGTCGCTTTTTTTACAGTGGAACCTTGCCATTAAGACTACCACTATATATCGTAAATTTTACTGGTCTTAACGGTGAGGTGGTCTTAAAGAAGGGAGCAATGGAGGAAATAAAAAGGGGGTCTACAATTGATAATATACTCTACATGTTTTTGTGGGTGCCATGGTCCAAGGGATAAGGTGTTAGATTCAAGGCCTAATCAATGCTATTGGGTCTGAAGCTGTTGTCAGCTTATATGACCAGCTGCCAGAGGTAGATGTAATGATGAGATGATAATATATGAAGTCATGTTATGCATTTACCCCATGGCTGGGGACTCTTTCTTGCCTCAGCTTAGACACTGAGGACAACGTTCTTCCAATCTTATGCGGTCGACATCCAACTCACTAAGAGTGGCCGGGACGGGTATCATACCCGGGACCTTCATCAGAGCTGGCGGACATGGAATTGGCAGATGCCTTAACCATTAGGCCACCCAGCTGCCAGTGACAACACTAGTGTAATAATATACCAAGAAATTTAGGGTGTATATCTCCGAGTAGTTTTTTAGATATGGGTGGGGGCTCTTACTCGCTTCAGCATGGACATCGAGTACAGGGCACCTTAGATTAACGTACCCGGCCAGAAATCAAACCTGGGCCCTTCAGCATTAACCATTAGGCCACCCAGCAGTGCACGAGGATGACAAAGTTCTTAAAGTGGCATTCCACTGTATATGATGCTGTGGTTTCATATCACTTCCTTATGTCTTTCAAATGACTTGTATCCTTATATAATAGGGGATAGGAATGAGTAATCAGGCCACTGGGATTCCATACTTTCATTAAATTACATGAAAATATCCGGTTGGTCCCAAATATATTAACTTGGTCCCAACAAAACTTGTTAGTTCACTGTGATATGATCATTCGTGTGAATGTATTGCGTTGCTATACCACTACTGAGTAGCAGGGAGTGTTATTAGTACTGTAGGCCAGCTCATCAGTTCATTGGATATATTATTATATTATTAGACATTATTGAATATATATAATATTATTATTGGAAAATGAATGACACATGTGGCAATCGAACTTTAAATAATTCAACTGGAACAACCTGGGAAGACGTGGAAGTTGGTTTATACGCTGTGATAGGATTGATTGGTATTCTGAATAATGGATTTACAATGGTTGTTATCATGAGCAGTAAAGCTATGAGAGAGAAAACTACCAACAAAATGATCATGAACCAAACAGCCATAGACTGGATAGCATCTTGGTTATTTCTTGCCAATGCATTCACAGTGAAGTCCTCTACAATTCCACAAAGTGGAGACGGAAGGCTGTACTGCCGCCTATGGGGAACAAACTACTTCATGTGGTCAGTTCTGAATGCTTTGTCATTTAATTTGATGGCCTTGACATTGGAGCGATATTTTGCGGTCGTCAAACCGGTGATATACAGGAAATTTACCCCATTTAAAGCAAAACTGGTCATGTTTATTGTGTGGGTTGCTGGGTTCGTCATCACGGCACCGCACATCTTTGCCGCAGAGGTTTGCACCACCGAAGATGGCGGTAGAATTTGTATCCCTTATCCAGATGATACGAGCACCTTCCTTCTGGTGAACGGAGTAATAAATTACATTGCTGTATTTCTGGCACCGGTTTTAATCATGTTCTGCTGCTATGGTTGCATGATTCTTGTCTTTCATAAAAAGGCCCCTGCAAAAGAAGAAAGTTTAACCAAGTCGTCAGCCGAACGGAAGCGTTCCTTGAAACTGCGAAAGCTCCAGCTCAACATCTTCAAAACTTTCATCATAGTTTCTGTTGCTTTTATCTTCTGCTGGGCACCGAGTCAGACATTTATCGTTCTTTTCAACCTCGGTGTTTCCTCGATCAACTTGAACAGCTCGGGAGTAAAACTTACATATTTTCTGACGTATGCGAACTGTTGTATGAATCCGTTCATCTACACGTTTCAGTATGACGACTTTAAAGTTGCATTGAAGAAGTTATTGAGAATGAATTCAAAAACAGAGCGAAAGCAGAGACCTGACATTCTCACAAATGATTCCGTAGCTGTCAGTGATTTTTCCACCAATGCAGAATAACTGGATGTGCAGTGAAACCCACAATTAATATACAAGATGACTCCTAATTGGAATCACCGAGATGGTCTTCAAATCAGAGATCATGATGATTATTCTGGGAACTTTCTTTGAATTGGAATTATTTTGGACTGCTATGTAGAGTTCTCTGGCCCCCTTTCACCCCCCCCCCCCCTCAAAATGAGTGGTCATATTATATGGTTTCTACTGTGTAACAGAACTGCAGAATTTTAACATCTATTTACAAATGTGAATACTAGTCAAACAATACCTTACACCGTGACACTGCTGATTACATTGTTTACTAAATGAGCCATATCAGTTTTTTAAATTAAATATATGCATCAGGGTCAGTTTTAATATCATTTCTATTTATGGGTAAAGATCATATAAATCCAATAATTTGAAGAAATAAATCTGATTTCCCAAATCTCAAAATGATACAAGCACATAGTGTGCACTGAAAATATAAGCAAGTGAACATGTATTATTTTGTAACAGGGGCGTTGATTCAAGGGGGAATGTACGGGATATATGCCCCCCCAATTTTTGAGAAGGGGGGGGGATGACCAATACAATCATCCCCCCCCCCTGAAATTCATACATTAAATTTACCCCTTTTCATGATTTTCCCGTTGGCAAAGATCGCTATGCGAGGAGCCGGCACAGCTCGAGCACAGGCCCAAATTACCGTTCGCCCACTTAGGCACTCGATCTATTATAATACCCACAAGGTAAACATCGTTCATGGCCCAAATAGAGGTCTCTGGCCCAAACGGGTACTGACGTCACATTTTCGTATTACGGCCAATCAGAGAGCAGTATTTTCTTCAGCCCTTACTGATGACGTCAGTGCAGACGGGAGCCACATTCAACAAAATGTGCAAGGTTAGTCAGGAATTCCCTCTCGTAGCAGCACAGGAAGGACTAAAACTACTTTTGGTATGTGAAGAACAGTTGTAAACCATATTTGGGACAATTCTGTGCTTCAACAGTTTATGTCATGCTGTATTTATCACCGAAAAACATCGTCGAAGTGTGGGCATAAGTTGGGGGGGGGGGCTGCATGGCCGATGGATACCTTTAGGATATATATTAATTATGAGGGATTCCTCCCAGTAGCATGTGTGCGCATCTCTATCTTTAACATCGGAGTGGACCGGAACATGTTCCCCATTCTAAAAATAGCACAGCCAATCAAAATATTCAGTGCTTGGCCAATCAGCCATGCGGGATAGGTAGACCCGACCTATCGCGTTTACGCTTAGGGCAGGTCCCAGCAATGTCTTAAAGATGGCGTTGATCCTATTTTTTAATTATGGGCTATTGTTTGCCTGAGAAGACTGTCTGGGAACGATTTAGTCTAGTTTGTCATTAAAATTTCTTTTAAAAATCACTCTACTTGCAATAATAATATGATGATGATGATGATATTATGGTAACGTTATTGATTGAATGACTGAATCCATTGTGATATCTTATTGTTGAATATTAGTGAATATTAGTGAATAAATGATTTGTTTTATATACTAAACTAATTCCATTTGTTATGTCTTCCACAGTATTTGGACTTTTGGTACATGATATTGAAGATCCGCACCCCTGATATTATACATAATGTATAGTTAAAATATGAAAGAGTGATGAAATGACGGTGACGATTAATCAGGAAACTCAAATTCTAAAGCTGTATTTTTCTAAAAACATTGAATTTGATAAAAATAATCTCCAATCACAGAGTTCATTGACCTGTTTGTTAATATGGATATAAAAGTTTGACACTTTTCACAAAAGCACAATAGATTGTCAAGCGCATGTTACACATGTATTTCGTTATTTACATGTAACCATGTAGAGTGTTTGAAATTTTTGATCCATGGGGAATATTGTCATGAAAGTTTTCGAGAATGTGAAATTAACTGAGTCAGAATTCAGCAAATTTCCAGTTTCCTGTTGGAAAGACAGATAGCTGGATTTACACGGAACAACCGGGTTCCAGATAACTACAGTGCACAATTCATTCAGTACATAAACACAAACAAAATTACAAAAAAAAAAAAAATATATATATATAGAACGTCCCATCTCAGTTTTTCGAAATATTTGTTAACAACTGAATATAAGCAGGATACCCCAAAACTTTAGACGACCCAATATTCAACATTGAGTGATTAACAAAATTGTGACTACAATGACACCTTGATTGTGTAGTCATATCATTCTTGGTGGTGGGTGGATTTGGGCTTAACGTCCTTTATATCTGCACCTGATGGACTAATCAGGACAGGCAGGGACCATGGCAAGAGATGAGGGATGAAACAGCCATCCAACTTAGGCTCAATCGGAAATTGAACCCGGGACCAGTGGTTGGAAGCTTATCATTCTAGGTAGACTTAACCCTTTCCCAGATCGTATATTTATTTGGTAATTGTATCACCCTCTCTTAAATGACCACTGTCTTGGGCGACCGAACACTGATCCCTTCCATGGGTGACCGCCTAACACAGGTTTTGACGGCAACTATTTCATGATTTTTACATGGTTGTCTACAGAGGGCAAACAACTGTGTGGAAAAAAACTGGATTAAAGTAAAAATAGCTTAATAAACATGTTTGATTCAGTTTCCTGTGGTGTAAAATCTAATTATACCAATTTATGAATTTAACAATATCATTCCAACTTCCTGGTTGTATAAAATGCACAAATACATTTGAACAGATTAAAAAAGATGACAATATTCCAAAATTATTTACCATTTTTTAAGGTAATTTTATTACTTGTACGTGAGTGTGTACCGTATAATTTTACACAAACACAGTAGAATCTTGCCATTAAGATCACCAATGGTGCAAAAGTAGTTGGCCTTAGGTAGTCTTAATAGTGAGATAGAATATAATGCTAAGATTAGTTCGATCTAAATATTTGGTGAGGTGGTCTTCATAGTGAGGTGGCCTTAAGGTGGGTTCCGCTATATGTTAATTGGGTTGGAATTTGTGGCCTTAAATGAGAGGGTTTCTTATTAATGAGGTGTCTTTGTATGCTCCAGAATTTTTTGTAAAGGGTGAGGTGGGTGGATTAGGGCTTTACGTTAGAGTGCATCAGTTGCCCGATGTTTTTCTAAAAATTGTACTACACTGATATGTTTACGTGATATTTTGGGAGGCTGGGGCCCTAAGTATGTGCAGACAATTTCTAGATCATAGAGTGATGAAAATTGGCTCAAAATAGGCAGAATACCCACTTCCTTTTTACCTTCAATACATAGTTGAGGTGCCAGGCTTCAGGCGTTTGAGTTATTTTTACTGAGTGGATTGTAAAGATGAATATGGACTTTCTGTAATTTACTTTCAAATAGGAAAGTGTTTGGAATGTGATGGAGATATGAGTGTGGGTATAGTACAATAATTATATGTTTTTGTCAAGGTATTGGAAATTGTTTTGTCTTTCAGAAAAACCTTGATGCATTTGTATGGACACTGTTTTTTTTTATCAATAACTCAAAAACCTGAAGCCGGACACCACAGTTATGTATTGAAGCAAATAGGAAAGTGGGCATTCTGCAGATTTTGAGCCTATTTTTCAACAAAATATTAATAGAGGGCAGTGCTGCAAATAACCCCTTGGAGGTTGATGTTCCTATTGGAATTTTCAGCCGAATTTTTTTTCATATGCCCAAGCCTCCTAAAATATCACGGTCATCAAATTCTGATAAATTTGGGGCAACTGATGCACCCTACTTTACGTCCTGTTTTTCTGTACCTGCAGTGGCAATAATATTAAGGATGAAACACCCATGCCAAATGAAACAGAACCTACTTTGGCCGAAAGTGCTGACACATAGCAAACATTGGGCCGCAGATAGCATTTCAAATCAGGACAACATCGTTTCAAAACTGTTTATTGTCTGCAAACATCGAACCGATGCAGACATATATGATGTGACTGATATATATGATGCATTTTTTCATGAATCATATATAAAGAAATTACTCAGATCACAAAAATTGTTCCATTTTTTTTTATTGACATCAGCTTTATTATCACAGAGCTATAGTACTTAAAAAATGATACATGGGTGATATAAACAATTCTCAGGTCACAAGGGCATGAGAGTCATCGATACTTGTACATTTCGAGTTTTGTGGGAAAATCGCGACTTGACTCTGATTAAATAGTTTTTTGCGTTTAAATAAATTCACCACTTCTTTTCGAAATCGAGGCCAAATGGAGATGTAAATGAAAAATTTCAAGCTGAGGAACATGTCCTTAACCGACTCGCAGATGACACCACCCAAACGCTTCTGAGCGACGAAGTTGAAGTTTGTCGCATAGAAATGTTGATAAAGGTCAGTGCGCTCCAGCACAAATTCAAATGTAGTGTAAGCAGTCTGTGGCAGGTTTAAAACCAGCGAACAAATCCCTAGTGTTGTGCAAACAATCACAAAACGTTGAGTAGCCCTAGCGTCAAGTAGATAAGAATTTTCCAAAATACTGAAGGAGGCGCTGCTGTGGTGTTCGGTAATATCCACACGAGGGCGCTGTTTGCACCACCTACGTAGCACGTGTATGCAAGAGCCTAATATTACACATCCGGGTCCTACTGCTGAAGAAAGCAAGTCCATGATTGGCCAAACAATATTCCGGAAGTATTCACTGTAATGGCTGCCAAACGTACTGAAGGTGCAAAAAAACTTGGTATCATCCATGTAGTCTGGCTCCAAGCCATAGGTCCAAAAGAAGTGGGCATTGATACACACTAATATCAGGATGGCAAGCAAGAGAATGTTCCTGACTCTGTCTTTGTTGCAGTAATGATGTGCCTTAAGTGGATTGCTGAATAATATGGCAGATTCAAGCACGGCCAAAGCTAACATCCAAGAATCTAGATGGATGATTAGATGCAAACAGAATGAGTAAACTTGACAAGCGGCATTCGAGCGGTTGGTAATTTTTCTCGTTACGTCCAAATCGATGAGCTCCGTTAACCAGACGTTTATGCATCGCACGAGAATCATCACAATATCCAAAACGGCTAAGCAAGCGAGGTACATGTTTGTCGTAAGGACTTTGGAAGTTAAGCGGACAAGAATGATGAATGAGAAAATATTGCCGATCGTGCCGACAAAGAGATGTATAGGTGGCAAGTAGAGATTGATGTTTTTCGCAGCAAGATCTTCGGCGGTAGATTCTGTCCACCAGTTGTAATAATTGTAATACTCTCCACCATAAGAATAATTCTCAGGAGGGTAAAATTCCTCTTCAGTATCATCCATCATTAACACTGATAACATCCCAAAGCTGCTGCAATGCTACCCTTTAATGGTTTGTTTTGGCAAATATGGCTTTCATTACAGCTCTTTTGATGGTGCTTTTATTGGTGATCAAAGGCTTGATTGTGGTTACGCTTGCCCCAAAATGGCCTCCTCTCCATTTGAAGTTTCCATAAAACATGCGCATGGAAGGTTGCATCTGAAATAAAGCAAATATTTGTAGTTATATCATGTATGGTAACAAATAAAAGTAAGCCTATAAGTTTGTGTGGATGACCACTAGATGCCATGGTCAAATGGTCAGATGGTCAAATGGTCAAGCCTTTTTGCTTACTGCACTGACCTCCAATGCATTTTTTGGGCATCACAACATTTTGGTTGATATTTCTATGATGGTATATTTTTCCATATCTGGTCATGTAATTGCTTCAAGAATTACTAGGTCATGCAAACCCAAACCACAGATGAAATTAACAAAATTATTATGCCTTATAGTGCCTAGCGAAAAGTGGTTATTCAAATTTGGAGGCCAGTGTAGTAAGCAAAAAGAATTGACAACTTGACCACTTGACCACTTGACCATGGCATCCAGTGGTGATCTACACAAACTTATAGTCTTTCAAAGATACAGCGACCTAATTATGAAGTTCAAAATTCTTTGCTAGTTTACCTTTCTTTTTTTTAGTTAATCAAAATGATTGGCCAAACTATGTAGCCGATAGGCTGAGTATTGACTAAAGAAATATTCCCTTGACAATACAAGAGAAATGGGTTAATATGGTTTGAGTTTAGGCAAATTTTTCTGAAATACCTGCTTTTCAGATCCGCACTTCTACGAGAATTGTGTAAACGCAGCACTTCAACATCGAATTATTCTGTAATTTCATTGTTAGACCTTTAATACCATAAGCCAGTCTATAGTACAAGAGAAATTGATTAATTTAGTTTAGGTGAGTAAACGAGCAAAACATTACATAATTAGGTCGCTGGGCTATGAGGTGACAGCACACAGTGAAGTGCCTCTGCACGTCATATTGGTTGTTATTGTATGTATATTAAAACTGTTTATGAAACAAAACACAGAATTGCTTAAATCACAAAAGGACTTTGGCAAGGTTATTTTCAGTGCATGACACACTGAACGCCCAATTTACTGTGTATGCTAGGCACTCCAAATGATTCCAATATACATTCAACACTGATGTATCACTTACTTCAGCCTCAACATACAGTAACTGAGTGATTGACATGTGGAAGAGTAACAAAATTGTACATATTCTTGCAATAAGGACTGTTAACTCACAACTACAATTGATAAATCATTCTCTATGACTCAAGAAATCCTAAACATGATTGGTGCCTTTTTTTGGCACTACAGGAAATTATTTTATCTGACCCAGATGACACCACTGTTACCAAGAAGTAACAGTTATATCCCAATTGGGAGAAAGTTAACTGACAAAAATGTTAGTTAACTCCCGACTATGAGGGATATAACTAACTTATATTTCAAAAGGCATATTTACTAATTTGTTTAATTGTTTGTTTTGTTTTACTGCCTTTATTATGCAAGACAAGTTCAGTTTGCACTCAGGAGGGAGTTAACTAACATTTTCGTTGGTTAATGGTTATATCCCTCCTGAGAACAAAGGTCACGTGGTGGAGTATTCATGCACCTGATTGACTAGTTAGGACATGGCAATGAGATGAAGGATAAAACAGCCATCCAACTTAGGCTTGACTGGGAAATGAAACTGGGACCGAGTGGATAGAAGTTAGGCCTCCACCCCTTCAAAACCCAAAAACATAAGGAGATAACTGCATTGGAACCTTAAGGGCCCTTCACACATAGCTGGATCAGACGCCGGATTGTCCGGCAAACTCCGAAATAGCGTGTAGACCTCGTGTTTATTTCCGGCATTGTCCGACATTGTCCGGCATTGTCCGTCATTGTCCGGGGCGATCCGGGACCACCTTGGGATAAAAATTAAACATGTTCAATTTTTCATGCCGGAGGTCCCGGAGTAATTTAATTCGTGTTGATCCGTGTAGACTCCCAGAAGACTCCGCCTATCTCCGGGAATCTCCGTATTGACTCCGGCATATCTCCGGCTACGTCCGGCGTCAACCCGGCATGAACATTTCGCCGCCATTAACGCCGGAGAGTACAAGGACCAAAACGGTTCCACACAAATGAACACGGTGTAAAGACCGGTTATATCCGCGAAGGCACCGTGTAAAATCACTCCGCACTCTTCCGGGACAGTCGTGTTAACTCCATGTTGCTCCTTGTTGCCACAGTATTGCCCTCATGTACACACCGCCAAACATTTATTTTTTGTTGACATTTTCAGCTCTTTGATCCTGGAACCCCCGGAGTGAAAGAAATTTTACTCCGGGACACTCCGTCGTCTGATCCGGCTATGTGTGAAGGGGGCTTTATGTTATCTGGGTAATAGTGGACATAATACGAAGTAACTGCAGATACTAATGCAGCCAACCCCGTTTGGAAGGCTGAAAACTCTCCAGGGAGTTGAGAAAGACTCTGGCTTGGCTTGCCAAGACTGCAATCTTACAATTAGCTGAAGGATGCGCGAACGACACATGGCTACTCCCCCTATCTGATTTTCTATTTAAACAGCCACCTGTTTTAAATTAAATGACCAAATTGATCATTTCCCTTGGGCGACCCCTTAATTTACACATATTTGTGTTGTTTGTATTAACTGTAGATAGGAAAGTTCAATTTTACGGATAAATATTAGCCTACTGAGGAAAGTATATATTTGTTACCCTAATTTTTCTGTCAGACCAATTGTGGTGAGCAATCGGATATTAATTACAAGTGTGACAGCTGCTTCGTGTCCAGAATATGAGCTTTGGATTCTATATGACATAGAATGTCATAGTTTCAAGTGTCCCAGCATTGTATTCCATGTCCTAGTGACCCAACAGATACAATTTTATCCACTTGAACTATGTGTGTATTTTTCATATAATGGCTTTATACCACAATAAAGCTTTAGTATTTTATTCTATGTCTTTAACCATTCTGAATTGTGTTTCATAATAACTGAGACGGATTCATTCAGCTTCTCTTTGGAAAGATCTCAGCACTAATGAATTTTTCATATCATTCAGTGACATTTATTGTGTTGATTAAACGTGGTATAGAGCAGGGAGGCTGAATATATCCTATTGTATTTTCAATGTTTAGAGTATTCATGTTGGAAAGTTTATATTAAAAAAAAAAGGTGATGTTTTGTAATTATAGTTTAGTTTTAGTGATTAGAAAATAGATAGATAGATAGATAGATAGATCGATAGATAGATGTATAGATAGATAGATAGCTAAATAGATAGAGTTAGATGTATAGATAGAGTTGATGTATAGATAGATAGGTAGATAGATAGATAGATAGATAGATAGATAGATAGTTAGATGGATAGATGGACAGATGGATAGATGGATAGATGGATAGAATGACAGACGGACAGATAGATAAATAGATGGATAGATAGATAGATGGATAGATAGATAGATAGATAGATAGATAGACAGATAGATAGATAGATAGATATCAACTTAAAATTTACTTTAGAAGCATATCTGGAAACGTTTATGACTCCATAAAGCATGGAGATATTGTTAGCGCAAAATTGCCGTTTTTGGTATGATTTACAAAAATAATTGATAGCCCTATTTTAGCAGACGAAACATAAATGAAAATTCTTCCTCAAATTTGTCGTAAAAACAAAGCATTATTGCTGTGTTCCCAGAGGAAATAGTTGTGTTTCCTTTATGCATACTAAAACAATTGGTCGAAAATATAGTATATGGCTTCACAATGCTTTTGCCTGTATCTTATGTGAAAGTAGGGCTGAGAAAATTCTGGTGTTGTTCGCACAGTCTTAATATTTAAAGAGATTTCTTTACAGTTGACTGCATTGAAAGGGCACCATTAACAGGGAGGAGAAAATGACTACAAAGAAGAAAAATAATTCTTGACAAAGATGTTTTTACAGAATATTAAAGCAATGTGTAATAACAAGTGAGAAAACCCATGTGGCTCCACCATAATGTGGTGTAAAGTCTGGGTCATATTTCGTTAGGAACTTTGCTTCTTGCAAGTTGGTGGCTTAATGGTTAAGGCATCCACCAATTCCACATTGGCCAGCCTTGCTGAAAATCTTAGGTTAGAATCCCTGCCTGGGCACTCTTCATGAGCTTCAGCCCAGCTGCTGGACGTCGATCGCATGAGACGTTAACTTGGAGGTGCCTCGTAATCGGTGTCTATGCTGAGGTAAACAAACCCACCCATGGGGTAAATGTGTAGCATGGTGAACGTGGACTCCCAGCAGCTTATCATATCATCATTACACAGTAGACATTACTTATAGCATTACAGTACAAGTAATATTCCTATGTTCAGTATTTTATAAGCTAGACTGAGCTAGACTGAGCTAGGCTGAACTAGACTGAGCTAGACTGAGCTAGACTGAGTTGGACTGAGCTGGATTGTGCTAGACTGAGCTTGAGCTAAATTGAGCTAAATTGAGCTGGACTGAGCTAGACTGAGCTAGACTGAGCTGGACTGTGCTAGACTGAGCTAGACTGTGCTAGACTGAGCTGGACTGTGCTAGACTGTGCTAAACTGAGATTGAGCTAAATTGAGCTGGACTGTGCTGGACTGAGCTGGACTGAGCTGTACTGAGCTGTACTGTGCTAGACTGAGCTTGAGCTGAATTGAGCTGGACTGAGCTAGACTGAGCTAGACTGAGCTGGACTGTGCTAGACTGAGCTAGACTGAGCTGGACTGAGCTAGACTGAGCTGGACTGAGCTGGACTGAGCTAGACTGAGCTAGACTGTGCTGGACTGTGCTAGACTGAACTAGACTGAGCTGGACTGAGCTAGACTGAGCTGGACTGAGCTAGACTGAGCTGGACTGAGCTAGACTGAGCTAGACTGAGCTGGACTGAGCTAGACTGAGCTAGACTGAGCTGGACTGAGCTAGACTGAGCTAGACTGAGCTAGACTGAGCTGGACTGAGCTAGACTGAGCTGGACTGAGTTAGACTGAGCTGGACTGAGCTAGACTGAGCTTGACGGAGGTAGACTGAGCTTTTGACTGTGCTAGACTGAGCTAGACTGAGCTGGACTGAGCTAGACTGAGCTGGACTGAGCTAGACTGAGCTAGACTGAGCTGGACTGAGCTAGACTGAGCTAGACTGAGCTGGACTGAGCTAGACTGAGCTAGACTGAGCTGGACTGTGCTAGACTGAGCTAGACTGTGCTAGACTGTGCTAGACTGAGCTTGAGCTAAATTGAGCTAAATTGAGCTGGACTGAGCTGGACTGAGCTAGACTGAGCTGTACTGTGCTAGACTGAGCTTGAGCTGAATTGAGTTGGACTGAGCTAGACTGAGCTAGATTGAGCTAGATTGAGCTAGACTGAGCTAGACTGAGCTAGACTGAGCTGGACTGTGATAGACTGAGCTAGACTGTGCTAGACTGAGCTGGACTGAGCTTGAGCTAAATTGAGCTAAATTGAGCTGGACTGAGCTGGACTGTGCTAGACTGAGCTGGACTGTGCTAGACTGTGCTAGACTGTGCTAGACAGCTAGACAGCTGGACTGAGCTAGACTGAGCTAGACTGAGCTAGACTGAGCTAGACTGTGCTAGACTGAGCTGGACTATGCTAGACTGAGCTAGACTGAGCTGGACTGAGCTGGACTGAGCTAGACTGAGCTGGACTGAGCTACTTAAACACCTGTTTCCTATAACTAAGCCAAGCAATCTAGCTATAGCTGTCTATTCGGAGCTGTAACTAGTATTTCACGGCATGTTTCTGCATGACTCGCTGGTGCAGTGGTTAGGGTGTAGGACTGACTGTTAGGTTGATAGGCAGGTAGGTGGTAGGTTCAAACCCAGCTTGGTACAATAATGAATGGAGGCTGTTTCTAGAGTTTTTTGTTTAGTTCATAATTAGTTGTAAGTATGTCTTCGAAACGTAAAAACATTTTGGTCAAACAATGTATATGGCTGTCTAAAACCGGTCTAAAAATGTTCATTAAAAACATTTTGCCTGAATGTTTTTGTACCAATTTTTGGCCCCCACATATAAAACGTGTTTGTGTTTGTGGGGGCAATGTTGACACGATATTGTACGAACGGCGGCAAATATAGAAATGGCGCATGCCCAATATGGAATGTCATCTGGGCAGCTTATCTAAAGTGAGGGCATCTTTCCTTTCTGAAAGCCAAATCATGACAAAATATAATTTTAAGGTAGGTGCTTTGACAGTGCCACTACTACTTTGCCATATCCTTCATATATGGTCTATTTGAGCAATATAACGTAAATTTTATAATTGCAAGAGCAAAATCTGAAGATATAAACTACACAAGCCAGCGCCATCTAGGGATGAATGAAATTAAAATAGACACATATCTCATCGTAAGGTACTTTGACAGGGTAGACAAAGACGCTTAGTGTGACAACTTTGCATATCATGATCAGCCTCTTGGGCATAGCATGGATGAATAGCCATTAATAGACCCAGCTAAATAGGCAGTATTGTCAGAAACTGCAACCAGTTGTTACAGCTTCTACTTATATTATGCCTAAACAGTAGGCCAATTCATCAATCTCTACATCAGGACTGTATAAAGGCTGTATAGTGATAATATCCTAACACCGTCCATGACATTGTGTTTGTGTTTCGCTTTATTTTGTGCGCCTTTCATTTATCACACTCCGTTTGCCCTATGCAAGCACCATTGCTAAGTACTGGAATTCACAAGAGACCACTACATTCCCAGGTCTATTCTACCTAAGCTGTCCCTTCAGAGCTTGCTGTGAGAGCCTAATGGATAACACACTCTCAAAATACAGCTTAAGCAATGTTTTTCTGACAAACAAAACACACAAAAAAACCTCAGATATTGTGTGAATGTGTGGCTATTTATATTAGAGTCACAGCTACCTGGGCTCAAGAGGAATTATGTTGCATCACAGAGCTCTTGGAGTATGGCACCTCTGTCGCTCGGTCGCTCGTGACTCTTATTTCTGTGTGACAGGTCATTTTGTACATGTACAACTTGATACTACACACTGAACTATTCGGGAATTTCAATAAAGCTTTGTGGTAACACGGTTTTGTTTTACAGAATACAGCACAAGATTATCATTTCTATGTCCAAAATAGTCAAATATGGCCTATTACAATGCTTCCTAAAGGGGGTTTCACACATAGCCGGATCAGACGCCGGAGCGTCCCGGAGGACAACTCCGGAATACTCCCGCATACTCCGGAGAAAGCCGTGTAGACATCGTGTTCATGTCCGGGATTGTCCGGCATTGTCCGTCATTGTCCGGGGCGCTCCGGGACCACCTTGGGACTCCGGGGGAAAAAATTAAACATGTTTAATTTTTCATGCCGGAGTTCCCGGAGTAATTGAATCCGTGTAGATCCGTGTAGATCCGTGTAGATCCGTGTAGATCTGTATAGACTCCCAATATACTCCGCCGATCTCCGGGAATCTCCGTATTGACTCCGGCATATCTCCGGCTACATCCGGCGTCAACTGGGCATGAATATTTCGCCGCCATTAATGCCGGAGAGTACAAGGAGCAACACGGTTCCACACGAATGAACACGGTGTAAAGACCGGTGATATCCTCGAAGGCACCGTGAAAATCCGGTTCACTCCGCACTCTAAACGGGACAGTCGTGTTAGCTCCATGTTGCTTCTTGTTGAGACCGTATTGACATCGTGTACACATCGTCAAACATTTATTTTTTGTTGACATTTAACAGCTCTTTGATCCCGGAACCCACCGGAGGTAATAAAATGTTACTCCGGGACGCTCCGGCGTCTGATCCGGCTATGTGTGAAACCCCCTTAAGGAATTAACATGAAATGCAGTAATTACGTTACGCAACGTGAATTAAGACGTTAGGTATTAATTCCATACAAAATAAACCTTTTTAGGTTTGTATTTATTTGTATTTAAATAAAATTAAATACAAATTAATGCAAATCTTAAAGATTATTTTATGTGGAATGATACTCAACACACCCCATTTTCATGCTTTCATAAGACAATATATATTTTGCTCACCGATTACTTTTTGCTGGCAACAGAAGGAATTATACATTATCAATTGCAATCGGTGTCAGCATTTTTGTGATTTGCATTAAATACACAGCACTTAAATTATTTTTATTTATTCATTTATTACCAAACACTTTACAGGTGTATTAGTTACATTATATTAAGAAAACAATATACAGATTATTATGCAACTGATTATTATGAAATTCCCAATTGCTAACAAAACCTGTTGACTGCGTTGAACATGGCAATACTATGATCAAATATTAAATCATAATTGTATGCTCTTGATTACTCCAACCTTTTCTGGCTGTCATTGCAAAGTATGGGATGCTTACTTGGGAATATGTAGGAAACAACAGTTCATAGCATTTTTTTTCGAGATTTTCAATTATTATGAAGAAAAAAATAGAGGATGAAGCAAATGACAAAATGTAGCTTAACAAGTGAAAGCACTATTTACTGATTTGTTTGATTTATCTCGCTGCTTTTATTGAGCAATTTAAGTTCAGTTTGCTCTTACTAGGGAATTAACAAACATTTTCGTTGGTTATATCCAGCTCAGAACAATAGGAACAGTATCTAGATGGAGTATAAAAGGTAGTTACACTGGTAATTGACACAAGTTGAGTCAATGATGTCTGTATGTCTGTATCTCAGTTAGCATCAGGATAAAGTCGTTTCACTGTTGGCCACCTTCGAGACAACATTGTATAAACAAGTAAAAAAAACTCTTTATTGACATGTGGATTATAAACATACAACAATTCTTTACATATTACCCCCCCCCCCCTGTCTAATTTTGTAATAACTTGTTGATAAAACATCTTCTGGGACTTCGTTAAAATTGTATCGCTTCTCTGACTGCATTATTAGTACTTTGATCAGTGCTCTCTGAGCAACTTTCAATAAAACTTTCATGGTGAAAATGTAATGTTAAAAGAACAATCGAGTGGTCTGGCACTTTACATCTATCACCTATTTGATTTATTAAATTGGGTTAAGTGCACAGCCAATTTCCAGCAACCCAGCTATTCTTAGCGCATCACGTGACCGGTCACTTCCGGCCAGCAGACTTGTTTCTGATTCTGACGAAGAACACAGATTTACCCTGTTTCGGATTTAATATTGTTCCTGGTACGCTGAGCCTTGTCGTCCGTATTTCACCTTGTAGCAGTACGGAGTACTCCTAGACCGTCTTGGCCACTCTTGGGCTTTCCCGGATTCGCGTGTTTCTGTTTATTTTGATTCGCCTGGACGCACGTGAGAGCATTTCATAAAAAGAAGCATCAAATCAGTTGGATGCAATACTTCAAATTTAGTAAAATCGTTCAGTGTATTGAAATCAAAGGCAAGGTAATCCACAACAGAACGACCTCTCAACAGCGCCTACGTTGTATCAACGTTGCGCCAACGTCGAGTCGATCTAGCATATTATCTGGCATGTGGGTTTGATGCAAAAGGCACATTGACTTCTTAAACTTATATGGCCAAATGTGCCACGTGCGTTTTCCATGAGAAGGATAAACGCATGGAAAACGCATGGTTTTCACCACATCATAATAAGGCAAAAACCATGCGTTTTCCATGCGTTTATCCTTCTCATGGAAAACGCAAGTGGCACATTTGGCCATGTATAGTCAACCAATATGACAAGCTGCCGGAGGCATACTGAATGACGTGGGGAAATGTTTTGATGCTGATGCTTTAAAAGTTATTCAAGCATCAGCATCAATACATGTCATCATGCACATCATGTCTACCTTAAAAGGCTTCATTGTAGAACATGAAAGCTCTGGCCAGGACTGCCACAACAACAGGATGCTGTCTGTCTCACTTCCTTTGGACATCACGCATGTTTGTCTAATGGGTAATGTCTCAATGCTTTGGGTTTGAAGTAGAGCTTAATACGACCAGTTGCAGGCAGACCTAATGATGAGATGGTAAGGCCTGGAGTCCACACCATGTTATTCATTCACCCCATGGGTGGGGTCTTTTACTTTACTCAGCATAGAAACCAAGCACCAGGCACCTTCAATTTAACGTTTCATGCGATCGACATCCAGCTGGGATGTAACTCATGAAGAGCACTCAGACCTTTACTTTGAGATTGTGAATCCTTTTTTTTTTATACAACTGCCACGACATTCCAAATGGCCATCCACGCTGCACTAAAGGATAACACGTCCTCAAAACACCACTCAAGCAATGTTTTGTTGAAAGAAAAAACTGAAATATTGTGTGATGTACCGATAAGGCCATACTTGCCTTAATGTATCAATATGGAAAAGTATCTATATGTAAATATTTGTGCTTTGTCAACAGTAGTTTCCAATAAGTAGGACTACCCAAGTTGTGACCCAATATTATTAGAATGGCTTATCTTTGCACAGCTCATAGATTGCCTTAAATACCCTAGAACCTTGTAAGCTCTGATTTATTTATTTATTTTAATATATTTTAACAGAGTAGCATGTGTCAGACTACTGTCTGTTTCACAACAGGGCCCTGTAGATTTAAAATACAATATATACAAATATACAAACAAAGATAAAATCATCAATAAACATTCAGAATAACGTAAAGAATACATTTTGGCCTTCATTTTAAATCATCAATTACTGCGCACTCTTTCATGTAATTATGCAAATTATTCCATAGTTTTGGACACCAAAAATTAAGCATCAACATTAACATAGAGATTCATAGCATCATTCTCATTAACATGTCTTGTCAACCTTTCTAAAACTTATACAGACATAATAATACCATTCGAGACCCTCCTCAGCCAATCAGAAGGCAGTATTCGCTGGTGACAAAATCAGTTATCAGCTCAAGCAGGCTGATAATGTTTTCTGCTTCAGTGATCACCAGCGACTGATAACTATGTCAAACACTGAAGGATTTGTGACAACTAGGGCAAACAAACAATCTTATTAGTAACAATTATGTAATTGAAAACAAACAGCAACATTTAACACTATTAAAACTGCTTTATCATTAAACAATTTCACTACTATAAGAACACCTCAATATACGACCTAACAATTCAGCCCATCTCACTATTTAGACCACTTCCCTCGTGAGACACCTCACTATTAAGACCACTTCATTATCAAAACGACATCACTACCATAAGAACATCTCAATATAATCATCTCACAATTAACACCACTTCACTTTTAAGACCACTTCACTAGTGAGATACCTCATTAATAAAACCACTTCAGTATCAAAATATAAGAACACCGCAATATAAGACAATGTCACAATAAAGACATCTCATCATTACGACCAGCTCATGATTAAGCCCACCTCGTGATTAAGACCACCTCATTTTTAGAACCACTTCATTATGAAGACGACCTGTTAAAACCACATCACTATTCGGACCACCTTATGAAGACCACCTCACCATTAAAACTTCAAATTTCCAAAACGGCAATAATTTGATAATTATAGTAAGATGATTTTGAAAAAAATTTATCTACATACTTAACAATCCAATAATATCATTGTGAAAAAAAATCCATGTGCAGTGGAGTACTATTGCCTCTGATACACTCATTGCAGACAATACCTATTCTGTATAAAATCAACCACCTGATGACAAAAAACTAATAACAATCAATTCTAAGAGGGATTAAGTATCTGTTTAAAATGGTTTTAAAGTTGTCTACTCTCATAGTATTAGTGAATTATTGCCCTTGGGAGGCTGATTCAGGCTAATCACACTCAAGCGGTCATGCGCTCTTGTGTGATAAATCCTGAATCAGCCTCCCGGGGGCAATAACCATCACTAAAACAAAACAGACAATCAAATAAATTAGTAAATATGCTTTCGGTGTCGGGATATAACCAACAAAAATGTTAGTTATCTCTGTCCTATTCGGAATATAACTGATACTTAAATAATCTGTTCCTTGTCTAACATTCATTGAGGGGATGGGTATATACCCCGTAGAAGGTTAACAGGGTGTGGGAGACACCTGGTAGGGGGTAAAGTTATGAAAATGCGCTGCTTGCATATCACTGGGGCAGATGTGCTTGTGAACCTACTCAATTTCTTAATTCTGAGTACGGACTATGACCATAAAATGATGACTGGTGCTTGTTACATGTCACATCAATGTGCTGGAAACAGTTATCAATAAATGAGATGCAATTTCTCCCCTAATCCTCTCCTTAACCGTAATTGTGTGTCAAATTATTTTCCAATTGAAACTTTTTTCATTTGCACTCACAGCAATACAAATTAATACATGTACTTAAACTAAACAATATTAACAAAAGTGCGTGTTAATCAAACAATTACAATAAGATCAATTACTGGGAGTGCCTGGGACAGGCGCTAAAGCAAATGGGTCCCACCACAATAAAAATTACATTACATGAAATTAAGACTAGAGTGAACAGTATACGAAGTGCGAAAGGATATATTATTGAAAATGAAAGCTACTCACAGATGAATTATTATTAACATATGTACATATAATCTTACAAATTAGGCACATCATGATATAATAATTTGTTTTTAATGGTATTTTTAAATGAAAATATACTATTACATCTGAACAAATTAAAAATTTGATGTCAGTCGAGAATGTCTTGGATGCATGCAGTCAGTTGATTGTTATACAGATAATAGATAGTTATTTTTTTTATTGAAGATTGCGCTACATAAAATAAACAATTTACAATTTATAATATTCCTGGTTTTCATGGGAAAATGGTTTCTCTTTCAAATAGATTAACATCTTAGATAAAGAAACATTAAAAATAACATCAGAATTAAACATTTTTTTTTAGGCATACCAGGCTTTATTTTAAGACCGGTAGACTATCAAGAAAACCATATCTTAAAAATGTAATTGTATTATGACAACGAATTTTGTTTAACTATTAAGAAACCTTGCCATTAAAGCCACAAAATTGTGACCAAGGATGATCCTAAAACAATGAGTGTCTACAGTAAATTAACTGCAACTTTATATATATGAAAAGAACAAACCAACAAACGAACAAAAACTCACTTGTTTATCTCCCTGCAGAACCACCCTGCCTGCTTGTAACTCCGAATTCGTCCGAGTTGCTGAACTGAATGCCTTTTAAGCACAGTCTGAGCTTGTGTGGCCTGTAGTTCGTAGTTCAGGAAACGGCCACTAGGGTTCTGCCATTCCATTGGTCCCTGCAACTGCCTTCATATATTGCTGTATTCATCGTGCAGTTGCACAGTTGCACATAGTCCAGGGTAATCCCACTTCAAACTTAGAATCACCCACTGCATTTTGCTGATAGTTTACCTCACTGAGCACCACTTATATTGTATTGTATTGTGTTGTATGCATATTATTGCATAGTATTGTCCATTTCTATTATATTCTATTCTATTATATTATATGCTATTGCCACAGTTAGTATAAGTATTGAGCATCATTAATCATAATGGTATATCTATTATGAAAATGTTTAGAAGGGCATCAGAAAGATTGTTGATAGAAATCAAGCATTATTATTGAGAAAAAATTCATATTCTATTCTATTCTATTCCATTCTATTCTATTCTATTCTATTCTATTCTATTATATTATATTCTAATGGATGCCACTGAAAATCTATTCTATCCAATTCGTCTATCACATTCTATTCTATTCTATTATATTGTTCAAAATGGTAGTCATAATGTAAACACAGCAAAGTACTTCATCATGTTTTAGTGTCGTTTTTGAGAATACTTCTATGATGTACTTGTGGGAATAGAGTTTGCTTTTGTATTTATTTATTCATGCAGTCATTTGAGTATGGTTTCCAACAATATTTTAAAGGAATCTACAAAAATTATTGAAGTTTGCTGTTTCAATGACAATACTTGTGGAGACATACATGTCCTTGTTGCATACCAAGTGAATAATTTACCCCAGAATCTATTCATGTCTCTCATGTTAAGATTACGACTATCCAATATTTAACAGTGATGTCAGCATTGCCATGTTATTATTATGTTAAACAAAACATTGTCTTTGGTGCTTTAAAAAGGCAATTTCATATCTTTAGACTTTCAATCCAACATTTGTTATATTGTAGATCTCAATTATTCATAGGTCCTTTCACGTGTCACTCGATTGTTATGTTGATTGGCTGTTACAATGTATAATAAGCCTATTAAATATTAGTGGGCAATATAATTTGAATTTCGTTGGGAAATTACCAATATACATAGCTTATTAGATATGACAATACCGATATGATGCCACAACTTATATATCATTATGATAAAAGGTCAATTGCTTTAATTAACAAATGGAGCTAAGTGTAAATTGAGTCAGCATTGGTGTAGCATCATTAAGTAAATGGAAGTAATAAATTGGGAAGGCTCGATAGATGAAGCACCACAAAAGATGTAGATAAAGCTTGAATGAAACTCACATTAAATTTCGCATATGTGTATTAATAATAAAATTAATAAGTACATATGTAACTTTACTGTGTTTATGGTCAGCCGAAGTGGACACTGTCCAAAACTAATCAATGAAGTGACCAATGAAAGGTGATTGTGACATTGTGTCAATGTTCAACGTCTCAATGTTACTGAGACCAAGCTAACATTACAAGCTGCCAGAGACAGACGTAATGATGAGATGAAAAGGCTTGGAGTGCACACCATGTTACACATTTACCCCATGTTAGTTAACTCCCTCCTACAGTACTAAACATTCTTAATTAGTGATAACAATTAGATGTACGCTCACTTACAGTTAAAATACTAAATTATTCCACAAAAATTAAACCCACCTCAATTTCAGTACCATTTTCAAAATTACCCCACGTCTATTCAAGTTCCACATGATTCTCTCCTCTTCCAGCTCCTATAGGCAGATGTAATGATGATATGATAAGCTTAGATTCCACCCATGTAACACCATTTGTGCATGGTGGGTTTTTAGCTTGCCTCAGCAGAGGCATTGAGTACAAGACACCGTCACTTTGATACTTTGACATTTCATGGAAATGACTTCCAGTGGAAATTCTCAGAGAGCATTCCAAATCATATTGACGTTGAAGCGATGTCAGCGATGTCAAAAGATGTACCGACAGTGGCCGATATAGTAACGACGCTAGCCCGATTTGGAATGCTATCTGGGTTAGGCCAATCCAGGTTGAAAATTGAACATGGAACCTTTATTAGGTTGGCCAGGGTTTTAAGTTTTAACCACGAGGCCACACAACCAAATAAGATCTACTACAGTAAACATTTTAAAAATTTATACTTGTATAGAACAATGCAAGTAGACTGTTTTCCATAAATAATCCATGTTGATGGTTTCATCTAACCTTAATCAGTGCACACATCTACATAAAGTGTGTTTACACAGTGTTTCTACTTAAACACAACAGAGCAGTTTTTCCTTTAGACTGTAATCACCAGACATCTGCAACCACAGCTTGTGGTATCCCACCGTGTTAGACAATAACACACAACCTCTCATAGTGCATTTTGTTATGAAAGAGATATTTAATGCAGAGCATGACACAATATATTATGATGTAGCACAGTTTTATTTTTCTCAAATAGAACTCTACAGTTACTGTACTCCAGAGACATTATGCTGCTGCAAATGTAGCAAGTGTCTCGGAGTCTGTATAAAGATAGTCTTATTATATGACACTGTGATCTTCACACACCAAAATCATAGTTAGCAGCATTTAATTTTTGGAGATTTTGAGTGAGGCACAAAAACCATGAATAAGTTAATAGCCAAGTGTTGTATATGAAGATTTGTACCATTTTGTATGGAATGGTAGATTGCACTGGTGAGTGGTACAAAAGTGATGGACAAATCTTAAAGATCAATTCGAGCTGAGCTGAAACTATAAGATCGTGTTGGATTGCATTTTATCTTGATTTACAGCATCTCACACAAGTCTTGCAGATCAGAAAGTTAGTAAAAATGGTTATTATATTAGACATTTTGGCCAGAACGACAACCCCTTCATTGACAAAAATGTCTACCAAATTAGAAATGATCGTACTAATGAAGTCTCTTTTTTAAATTACTGACTCGCTAAATCTTTAGTCATATTTTGCTCTAGGAATATTTAGAGAAGGAATGGAAACTAGCTCAGTAATAAAAATTATGGGTGATTATCAACAGGCCATAAATGTTGTAAAATGGCCTAAAGCTGGCCCAGACCCCCAGCTGAGGTGGGCAGGTCATTGATTGCTTTGATGTTCACTCTGCGTCTCGCTGAATGGGGATGCTGGACACCGGTCAATTTATAACTGCTGCAGACTAGTTTTACTTCACTACTCCAGTCTGGGGTCCAACATTTTCAAAACAACCTGAGGAGCATGCACAGTAGCATCATTACAACCACAAGGATTTTGCAATCACAGCAGTGTTTTTCACTTCTTTATGGACCTAATAGCGGTGAATTTACATCTAATTGAAGCTAAGTTTAACGGCTTTTATCATCTATACTTAAAAGTGTAATATCTTAAAATCGTCTTATTTCTCACAATTGAGTGAAGAATCATTTTAAAGCTGACTAAACAAATGTTCCAGCCAATTTGTAAACAATAGAGACTAATGACAACGAACACTGTTACAGACAGTGAAGTATGTTGACAAACAAAATGTAAACAATCTCCAACTGAACCAACCGCGCGTTCTTTTTTTCAATTTTTTCATCGAAAAGTGGTGTTGATAAAGAAAATTAGGTCCATTGTTTACTTTCAATTTTTCTCGTTTTCTTGTATTATAAGTTTATATTATTATATTGATTGATTAAAAAATGTTTTCTTTTTCTGGGGGGGTGGGGGGCTTCTTTTGCTGGGGGGGGGGCTTTCATTACCAGTCAGTTTTGCTCATTGATCTTTCTGTATTATGTAACATTAAGTTGTAAAATTGTATACAATTTATTACACAGCCTGGTAGGGATGGGAGCTTCATGAGGGGAAGTTTTATTGCCATGTTAATAACTGGTGTCAGATTAATATCGTTAAGGATGTTGCGAGACGCACAGTGGACGTTTGAAGTTGCCTTGTTTCCATTCCTTCTCTAAATATTCCTAGTTTTGCTAATATGGTGAGCTGCATTAGACATGACAATTGTCTAAGATAAGTGAGCATGCAGTTAGTTTCATTTAAAACGGCCTGTCAAATTGAACCTAGACAAAGCTGGACAACTTTTGCTATAAGATGCTACCTGCCACTAAACAAAACTGTCTGGCTATAGCTGGCTACTCAAAGTCAGATCTAAAAGTACATGTAGTACCATTTGGTGCATAAGTTGCGAGTTCTGCATATTTGTAATCTTTTGTTGAAAAAATGCATGTCATTTACAAATACATATTTATGATATATTAGATAAATCAAGTTTCTTACATTTACCATGGTTTATATTTTTTCAGTGGTGGTAGTTTAAGCCGACTATAAGGTAGAAGTAGACCAAAGTGGCTGGCTTTAGCCAGTTACAGTTATAGCCAGGAATAGGTTACTACAGCTGACTAGAGGCGACCATATTTTATGAAACTAACTGTATACATGTGACTACGAGTGCTTGAATTAACTGATCCAGCTTGGCCACGTATCCATACAAAGGAAATGGATACTGGCATGCATATGGAGATTAACTGAACAATCAATTAAAGCTTGATATATTTTGGTTCTTTAAGTGACGATTCATGGCGAAACATGTGTTCATTATTAGACACTAAAGTTCCCAAGCAATCATTTGTTAAAATTATAGCTGTGTCAAGGTGTTTTTTTTTGCAACTTCGTCTAGATTGATACCTCAGGCATTTTACCTCAGCTGCAGCTTTGATAATTATGTTTTTTTATCAACCTGTTTTGAGACAGAACGTTAGAATTACAATTAGAACGTTGGTATTTACCAATTATATTAATCAAAGAAAATTGATTGTGAAGGTGAAACCATTTTCTGTGAGCATGTGGCATGCACACTATGATTATTGGAACAGAGGAATGAATCCTACAATTAAGAGAGATTCAAGCATAAATTCAGTTTGCTGAAACAGTTTAATCAATTTCCTGGCTCGTGACGTTCGCATATTGTGTCCCCTAGACAATGCTCAGATTATGGAGAATGCACACATGATAACATAATGAATGAGTCTAATATTGTCGAGGTTGACAGACTTAATTACTGATATGGATCATTCTGAAGTGCATGGAAGCTATAAAAGTAGCTAGACAGTCTGCCAGACAGATAGATGTACACAGCAGAGGTGAGTACGATGCTATGAGACACAAGTACTGCCATTATGTTTAGTATTAACAACTTTAGGATATATCTATCTATCTATCTATCTATCTATCTATCCATCTATCCATCTATCCATCTATCCATCTATCAATCTCACTAACTATCTATCTATCTATCTGTCTGTCTATCTATCTTATCTATCGATCTATCGATCCATCTTATCTATCTATCGATCTTATCTATCTATCTATCTATCTTATCTATCAATCTATCAATCTTATCTATCTTACCTATCTATCTATCTATCTTATCTATCTATCTATCTATCTATCTATCTTACCTATCTATCTGTCTTAACTATCTATCTGTCTATCTATCTATCTGTCTATCTATCTATCTGTCTATCTATCTATCTGTCTATCTATCGATTTTATCTATCGATCTATCGATCTATCTTATCTATCTATCGATCTTATCTATCTATCTATCTTATCTATCTATCTATCTATCTATCTTATCTATCTATCTATCTATTTATATTATCCTTCTATCTTATCTATTTTATTTATCTATTTATCTTAAATATCTATCTATCTATCTTATCTATCTATCTAAGCTGATAGTTCTGAGTGGAAGTTAACATCTCTATATATTCTACACTCAGCTGCTATATATGAGCCAATCAGAATGCTTCATTGTAGTATCAAAAGTAAAATATATACACATTCAATGAAGGGATATATAGATTATAATTTATAAAGAATTACTACATCAATATTTATAGCAATGACTGTACAGATACGAGATGTTATACTTGTAACATACTTCGGTAGATCCATCCATTCTGGCCTGTGTCACGAATAAGGATTAAAAAGGGAAAAAGTAAAAATAATAAGGCAGTGTTAGAAAATTCACTTCTAATACCTGTGGTAGGAGACTTCACAGTAAGATGAGTCTGACACCTTGATGTATGGCTTTATGTTAATTATTGACTAATCTTTTTGCAGGAGTTTCCACAAAACACATGGGTGGCTCCTCTTAAGAGGCACAACCCACTTGCCTTTGAGGAGTCTCCTTTCATCCATGACCTCTCATCCCTTAAATTTTTTTTTCTTTTTTATTATTATCATTATTTCTTTTTTTAAATTATTATTAAATTTTTTTTTTTTTCTATTTAAAGTTAGATTTACCTATGTGTGTGTATGTTAATGTTATACGTGTGGTATGTATGGTGGTGTATGCGATGAAAAATAAATAATTTTGTCTGTCTGTCTGTCTGTCTGTAGTGCAGTCTGGATTTATGTTGGATGGCTGCAGTGCATATTGTACAATGTGGAGAATGTAAACAATGGTGGAGGGTTTGTCGTCCAACATAATGTTTTGTGGGGGATTTTATGGGATGAGACAAAAATATACAATTTGTCAACCCGTAAAACTCTATATTGGACTCCTCAGCATATCACGACAACTGGTTACCTTTTGATTTCAGCGTCTGCTATTTATCTTGTAAAATTCCAAATCAGGCGCTATTATTTATGAGACAATGAAGCATGGAACACTTCAATACATTCTGGTGTCAAAAGGTGTAAAGTTAATACCCTTTGGGCCTGGAGTTGAATATGTATGAGAGAATCAATGTTGATGGATGGTGGGGTATTAAGCCATTGATGAACAAGGGTGTTAGGATTTGGAGGTTAGCGGGTGAGGTGCTTTTGCACATTAATGAGGAAAAGTGGCCTGTTATCAATGGTGTCTCATCATAAAAGAGTCTGGATGAACATGACAAATGGACCATAAAGATGAGGTTATAGGATATAACTTGAAAAAACATTTTCTTCCTCAGTTTTATGCTATAACACTGATAGGTATCTTCACATGCATACTTCTTTGAGTCACCAGTAAAATGAGGTGATTTTATCTAAGTTAGACAATCAATTGTGACTAATGTAATGTTTTTTCCACAATGGATATGGCTTTGTCTTAATGCTACTGGGTCTGAAGCTTAGTGAGCTTACTTTACCACCTGCCAGAGGCAGACATAATGATGAGATAAGGCTTGGGAGTCCACATCATGTTACATATGTACCCCATGCGTGAGGTATTTTACTTGCCTCAGCATAAATAGATAGATAGATATGGAAAATGCAGCCCTCTAAGGCAAGTTTAAGCCACTATTGAGGTTTTATGGATGAGGTGGGAGAGAGGAGTCCATTCATGTTACAAATTTACCCCATGGGTGGGATCTTTTACTTGCCTAAGCATAGACACTGAGTTCAAGGGACCGCCAATTTAACATCTCATCCGATGACAGCCAGCTAAGATGCTGCTCATGAAGGGTGCCCGGGCCTGGGATTGAACCCGAGTCCTTCAGAGGAGCAGGCGAGCGTCTTACCACTAGACCACCCAGCTGCATATATAACGTCTCATGTGATCGAAATCCAGCTGTGACGTAGCTCATGAAGAGTGCCTGGGCTGGGGATCACACGCAGGACCTTCAGCCGGTCCGGCCAACATGGAATTCGCAGATGCCTTAATCATTAGGCGACCACAGCTGCAACTATTTTTATCATTTCCTCTTCTCGGAATATATTTGCCAAAAGTGACCAGAAATAAAAAGATGTCATATTAATATATTTATGCTGTAATATAAGTCCATGATACATAGTGCGAACCCACACATGTTTTTATGGTCAATTATTGGACAGCAACTGGGTAAAAGGAAAGTGTTATTATTATTGGGCTCAGAGATCACAAGATGCAATTTCCTGATGGACTACATAATGGTCAAGATTTACGCATCCATGCCATCTGTGCATCCGATCATAAAATGACATTATTACCCAAAACAAATACCCTGCTTCTTCAGCTATTTGGCCTGTGATATCATTAGTAGCCGTCCCAGATAAGGGTACTGACCCATATGAAATACAGCTAGGCCCAATATATATTTTCCTAAATTCCTAACCTTGCTACCTGGATCCCAGATAGCATTCCAAATCGTTTCAACGTTGGCGCGATGTAGGCGATGTTAATACGATGTTGAAACGACAGTGGCTTTTATGGAAACAATGCTGGGCCGATTTGGAATGCCATCTGGGATGTAAATGATGATCACACACACATATGCAATCTTTTTGGCCCTACCTCCCCAGTAGTTCTGAGATATAAACTTTTAAAAATCAGGATTCATGCTCCTATTTTGTAGATGCATGTGCGCATTTTGCCTTTTTTTACTCCTCGAAAGCTAAACCGCAGTAATTGATGTTTGGGTTTCCCTCTAAGAATTCATCATGTATTGAACAATATTGAATGTTCTGGAGTTATTACTGCACATTTGCAGTGTAGGCTTACTACCTTCTAAAAGAAGTGTGACAGTTTGATTGTTTCAACTCCTCTTGCAGACTTTGTCAGTCGAAAAATTTAGCGAAGTGCCAGGACTGTATCATAAAGAAGAATGGAAATGGTGTTGGCCTGGTCTGATGGTGAGGTCACACGGAAATTGTCTTCATTTGTGACTCTGGTCCTAGAAAATTACTCCTAAAGTATTAGAGTGCAAGTGTCAAGCTTCAATTATGTTCTACAAATGGATCTAACACTTCCAACATATTTGCCGTTTTTAACCAAAGAGAGCAGATGATTGAGTCAGTCCCTTTCAAACAGTTTTACTGTACATCTTGTAGAAGCATATCAGACAATCTTATATCCGAATAATAGCATATTATGATAGGATTTCTTTCCACCTTTGCCATTTTGTCAAACAGCCACTATTATGAAATGCAAATATCAGATTTGTCATTGGCACAATTCTCCACCACAAAGTGGTCTAATGGTTAAAGCATCTGCCTATTCCACCTTGGCCAGCACTGCTTAATGTCTCAGGTTTAATCCTTTGTTATGAGCTACATTCCAGCTGGATGTCAATCGCATGAGATGTTAAATAGGAAGTGCCATGTACTCGGTATCTATGCTGAGCCAAGTAAAAGACCCAATTATAAATGTGTAACATGGTGTGGATACAAAGCCTTATCATCTCATCAACACACATCTGTCTCTTGAACCTGGTCGTATAAGCTGGATGAACTTCAGTCTCAGTAGCATGGAGACATTTAGAGATAGATAGATAGATAGATAGAGAGAGAGATAGATAGATAGATAGATTGATAGATATGGAAAGTGCAGCCCTCTAATAAATGTAACCTTTCTGCCTTTGGGCAGCTGTCAAAATATATTTGCCTATGTACCATTAACAAAACAAAGCATGGACAGAGGCCAAGTTGGAGCAGACCAGTAATACAATATGCATACCCAACGGCTGACACTGCCGCTTGGTGAAGACAACAAACAACCTCAGGGTCATCGACTCATTGGGTAACTCGAACCTGGTTGAGCACAAAACTTACATGTCAGTGAGAGTTTCTTGGTAAGCATTGAAATTTGAAGTTCAATCCTCTGTATTGTTGCAACAGCGAATACAATCAAATTTTACCTAACCACAGTATGTATTTACTGATAGTTACCCTCATTGGATAGCCTAACCACAGTATGTATTTACTGATAGTTACCCTCATTGGATAGCCTAGTGTGGTGCTGCCGTGTGAAGTGACAGCTGTATGCTCCCCAGGGAGTTGAGAAAGAGCCTGCTAATTGAGCGAAGGAAGGTATTGTGTGAATTCGGCTGAGAGCTATATGCACCTAACAGGCTGATAGCAGGCTATAAACCCCACCTTTACCTTCTTTTTACCTTTAACATTGGCAAGGTGTCATTGCTGCTGGAATGACGTTGGCCCGCTTTGCGATGTTTTATGTGAGGTAATCAAATGTGGCCGAATTGAAAGCTAGAACAGCAGTGACACTCAAGTGTAAGTTCCAATTACTGCTGTATAAATATACATAGAAAATACACATTTAAGGTCGATGTCCTGAACCAAGAGAGCAACTAATTTCTGTTTCACCCCAGCAGTCCAATGATTCCAGTCAGGGACTCCTACACATGAGGAGCCCTTTGTGCATCTCAACGACAGCACCCAACATTGAACAACAACACCCAACATTGAATGACAAAACCCAACATTGAATTACCACACCAACATTGAATGACAACACCCAACATTGAATTACAACACCCAACATTGAACGACAACACCCAACATTGAACCACAACACACAACATTGAACAACAACACCTAACACAGAATGACAACACCCAACATTGAACGACAACACACAACATTAAATGACAACACCCAACATTGAACCACAACACACAACATTGAACGACAACACCTAACATTGAACGACAACACCTAACATTGAATGACAACACGCAACATTGAATGACAACACCAAACATTGAATGAAAGCACCTAACATTAAACCAATGCAAAGCCGATCTAGCACATATAGGCTGTTGTCTGGTAGATGTGACATGTTACCTAGGCTGCCAGATCAGGCCAACTTTGAGCAGGTTATGCCCATATGGGTCATCATTAAGCCAATGTTGTGTACTGATGGTTTTCATGAAATGAAAGGCTGCATAACCAATTGACCATTTTTGATGTTTTAACTGACCTTCGTCCGGCTTAAGTATATAAGAGATACAAATTACAGTGATAATGCAATCTATGGTTCAAAATTATAGGAAGTCCAAATTATCAGCGCTGTGAGATCTAACTTAAAATTTCGGAGGTTAAGATGGTTGTATGTCTAATGTGGCCCAGCCAAAAAGAGACCTCATGAGGTTATTGCAGTCTATTAGTTATTTGTCAAGTACAAGTTGATCTGACTTGGTAGACCTTTTTTAGCTATGTGCAGTAATCATTCCAGTCAAAATTACAAAAAAAAGTCAGCCTTCTTTACTAACAGTGCAAGATGCCCAGCAGCTGTATATGTCTCTGGCTTGATTTGCCAGTTCATTGTGTTCTTGATTGTCTTGCAGAACAAGACCAAAAAACTCTTGTTCAAGGCTAACTTGAATATATGGGTAGATCTAGAAGTGGCGAATTGTCTGATTGAGACACACAATGTGGTGCAAATGTCTTCCAGAGTATTCACCGAATCCGGGTGCACCCTAATTCACACCGCTAATACGCACACAAAAAACCCTTTGCAATGCAATATAACCTCATTGTCGAAAATTACTTGGTCATTTAAAGCAACAAACAGTGAGTTGGTTTGGAGTTAGAGATAATTTTGGGTATGTGGTACCTGACGTCAAACTTCATTGACTCACTGCCGGGAATATTAACGATCAAGGCACACTAAATATGTGTAAGCTTATGAAACTATCAAGCATTAATTACTAAAAATAAACAATGCTTTCAAAGTAATCAAGACCAAAACACTGGAAATACAATGGAAATGACAGCATTAACCATTATTGAGTGATGTGACATCACCACTTGGTTTGTTTATCCTATATACTGGATTATGGCATGACATATTAAATACTAGGTGGAGTTTATTTATTTTACAGAGAGATAGTGAACCCAGTAAGGCTCTGGATGGTAGATAATCAGTATTAAAGAGACAATGAAGTGAATGCAATAGATTTTGACAACTGTCACATTTAGTGATCATCCTAGCTTTAAAGGCATGAAATTAGATAAGGAATTTGTTATGTCTGTGTCCATATTTAACCTGACAGTGTATAGTGTATACACTGTCTGTTGTCTTGCTGCAGTCTACTTAGAGTATTCTACAGAATGTCACATAATTGGCTTCTTCCTGTGTCTCAGCATGCTCTTTTCCATTGTCGCACTAAATGGAAAGTTTTGAAAGCTAATTGCTATGGCAATGACAAGATTAAAACAAATGAAGGATACAAATTGCAAGTGAATATGGCATTACCATATTATCCATATCTTATTTTGTTTATTTTATATTATTATATTTTATATATGGGAGCAACTTAATATAGTTTTAGAAAACTATGTTGTTTCCCTTCTTGACACTGAATGTTTTATAATTATTGTGTATATACTTAACTGTACTGAATGTATTGTATCAGTGTAAAATTTTATGAATTATGTGTCAAGAAAAAAATGTAAAAACCTCAAAAATTTCAAACTTCTGGATCTACATCTTTCTTAATTGGCTGTCATTTAATCTAAGTCACCACATTGCATTACGTAGAATGATAGAGTTAAGGTTTGTTTTAGGAACATAAAAAACTTTTTTTTTCAACAAGATAAGTAAAAGTGAATACTCAATATGTCTAGGTGTTCACTTTAGCTGGCCATAAATACAGAAACTTTGAACTGGAAAAAAGAAGTTAACTTTTTCAGATTTGGCAAATTTCGCAGATTCTGAGTGTCATGGAATATTTATAATATAATATATTAATCCCACTCAACATGATAGTTACTTATCAGGAGTATGCATGCTCACCCACACTTGTGTTAAATTACGTTGAGAAGTTTGCAAAGTATTGAAATGTCATGTTTTCTGCTCATTTCCAACAGCAATAAAACATGCCTAACACTCTGACAGTGCCATTTACATTAACAATTTGCTTGAGGCTGAAGTATATTGTTCGTATTTTCGAACGAAAGTGGGATGTCATTACTTGAGACCACAGAAGTGCCAGCAGCTCCTTCCAAAGCTTACAGCACTGGACCACTGGTAACATTGCCAGTCTGATGTGAGTGCTTGGAAACTAATTATGAGAGTGAGATATTGCATACATTCATACCTTCTTCTTTCATTCATTCATTCTTTCTTTTTGCATTTAATTTTTTTCCTCTTAGCTTATCTGGTTTCATTCTTTTTGTCATTTCTTCTTTCTTATTGCTTGACAGTAACATGTCTGGTTGTTTATTCTTTTTTCCTTCATTATTATTTCATTCTTTCTGTCTTTCTGTCATTCTTTAATTTATTCATTTTTGGTTCCAGATCTTAATCTGTATAATACCTTATACTAACACATCTTACTGCATTAGAGGCACTTTCTTTTATTAGGTTTACAAATATCTTGGAGGATTGGTAAAGTTTCTGTTTGTGCATGCCCATATAAGGTAGTTCCACAACTATGTTACTCTATGACCAATAACCATAGTTTCAGCTCATTTTTGCAAGTACAACATTTATGTTTTAGGCAAAATTGAAACTATAACCATGAAGGTACACAACATCATTCTTTCAGGCACATGGCTTATATATAGAGCTTACAGGCCAATACTTCCAGAAAAGTTCAGCTACTTGCAGCGTAGCTGAACTGTCTGAGGCATTGGCCTGCTTGAAAAGGGCTGGGAGTGCAGCAGTTTAAGTCCAGTCCAAGGAGAGTTTATTTCTCTTTAATTATTATTATTATTAATAATATGTTTACATGTCATTAATATCGACTATTATTGCACACGTCTGGCACAGGTCTCTTTTCAAAGAGAACTTTACTTGTTCATTCTTTATCCATTTATTTTCTTTAATTTTGTTTAGTCTTTGTTTACTTCCTAGTTTCTGTCTTTTATTTCTCTTTGTTTGCTTGCTTACTTTCTTCTTTCATTCTTCTTTCTATCTTTCTTTCTGTCTTTCCTTATTTCTGTCTTTATTTTTTTTCTGTCTTTCTTTATTTCTGTCTTTCCTTCTTTCTGTCTTTTTTTCTGTCATTCTTTCCGTCTTTCTTTCTGTCTTTCTTTCTGCCTTTGCTTGTATGCATATTGCTTCCTGTGTAAGCTGCTTAAGATATCTAGCTTCCTGGCTTAGTGATCTTTGATGTTATAGCCAATGAAATTACAAACAAAAACACTCCATCCCATCAGATTGTCGAGCTACTATACAAATATCTAAACTTGTCAAATAATAGTGTCTTAGCTAGTCTTTGGCCCCAGGATTACAAGTTAATATATCCTTTAAGGAAATAAAACAGGAATTATGTCTTTGGTCTCACAACATGGAATTGACATTGGTTATCTAATCTTGGAAAGATAATGGTCCTTGAAAGTCCTAGGCCTTCGCGTGGCAAGGGTGGTAACACTGTGGGTGAAGAGCTTAAACCCCAGTGGCCAACATGGCTCTGCGCAATGCACAATCCAGTTATGTATGTCTAACTATCTCTCACCTCTCAGTAGCACAGAAGTGAATAACCTTACACAGTTAACACATCATTGAATCTAATATAAAATATAATATCCAAACTTGCCCACTGCATACGCTTTTATTGCACAATTATCTTATGAATTGCCTGAAAATTATTCTTGCTAAAGGGAAGAAATTTAGTCAATTAAGTAATTGTTTTCATTTTTAACCAGAATATTTATTGTTGTTGTAATATTAATTGAAATGACCAATTTATCTTGTTACCAAATGATATTTTCTCCTTATACCATAGTCTCTCTTTAATATCGGCTTTTCATTAGATTATGGCAGTTGACTGTAAACTGCAACTATGAGATTCTCTTACTTTTTGCAGAAACTCCCTGACTTATTTCTAAAGCACCAACAATAATAACCGTGTTTTTTTATATTGTCATCTGCTTTTTTTCTTGCCTCCTTTTGATTAAGCAATATCTCATGGCAAACACAGTCCCATATTGTCTTTAATAAACAACAGGGTGTGATATGCAGAGACAATATGTCTCCATCATCCCATATGTGTCAGAGTATGGACTACTCATTTTTGTGCTTCATGGACAAATAGCATCCACTCTCCTCCGACACAGCTGTCCATCAGGATGATGAAGACTTATCTCGCCTCGGACTTTATATGGATTCTGCACTTGAAGCTAGGTGTAGCCAGCCATTGACACTGGTTTTCAACACAGAAATATGAGGATAGACTAGTATAACCAACAAAAAAATTTCAATTTTAAGGCTGCATTCTCAGCATTTTTACCCACATTATTCTACTGTGGTTTCCAATAATTATTTCTAAAAATGTGACCTAGTCAATATATTTTTTAATGTATTTATTTGCTTATTCCGAATTGCACAATGTTAGTTTTGTGCAATTTCTCATCTGTTAATCTTATATATCAATATTCCGAACATGATAGAATCACCCGGTTATTATGTTTATCTTCAAATACCATTACCCAAATAGCATGCCAGAGCACATCAATGTCAAGGTCGGCTGACATCGGTTTATACCAGGCTTTCAGGTTGCTCCATAAGTACAATTTCAAGATGTTTCATCAGTATGACTTTTTAAAGTCCATCTATTATGGAATTATACACTAACTCAATGCTAATGTTCTGAAGCTTAGCCAGCTTAAATGACCAGCCAGTGGCAGCCACCAGAGGCAAAAGTAATGATGACATGATAAGGCTAGGTTAGGAGTTCAATTAAAGTTACACATTTACCTCATGAGTGGGGTCTTTTACTTGCCAGCATAGAAACCGAGTACAAAACACCAACAATTAAACATCTCTTGCGACAGACCTCCATCTGAAATAATCTCATTCTAGTGCAATATTTTTTCATGGCAAACCTGTTGCTATTATTCATTTTAAGCGGCCATTTTCCTGACCATGTTTGACAAACATACCCTTGCACTGCACAAGACCAAAGCAAATAAAGGGTTCAGTTCAGATCAGCACAAGCTAAGCAGAATATAAATAAAGTGTAGGTAGCACCATTGCATCTGGCATGAAAGGTTATGTCTGACAGGATTGTGCTTAAACCCATGCTGACACTTCGTTGAAGGTTGTACAAGGCCGGAAGTCTGGTAAAGTTTAGAGGTTTATGACTAGTTCCTCTTGAAATTCAAACAAGAAAATAACACAATATATGTCACCTCTCAAGCAAGGGTATATGGCACTGTCAAAGTGTTAGGCATGTTTTAATGCTTTTGGAAATGAGAAGAACATGACAATTTTGTACATACATGCTATCGAGGTCTGTATTATCATTATACTAAACTTCAGAGCAGAGAGAGCAGAGAGAGCAGAGAGAGCAGAGAGAGCAGAGAGAGCAGAGAGAGCAGAGAGAGCAGGGAGAGCAGGGAGGGCAGGGAGGTCAGGGAGGTCAGGGAGAACACTGAGAGCTGATAGAGCAGAGAGAGCAGAGAGCAGAGAGAGCAGAGAGAGCAGAGAGAGCTGCTCCAAGGGACATCATATTAATCCAGGACTCACATTGGTTGAGGCCTTTAACCAATGGGGGTCCCACTTTTATATGACATCTGAAGCAGCTATCTGCACTCAGAAGTGTAGTTTCCAAGTCTATGAAATTGGCTGTAATAACATTTTTTTCTGCCATGAAAAGTAAATTATGTTTCCTTCTGCATCACTGACCATCATTTTTACTGAATTATCCCTCATCTTCTTGTCATGCAGCTAACTCACATGATGCTAATGTCACTTGATGATGTGATTGGATTAAGCAATATGTCATTATTCATTAGCAAAAAGAGGCACACTGGAGAGGCATGATTATGTCTTCTTGAGAATTCTATACAGTCTTCTCTTTATCAAATTATTGTATATGCTTGGTATACCATTTATGTCAGGACTGAAGGGCGATTCTTTTCTATTCTATTCTATCTATTCTATTCCCCAGATAGCATTCCAAATCAGGCCAGCATTGTTTCTGTATTTGCTGCCGCTGATACAACATTGTATCAACATCGCTGATGTCATGTTGATGTTGATACGATTTGAAATGCTATCTGGGTCTATTCTATTCTACTCTATTCTACTCTATTCCATTCTATTCTATTCTATTCAATTCTATTCTATTCTTTTCTAATCTATTCTATTCTGGCCAGACACAATAGCATTTTATGTCTTCATTGATTATGTTAAGTGTCTGGCTGGCTGGTGTTGTACTTTGTATTTGGATGCTTAATTTTGTAAGTTCTGCTCAGCCTAAAGGTTGCACAAAAAAGAAAAATCTATAGCAGTCTTTTTACCAAGAACAAGTTTGCATGATACCATCACGTGACAAACGCTTCATACTATCCAGACATAACCAATAATTTTCTGTAAGGCTTTTTGCCAAAGTGACCTCCTTGAGGTACACACACATGTGCTTATGTACCATAAAGTGGGGTCACTTTAGTCAGTTTTTAGATGATAATCAGAAAAAAACACATTTTTATGGAACTTATTATGTCAATACAGTTTTGGGGACCAGTTCAGGCAACAGGATGCTAGAGTACTGACATTCTCACTTGAAGTGAAGTATAAAGTCACCCCAGCAGGTGGGTGACTTTAGCCATTTTAAGCTACAGCTACTCATTGTTTTGTAAACTTTGAAACACACTACAGTGGCTTGAAAACTTTGAAAAGAAAACACAAATTTCCTTGTCTGCTTCCTTCACTATTACATGAAATAATACCTTGGTGCACAGGCGATGCAAAAATTAGCTGATGGCAGCTTCTGTTTGATAGTGGCTACACTGGCAAACAAATGAAAAGTTTTCAGTTTTTCAAAGTGCCACGTCATATTAGTTTTTATTGCTTGTAGACTTAAGCCGTGAGAGACCATTGAATATATCCAGTCAACCATTCTATTGCTACAAAATCAGGACTGGCTGCTATTCAATAGCTTTTGGACAATTGCTTTGCTTTTTTTTTCAAACAAAACAAAGCAATGATCTATGTCACATAAGGACTTTGGCAGAAGTTATTTACAGTCTTGTCCAACTCAGTGTAACGACTAATACACTAGGCCCTCTAAGGTAAAGTTTATCTTTAAAAAGTGCTGATCTGCTTGACAAAAACACTTAACAGTGCTAATTTCTCTTTAAAAAGTGCTGATCTGCTTGACAAAAACACTTAACAGTGCTAATTTCTCTCATTTAAGGGAGTGAAAGCTATATTTTATGGCAGAACACGATTGTAGGCATTGGCAAATAGCCTTTTTAGAATTAGATTCATGCCTTATGCTTGAAAATAATAAAGAAACCCATTCATGAAATTCAGCTAAAGTCAACCTGCCTGCTATAATCACCTAATTGTACGGTACTTGTGTTGCTTTGAGTGTATCTGCGTGTACTTCTTGACTCATTAATGCCAATATAATAAAGTTCATTAAATTAAGTGAACAAGACTTCCTTTTTTGGCTGACATTATCTTGGTTTGGTTAGCTTTCAGATGCAGATGTAATGGTGAGATAATAAGGCTTTGTGTCCAAAAACATATTACATTTACGCATTTACCCCATGAGTGGGGTCTTACATTTGCCTCAGCATAGATATAAAGTAGAAGGCACCACAAATTTAATGTCTCGTGCGACCAACTGAGATGTAAAATGTAGCTCATGAAGAGTGCCCTGGCTGAGGATCGAACCCAAGAATTTCATCATGGCTGACCAGTGTGTTAAGAAGCGGATGCCTTACAAATCCTTTGAAAACACTGGACATACAAGCTCAGTTGCACTGCAGCTGTGGTTAGCACTAGCTTTTTGCATTAGCAGTGGATGTCCAATTGCACATGTGACACCAAGGGAAGTAATTAGTGGCTATTAAAAACTCCACCATGAAATTGTTTTCTTGCTGTTCCTAGGCTGGAATAATTATCACTAATAAGTCATACAATAATATGCGATAATGAGACTTTGGTGTGCGATGTTTATTGTGCAGTGTAAACAACAGGTTCTCCTCCAGGAGAACCCGAACAAAAGTGAATTCAAATTTATGACCATATTTAGCGAGCCTGATTGTCAGGCCTACGACATAGAAATGCTTGAATTCAATGGTGCCAGAACTAAATTTGGTAAAAAATATTGATTATGTTCATATTTCATAGACACCAAATATGGGCCTAAATTTGGGTCTATACTGCACTAAACCTAAATTCACTCCTTAGGCTAATCTTGATCACCAAAATGCATGATTTCACAATGTCTCCTTACAGCAGTCACTTCCCTTTTGTTTACAAGATTTTCATGATCTATTGGCATCCCCCAACTCCACATTGGCCAGATCTGCTGAAGGTCCAAGATTCAATCCCCAGTCCAGGCACTCTTAATGACCTACATCCCAGCTAGATGTTGATAGCATAAAATGTTAAATTGGAGGTGCCTTGTACACAGTTTCTATGCTAAGGCAAGTAAAAGATCTGACTCATGGGCTAAATGGGTAACAAGCTCTGGGCTCCTAGCCTCAGTATCTCATTACATTTGCCTCTATGGCAATGACGGCTTCACTGCGGATAAGCTTTAGCCAGTAGCATTGAGACATTGAAGATATACAGAGATAGGGCCAGACAATTTGGTTAAGTGCATGGAGCAAAGAGTATTATTTTACATCTGAAGTCATAGACTAAACTCCAGTGGACATCATGTGAACCCAGGACTCTCATTGGCTGAAGGGCTGCTTTAGTCATTTGGAGTCCTGGATTCAAGTGACCTTATCTGGATTTTAAAGTTTCCAAGTCTATGAAATCTGTGGTAATGACAGGTAACAGGATGTTGTTGTGTATATCAGTCTAGCTTGTAAAAGACTTAATATAAATATGAATTGAATGTATTCTCACATGTGTCACTGCCAGTCACCAATATCTTTTGCAGATGGACAGGACACACTTAATCAAAAATAATGGATGTAGCAGGAAGAGACATTAAACCGAGCAAAACTGAGGAAGCCTGCAGCTGCATGATGAACTGCAAGCATTGTCAATAATGTCAGTTTTTTTTTGTTTTTCGTGGCAGTTCGCATCACTATGCAATCAAATCAGTTATTGTATTAATCAGAAAATTATAAAAAATTAAAATATTTCACTATACTCTGTCATTAGTCATTTCTTCTTCTTCTTTTTCTATTTTTATTGTTCAGTTTCTATAGTTTAACTTTAGACAATGCTTACTCTAGCTGGCCATAATCGCAGCTAAATCTAAATGAAGGGTGTAATCATTAGCAAATATTTTGTGTAGGTTTAATTCTGTATTACAGCAGATTTTACAGACTTGGAAACCATACTCCAGAGGTTCTCGTGTGAATCCATGCAGGCCCCCATTGGCTGAGACAGTCCCTCGGCCAATGTGAGTCCTAGATTCACTGGAATTCATCTGGTTTTTACTTTCCAAGTGAGTGAAATCTATACTTTACATTTTAAAATAAGTCATCTTTTTTTAGTTTTTTTTTTTGGTTGTTTTTTGCACCCATTTTGTAGTGGTTATTAGTTTTAGACAGTGGTCAATTATTTTGGCAACAAACACAGTTAAAATATCAACCCTAACAGCTTTAACATATGATGCAATGTGCTTGTCCCCAATATTTTCGGCATTGCTCGTCATGATAATCTGAAATATGTTCACCAATCTAACAGGTCTGCAAGCTACAAGTGCAGAATCCATATAAAGTCCGAAACAAGATAAGTCTTTATCATCCTGATGGACAGCTGTGTCGGACCAGAGTGGACTCGATTTGTCCATGAAGCACATGAATGAGATAGTCTATGCTCTGACACATATAACAGAGATATATCACAATTTTTTACGTGTTTGCCCTATAACATGGCTCAATCATGGTTGCTGATCAACGGAACAATGTCGTTGCAATCTAAATAACATCTATCTATCTATCTCTATCTATCTCTATCTATCTCTATCTATCTCTATCTATCTATCTATCTATCTATCTATCCAGCCAGCCAGCCAGCCAGCCATCCATCCATCCATCTATCCATCCATCCATCCATCTATCTATCTATCTAACAATCTATCTATCTATCTATCTATCTCTCTATCTATCTATCTATATATCTATCTTTCTATCTATCTGGTGCCAAAGGTGTTTTAAAATACTGGGTTCCATACTGTATTTTTGATTGTCAGCCTAAGAGATTGAGCTTCTATTTATTTTGAATGTTATGCTGGATTATGGACAGACACAAACTAATCCTCCGATGATGCAATCGTGACCATTTTTACCTTGATCAGGAAATTACTTCTTCTGCTTCCTGTGCTCAAGAATAATGGCTTCCTGTTACACAAAGCATCTCATGAGGGAGCATCATAAAGAAACGGTATGCTCAAATAACATTTCCGTTGTTACCTGCCTTGGATGGACGCCGGCCCAACGTCGGCCAAACATTGGTCAATGCTGGCATGCTCTCTGATTATAGAAGATATCATAGACTTGGAAACTAAACTTTAGAAGATGTCATGTGAATCTAGTATATTCCTGGTGGCTTAGGGACTGCCGTAGCCAATGTGAGTACAGGATTCACATGACGTCCTCAGGAGTCAAGCTTAACCAGCTGGGTGGGCTTTGCTTGGCCAAAAATTAACCAAGGGGGTGAGGGTGCAGCAGCAGCCCAAGAATAATAAATTTCTGTCAATCTCCAACATTATGATATCACAAAGCCAGTGACATCCCTAGCAATTTTTTGTTGAGTCTTTAACACATTTGTGTGTTCATATGGTTGCAACTAACTGTAAGTTTTGGTAGACTCCTATTCCAAATTTTTGAAAGTTCATGGGACTTTTAAACCATGGTAATATAATAATAAACTGTGGTATTTTATTACAAGCATGGACTTCTGCTTTCACAATACAGGGTAGGCTTTTAGTATTCTTATAATAATACAATTTCATCAAAATGTATATAGCCTACTGTCAACACTATTCAATGATAATATTTAAGCTTCTGATGACACTTGTGTCATTGTACGAAATTCAGTTGACCACCATAAAGCCCTTGGTAAGAGTAAAGTGGCTGTATTCCAGTCTCTCTCCAGGGATGGCTTTGAAATTAAGCTGGCAGCTCACATGAAATTCTTCTGAAGCTGTTGGCTGTCAGACTGCAATTTCCACATTCGATCAATTCAAATTGTTCCTCACTGCATAACAAGGCAACTTGAAATTACCATTTTGCCAAAGTTGGAACATAAAATTACAGTGAAACTAACATAATTCGGCCATTTATAGATTGTTGACACACTTGATCATCGTGAAAGATAGGGTATTTACAAAATGCCAAATTTGTGCGATGTTGAACCTGCATCACAGTCAGGGGCAGATCTAGAAAATTTTTGAAGGAGGGGGGGGTTAACAAATTGAAACATCTTGCTCAATTTGTTTATTAAAATGTACTAGGCCAAGGGGGAGGAGTTCGAACCCCTCAACCTCCCCTCCCCCCTGTGAGATTGATCATAATGAAATGATATTTACTTGCCTCACTGGGAAGACAGTGACAATAAAATGAGACAAGGAGACCCCTCTATGACAATTTGTATATCATTGTCGAGGGGTCAACTTGTAAATCAAAAATTATAAATAAAACTTACTAAATTTTAATGGATTGGAATGACATGCACAGTTTATTTCTGAGGTACATAGTTGTAGTGAAGTGGTCCTGGTGTGAACAGAATGTGCCCTCACACCAGAGAGTGACTCTTTGGTACAATGGTTAATATTCTGGCAATTAGTCCCAGGGACCATAGTTCGATTACTGCTCCAGAATTTATTTTACAGTTGGCGCCTGGCGAGAGTGTACCAGTGTCCTGCGAGACTAGAGAAGGCTAGGTGTAACAATTAGTTAACATTCTGGCTTTTAGTCTCAGATACCTGAGCTCGATTCCCACTCCGGTAGAATTGTTCCATACTTACATGTATATATTATCAAAAATCTGTGTTTGGCATGGATTTTTCAGTGGAACAATAATGACCACAAGTGTAACCAAATGTTGATAATGCAGTAGTGGTGGGTGGATTAGGGCTTCACATCCTGTATTTCTGGACTAATTAGGACAGGCAGGGACCATGGCAATGAGATGATGTATGAAACAGCCATCCAACTTCTAAAACCTCCACCGGGAATTGAACCCAGGACCCATTGGTTGGCATTCCAGTGCACTACCACTGAGCTATGCCCCCATGCCCACCCCAATAATACAATAGTATTTTAACAGAACGCTATAATGATTTAGGACCAATGTCAGGCAGACCTGGCACGCTATCTGAGGATGAGATATTTTTTACTTATGTAGGTATTTGCAACATAATAAAGTTACGCCATGTTAAAACTTAATTATTACAATTTTATACATAAGAATTGTGTGATGCTTTAAATTGAAGCTACAAGAAATTACAATCTGTAATCGAATTTCATGTTTTGATGTATGTATTATGCTCAACAAGCAAGTCAAGGACATTAAAAAACAACCATAATCAAATAACTCTATCCACAACCTGTGAAGAAAATCTAATAAACTCACGACTGTACACAATGATTTTTTGGAGATAGATACTGACACACTGCCTAATACCATTAGATGGCAAACTCAGTAGTATCGTTGTAAATTGAGTAAAAATGAGGAAGAAACTTCATACAGAGAACCATATCAGGTGCAGATTCAGAAATGTTTTCACGAGGGGGGGGGGGGGGTGTTGACAAATTAAAATGTATTACGGGAACTGCTACATTTTTAATATATTTAAATTAAAATGTACCAACCCCTTAAACTTCCGCCCCTAAGTCCGCTACTGCATCTCATCTTAACTGCAGTTCTAATGAGCTCTTTGTCCAGGAATGGACTATTTGTACTTCCTTTAAAGCAGACCTGTATTTAATGAAATGCAGTTATAACAAACACAAGGTTTATTATAATCGAGCTTAATGTGCTCGCCTTTAAACAGTGAGGTTGCATGTTCGAACCCTCCCCCCCCCCCCCCTCCCATGGCATGGACGAACAGAGCAGATCCTCTGTCACTCTTTGCTCCACTCCACCCAGGTGTAAATGGGTACTTGGCTACAGGCAGAGATGATGGAGTGCTTGACCTAAGAAGTGCTTAACAGGCAGCATGATGGGTGTATGCTACCCATGAACCTCTGATCAGGCCAGCCAATGGTGTACATGTGAAGTTGGCAGAGTATGCCCCTTTTGTACATTCACACTGACATTTAATATGATATGATATAATTGGTCAGTTATTTTCTATTCGAGGACCTGCTGCATTTCATGCTTGTCTTTGATCCTTTTCGAAAATCCTTGACAATTGTATGACAAAATTTGAAATTTCATCTCGGCCTGTTTGACTAATATCTCACACCACCTTGGTCCTTCATTATCTAGCCAGAAATAACAAACAAATTTTCAGGTTTCTGACGTTAGATCATGTGATTGATATTAATCCATTTAGTGCTAAGAAGATGGATTAGGAAGGCTATGATTATGGATTAATGAGCAGGACTGGATCTATGAAATGTCACTGTCCCTAGATTTATCATATATTGAGTGTGGAAACCAAGCAGCCAGTGGAAATATCACAAAATGCCACAAGGCTGATAAAATTCAAGGAGCCATTAATATATTAATCATGAAATTTAACAGTTCTTTTCTCTCGCATATTAAGAAATAGGTGAGATTAAAAAGCATTTTTATCATTCATCAGCGGAATAGAATAGAATAGAATTGAAAAACATTTTTAGCGAAAAAGTATAGAATACATGCTTGCTTTTAATGGGATATTATAGTTCTGTTTATTGGAGAATTTTATGTCCAATTCACACAGTAAAATAAAATAATTACTTACATTAATAATATTATAGCTCTGGTTTTAAGACTCAACACTCAAAGACTGAAAACACTTTATTTGCTGTTTTATACAAATATAAGTTATTCATAAATTAATATATTATTTTGGTGATATATATATATATATAATGCATAATTGTTTGGGCAGACAAGGATATATTTATATTTATTTAACAAGATTTTTTTAGCTCCAGACAATGCAAGATAACAATGGTTGTCTAGCTCAGTATAGAGCTCTACTAACTTACAAACTACTTTCATAAAGTTGCATTGTATATTCTCAGTTGTCACATAAAAGACATTCAGAAAAAAAAACATATTCTTCAATTAAAAATAAACAGAAAAACACTTAAAGGCCGGGGGTCTAGGGGTAGCGATTACCCCTGGGTTGGCAATTAGCACACATACCATATAAGGTAATTGGGGTTCTAGAAACTTCTGAATACCCCTTTAGTCATTGGGTAATCACCAGTGGTCATTACGTCAGACTGACCAATGACCATCGGGGTACTGCACTCTTGATGACTGATGCTGTCACACCTGTCAATTCACCGAGCTTAGCTGGTCATTATGACATGGTTAATATATTTATTACCATTTTGCTGACAATATTAATAATTTTGAAATATTCTCCGAGTAAAATGCACACTATGGGCATAAATGTGCATGAAATATCTATCTATCTATCTATCTATCTGCTAAAAGATTTAGCAATTACAGATATTTATAAATGAAACACTCCATTAAACTAGAAAATTGTGACCCTATTCAAATTGCATCAATTGCATCATACAATTAGTAGGAATATAATGTAAACATTTGGCAATTGCGAAATTTCGAAATATCTTAGATGTCAGTTACTAACCAGTGATATTATATTTCTGATATAAATTAACGGTGTTAACATCAAACATAAGATACATGGTCATTTTCAACATGTTACATAATGCCACATCAGAAGGAAGTGGAACCAACAGGTGCTATTATTTCACTGCTAATTCCCTATTGTACCCCCAATCCCCCCCCCCCTCTCTCTAGCTCCCTTGCTATTTTGCAAAGCAGCAGCATAGAATTGATGTCAGAGAATGAAACATCATATACACATATACATTCGTGACACACAGTCATTTGACAGGATATTACCTTGCTCTATTTCAAACTTTTCTAGTATGGACAATGTAAAATTATGGATTATAACATCTTGCTTTGCTTGGAATGATATGACACTGAAAGGATACATTCCAATGATACATTTTAAATGTCTGACACTTGAGGTAAGCTTTATTTTTGTATCTGATTTAATTATCCCAGAACACATGACTGATACAGGTTAATCTATGAGTTTACTTTTGCATTCAAGCCTTGTGCTTATTTGATGTTTGTAAACAACCCAGGCATCTGAGAAGGTGGAGTCATATAATATCACGTGACTATCAGCCAATCACCATTAAGCCGGGTTTATTCAACACATTTGACAACTTAGAGCAATATTTCAGCTAATAATGTAGAAAATACAAGTGTCTGAGATTGCCAAATTTTCACTTTCACTAAAATTGGTCCCCCGAAACGAATTATGCAAAAGTATGAAAATTCCCAATGTGTTTATTTAGATATTCAAGTTTGTGTGTAAGGGGGAGGGAGATGTTGACTGCTTGAAGGCCAAACCCAGAATGATGGGGTGCTGCGATAGCGGCCTTATATACAGGACCCCTGGCCTTTAAGAGAAGCTTCAAAGTGATTTAAAGTTTCCAGTGTGTCCAACTTCTCTCGATGAAGTGGCATTTCAATTAGGTTGTTTGCAGCAAATTGGTGATCAGTGTTTGTTAACAAGTGACAAAAAATACTCCTGCTGGCACTAATTGCCAGCCATATCCGACATTCCCAGTTGTAAATCTTCTTTTTTCATCAGACAGAGGAAGTTTGATGGCTTAGATTTTGTCAGGAAAGTGACAAACAATACAATGGAAAGATTTAGTGACTTATATTTAACAGTTGACAGGCATCACCCACAGTGTTACCACCCTTGCCATGAGGAGGTCAGGGACTCTCAAGGGTAACAAATACAATGGACTTCAAGTACTTTGATTGATAACATTTTCATGTACAAGGCTGCACCAATTTCCCATTCTATTTAGAGGGGTCGTATTTTAATACAACAAAACCTCGCTATAAAGTCAAAATGAAAAAATTTATTTTCAAAAGTGACGAAGTGGCCTCATTGATCAAATACATTTGCAGGTGCAAAATGTTTTTTCCAAAATTGAGTAATTCCAACTTTAAGGTGGTCTTAATAGTGACGTATGATTCTCTGTGTGAGCTTTCATCATACTTGTTATTACTGTGTATACAACGTTGATTGGGATTTTCATCACAGATTCTGGGGGGGGGGGGGGGTGGGGGAATCAGTCCTGAACAAAAACATACCCCAACATTTAAGGCAGCCCAACTAATTATTGTGAGCTTGATAGATGCAGACTTTATTATTTCATCATCGCTTTCTTTTGATCTATGTGTTGTGCATACTATTAGTAACAGTTTCCTGTTATGTAACAAATTTCCCTCATAGATAAATGATTGTGTGCATATATTATCATTAGGTTTATAGGTAGCACATATTTGTATGCATTATGTTTGTTGTAACCATGTCATTCATACTATTACTACTATTACTATTACTACTATTACTACTATTACTATCACTACTATTACTACTGTTACTACTATTACTACTACTACTACTACTACTACTACAACTACATACTGAAACTACTGCGACATATTAAAACAAAGCCCAAAAAATATGAGCACTGTTGAAGACATCATCATTAATGTTAACACCATAAGAAACACACATTCAGAATGTAAGGTTGATCCGGTAACAACAACAACACCTAAACCTACCCCAATAGCTTTAGGCTGTTTCAGAAATTGAATCTATTCACCAAAGGTGCAGTAGGAGTAATGACTTGACACTTTTCTTTTCCCAATAGACTTGTAGTTCAGCTAAGTGCGTATAAAAAACAGCATTTAGCCTAGAGCAAGAGTAAGTGGCTTGTTTCCATGTTATATGTTGTATTGATTTCACAAATGGACAGAAAAACATTCTTTTTAAATGTGTTGCTCGCATGCTGTAGTAAAAGTAAGCAAATTTTTCTCATTAAGTCTGACAACAATTACACAAGAACCAAACTCTTTGGCATTTCATTGAGGACATAATTGATGTAAGTAGATGGAAATTTAACAAATGTTCAGCGTTGTGCTGAAGAATCTAAGAAAGGACAATAAGTCAACCTAAAACACATGACAGTCCAAAATATCAAACCAGTCCTTAGCATCTCAATGTAGCAGTAATGTTTCAATGTCTCAATTCTACTGGTCTGAAGTTTATACAGCTTATATGCCAGCTGTGGGCAGATGTAATGTTGAGATGATAAGGATTGAATGCCACACTATGTTAAAACTTTGCTCCATGAGTGGAGTCTTTTCCTTGCTTCAGCAGCATTGACATCTTTACAATGTGACATAATTGAGACATCACAACATTCAATCATTTCTTTTACAACCCTTCCTCCCCCCCCCCCCCCCAACCAAAGTAAATAAAAGTATGACAGGGTGGAAAGGATTCCTTTGGGTGGCCAGAATGAAGCCTTATCACTTGGTTCCCAATGCCTAGACCTTGCCAATTTCCATACAAAGACCAACTTGTGGGAGCTTAGATATTGGGCAATCTACGTACTGGGTGGTTTCTTTTTTGTTTTTCTTTTGTTGTCTCTTTTTGGCAATTTTTGCAGCAGTACGTATGCTGACCACAGCTTGCATCCTCTGCTAGCAAATGAACTAGACTGTGTGTTGATTATGGTATCATTGGAAAGCATTACTTGTTAAGACTTGCATTGTACAATTACCAGACCACACAACAATCTGCAGCTAAACAACATAGATAATATAGACAGAACAGGACGACTGCATTCTAAGGGCACACTGTTAATACGGCCATTAGTGTCACACCTTTAGCAAACTAGTACCTAGCTGTTATTCACACCAGATGTGCTCTTGATATCCAATGATATTGGGCTCTACTGTTAATGACTTATCGGAGAAAAAATATGAATATAATAATCAAACAATGAGATGGATATGGATTGGTTTGTCGTGTTGTAATTTTTTACCTGTAGACGGCTATTCAACTTGAACATTATTCATGAGTAATACTGTATAGCGTGATCTGTGTATCTATCTGTGTATCTATCTGTGTATCTATCTGTCTATCTGTGTATCTATCTATCTATCTGTTGCCGTGTTTAGTTTCAGTCAGTCTGCATTCGCGATGTCTGATGTGCTATGGATGTGGGAAGCTCTGTCATTCAAACCGTCTTGTGTAATCAAGTTAACAAAATATCAAAGAGAAGTAATACCTTCGGTGATTTAATGTCTATGAGTGAAATTTATACTTATAAGTTATGTTGGCAATATGTCTCACACCTCACAGCTATTGCTAAGATATGTCTGTAAATTGTGTGAATTTAAAAAAAAGTGCAAATGTTAATAACATATGTCACCTCTATCAAAGACTGTATAACACAAGCATGCTTAACCTAATCTGTAATTGTTCAAAAATATTTTTTTCATTTTGCAGCATCAATCCAGTTCAGAAACTATTTGCTTTAACTGGATAAAAGTGCATATATTAACATATTATTGGCTGTTTTTAATCACGTGTAGACCTACTCAATTTGGTGGATATACTCTTTCCAATTTTACTGAGGGTGAGTATTGTTTTTTTTTGTTTTTTTTTCCAATTCAGCACTCGTAAAAATAGAACTGCAAGTTAAAATTCATGACAACAGTTCGCTTTAAACTCACACAGAAAAAACAAACACTCAGGTCCAGAAATAAAACACCCTCAGTGTTTTCAGCTGAACAAACTGCCAATTGGGTGTCTCTGTAGTGCCATTTCAATGAGGCTGTTACCAATAAACTCACCCTTCTGTCTCTTGTCAATTACAGCAAAATTCCCTGGGTGCCAACTAATTGTGAAGTCATGCCCTTCTCTGGGATTTGTACATCCTCACTTCACAAGAAACTTAGCCAGTTTAGGACACTCAAACTGTTTTTTACGACAGTTTAGGATGCAACTACCATGATTTATGAAGTGTTTACTTTTTATTGCGTGTAAATAAAACCAAAAGTCAGTAAACGATACTTTTATCCTATGATATTTTCAAAGGATATGTTTACTCGATAATATTTTGTCAAAAACTTCAGTAAAAAACGTTGTGTATTGTTTGTAAAAGGGTCCATCTTATGTTTGTGTTGTTCATCCTCTACTGGAATATTTTTTAACCATAAACTAGTATCTGATTAAATTGTTCCACTGGTAAGGTTAACAAATACATGTTGCATTTAATTTTGGTTTATTTTAATAATTTATTTTATTGTTTTTATGAGCTGTTAAAGCCACAAAATATGAAACTGAATGACTAACAAAAGGTCATTCTGAATTTACCCAACATTTCCATGATGCTGATTGGGGATGCTCAGTGACATTTATTCTAATACTGTACCCCCAGGCCAACAGCAATATAACAACAATAAAAAAATCTTCCTATGTCTAAAAAGGATGTTAGCTTTACAATTGTAGTTCTTGTCTCATTGCTATATGTTTCCTACAACCAGTTTCCAGTTACCCGCTGACCCCAGGGTTGTTTGTTGTCTTCACCGAACGGCAGTGTCAGCCATTGGTGTTCATATTGTATTGCTGGTCTGCTCCAACTTGGCCTCTGTCCATGCTTTGTTAGTCCATGGCCAGTGAGGCAAACAAATTCTGAAACTACTTGATACATCCGGCTGTGATTGACCAACAACGGACTACAAATATGGAGGTTTTACTAGTGTATCTGAATTGAGTCAACGTCTGTACTGTGATGTTTTACTATTTGCTGCAGAATTGTTTGTTAATGTCTCACTGATACTAGTCTAAAGCTTAGCTATCTTATATGACCAGCTGCCAGAGGCAGATTTAATTATGATATGGATTCCACACATAGACACTGATTAAAAGACACTCCTATTTAAGGTCTAATGTGATCGACATCCAGCTTAGATGTAGCTCATGAAGAATCTCCGTGCCGGGGGTTAAACATGGGACATTCAGCAGAGCTGGTTACAGTGAATTTGCGGATGCCACCTAGCTGCATTTTGAGTCCTTTGCATTTTGAGTCCTTCGCATACTATAATGCTATCCTACTGTGTGACCCAAAAGATGACTATCATACTATCTCTACATTAATAGTCTGAAGCTTCATCAGCTTTTATGACCGACCGCCAGAGAAACCCTTATGAGATAATAAGATAATGCTAGTCCACACCATATCACACATTTTCCCCTTTAGCGAGGCCTCTTACTTGTTCCAGCATGATAATTAAGTACTGGGCCAAGCCTTTGTCACCCAATACATCAAAGCAATTAAGTACTACACCACTAGACGCCTATCAATGATACATCTCCTTGTACAGAATTAGTGTCCATAAGAACAAGTTGTCATTGAGATAATTGTCTTTTTGCTGATATAAGATTCTACAAATGAGATAATGACAATATATATCTCAATTTTAGCTTATCTCATCAAGGAATACTGAAACCCACCTCAATTAATTAATTATATAATTATAGCTCACAAGTTAGTCTTTATTTAAGGAATTTAGGATATAGGTCATTTCGCAGGCAAAATAACAATACAATGCAATACAAGCAACACAATGAACAATCAGAATTACATAAATGTTTTCAAATTGACATGACAGCATTGCCTCTGGACCACACCTAAAAGCAGAAGCTTGTTAATCAGTGTATACCCTTGAAAAAGAGAGAACCATTATTAATTAAAAATAAATAATAAATGTATGTGATAAATGATAATTTTTCAGCACCATTGTATCCCCACCATTGTAATTTACTTCACCAGGGACCAGGTAATGCTACAATTAGTTTCAAAAAATATGGTCGACTGTGGCAACCTATTCCTGGCTGTAACTTTAACTTGCTAAATCCAGCTGCTTCTGTGTACTTCTACCTTATAGTTGGCTTAAATTACCACCACTGAATGTGGTGCTGCATGCACTTTTAGATCCAGCTATAGCCAGACAATTCCGTCTAGCGGCAGGTAGCATCGTATAGCAAAAGTTGTCAAGCTTTGTCTAGGTTCAATTTGACAGGCCGTTTTGAATAAAACTGATTGTACTTGGGAGACTCATCTATAAATAGCATCTGTTGCATTGTCTCTTCTTTGCTTCATCTGCTGCTTTTAATCCCACCCTGTAAATATTCTTGTCATACCTAGAATACAAGCTCTGAGATCCTTACTCCTTTCTTTGACAGTGTTTGATAAAAATAGCTGTTACAAGAATAAACGTCTTTGAGCTTAGCTTAGCAATATCCAAAGGGCCAAAACCACTCCCTGGGGAACCACATCAAAATAAAGGCTTCAACGTTCCATGACCTTGATTGTCAGACAAGGTCATCACATGTCACACTGCCTGACACCTGAAGCAATAGGATTATCACTCAGAGAAAGCTCAGAAGAAAGTAAACTTACTAGTTAAAAAATAAAAACAATAGTTTTGTCTGTAGTTTTCATGTACTTTAGTTCTTCCTACAGAAAAATTAAAATAAATTAAATTGGTTAGCCTGAAGTGATACTTTTCAACTCACAATTACAGTGTAATTTAGTATATAAGGGCTATCTATTTAGCCTTTTAAAACTGAAACTGGTCATTGGGAAATTTTCTGAACAGTTTCTTATATTCATCAATCAGTTTTTCCCATTCAAATTTGACCTTGCTAACCCAGTCAAGAAGTGAGCTCATGTCATGGTCACTGTGACCTCACCAGACACTCATCCTTTAATGTCACACATGGTATAATATGATATCATTTACTTATTTTGTATCTATTGGTTCCTGCAGAATTCTCATTTCATTTCTGGCTTCTGGTTTCTATTTAATATATAAATACCTTTTTGAATTACAGATATAGAAAAAGTAATATGTAAGACATGTATCCCAAATGACAGGCTCCATGACCAATTGACCATTTTTGATGTTTCAACTGACCTTCATTGGCCAAGCTTAAGATACAGATTACAGTGATAATGCAATGCGTGGTTCAAAAGTACAGGCAATCCAAATCAGCCCTGTAAGACCTCACTTAAAATGTCTGAGGTTGAAGATGGTCACATATAGGCTTGTTGTATTTCTAATTTGGCTCACTCAAAAAGAAACCTCATAAGCTTATTGCAGTCCAAGTTGTTTGTCATGAGTACAAGTTGATCTGACTTTTTTTAGCTATGGGGAGTAATCATTCCAGTCAAAATGTCTACAAAAAAGTCAGTCAGCCCAGCAGCTGTTTATGTCTATGGCTTGATTTGCTAGTTCATTGTGTTCTTGATTGTCATCCAAACAAAACCAAACAACTCTTGGGCAAGGCAAACTTGAATATATGAGCAGATCTAGAAGTGTCGTTGTCTGATTGAGACACACAATGTGGTCCAAATTGTCTTCCAGGGTATTCAACGAACCCGGGTGCACTCTAACTTACAACTGGTAATATGCATGAAAAATCCTTTGCAATGCAATATAACTTCATTTTCGACAATTACAGGCTCACAACAAACAGCAACAAACAGTAAGTTGGAATTAGAGTTAGTCAGTTAGAGTTAATATTGGGTATGTGGAACTCCAACTTAATCGACTCACTGCCAGGACTATTAATGATCAAGGCACACTAAATATGTGTAAGCTAATGAATCTATCAAAACATTGGAAATACAATGGAAATGACAGCATTACCCATTGTTGAGTATTGTGACATCATCACTTGGTTTGTCAAGCCTATACACTGGATTTTTTATGGCATGAAAAATTAAATACTAGGTACAGTTTATTTATTTTATAGAGAGATAGTGAACCCAGCAAGTAAAAAGGCTCTGGATGGTAGATAATCAGTATTAAACTGTCATATTAAGTTATCATCCTAGCTTTAAATGACATGAAATTAGATAAGAAATTTGTTATGTCTGTGTCCATATATAACCTGACAGTGTATCGTGTATACACTGTCTTTTGTCTTGCTGCAGTCTACTTAGAGTATTCTACAGAATGTTACATAATTGGCCTCTTCTTGTGTCTCAGCATGCTCTTTTCCATTGCACTAAATGGAAGCTAATTGCTATGATAATGACAAGAATAAAACAAATGAAGGATAAAAATTGCAAGTGACATTACCATATTATCCATATCTTAAATATAGTTTTATAAAAGTCTGTTGTTTCCCTTCGTGACACTGATTTTTTTATAATTATTATGTACATACTTAACTGTACTGAATGTATTGTATCAGTGTAAAATTGTATGAATTATGTGTAAAGAATACAATTTAAAAACTTTAAATATTTCAAATTTCTGGATCTACATCTTATTTAATCTAAATTCCCACATTGCATTACGTAGAATGACAGAGTTGAGTTATGTGTTTAGGAACAAAATAAGTAAAAGTGAATACTCAATATGTCTAGGTGTCTTAATACAGAAACTTCAAACTATAAAAAATTAAAGAGAAGTTGTTAAATTTTTCCAATTTGGCAAATTTCGCAGATTCTGAGTGTCATGGAATATGTATAATATAATATATTAATCTCACTCAACATGATAGTTACTTATAAGGAGTATGCATGCTCACCCACTCTTGTGTTGAATTACGTTGAGAAGTTTGCAAAGTATTGAAATGTCATGTTTTCTGCTCATTTCCAAAAGCAGTAAAACATGCCTAACACTCTGACAGTGCCATTTACATTTACAATTTGCTTGAGGCTGAAGTATATTGTTTGTATTGTCAAATGAAAGTGAGATGTCATTACTTGAGACCACAGAAGTGCCAGCAGCTCCTTCCAAAGCTGACAGCACTGGGACCACTGGTGACATTGCCAGTCTGATGTGAGTGCTTGGAAACTAATTATGAGAGTGAGATATTGCATACATTCATACGTTTCTTCTTTCTCATTGCTTCTCTGGTTGTTTGTTCTTTTTTCCTTCATTATTATTTCATTCTTTCTGTCTTTCTGTCATTCTTTGATTTATTCATTTTTGGTTCCAGATCTTAATCTGTATAATACCTTATACTAACACATCTTACTGCTTTAGAGGCACTTTCTTTTATTAGGTTTACAAATATCTTGGAGGATTGGTAAAGTTTCTGTTTGTGCATGCCCATATAAGGTAGTTCCACAACTCTGTTGCTCTATGACCAATGACCATAATTTCAGTTCATTTTTGCAAGAAGTCCTTAGTACAACATTTATGTTTTAGGCAAAATTGAAACTATAACCATGGAATTTTACTGCAGTAGAACGAGGTACACAACATCATTCTTTCAGGCACATGGCATATATATAGAGCTTACAGGCCTATACTTCCATAAATGTTCAGCTACTTGCAGCGAGAAGCAGTAGCTGAACTGTCAGAGGCATTGGGCTGCTTGAGAAGGACTGGGAGTGCAGAAATTTAAGTCCAGTCCATGGAGAATTTTTTTTTCTTTAATTATTATTATTATTAACATGTTTACATGTCATAAATATCCACTATCGACTATTATCGCACAAGTCTGGTACAGGTCTCTTTTCAAAGAGAACTTTACTTGTTCATTCTTTATCCATTCATTTTCTTTCATTTTGTTTTAATTAATGTTTAGTCTTTTTTTACTTCCTAGTTTCTGTCTTTCATTTCTTTCTGTTTGCTTACCCACTTTCTTCTTTCATTCTTCTTTCTATCTTTTTTCTGTCTTTCTTTCTTTCTTTCTTTATTCTGTCTTTCTTTCTGTCTTTCTTTCTGTCTTTGCTTGTATGCATATTGCTTCCTTCCTTTTTTTTTGGCATCTATTTTTCCTATTTATGGGAGAGAGAAGGAGAAATCCTGCAAATACCCAGGTGTAAGCTGCTTAAGATAGGTTACTGGCTTAGTGATCTTTGATGTTATAGCCAATGAAAGTACAAACAAAAAGACTCCATTCCATCAAATTGTCGAGCTACTATATGAATGACTAAACATTGTCAAATAAGAGTGTCTTAGCTAGTCGTTGGCACCAGGATTACAAGTATATCTTCCTTAAGGAAATAACAACAGGAATTATATCTTTGGTCTCACAACATTTACATATGGAATTGACATTGGTTATCTAATCTTGCATAGATAATGGTCCTTGAAAGTCCTAAACCTCCTCATAGCAAGGGTGGTAACACTGTGGGTGAAGACCTCAAACCCCAGTGGCCAACACAGGGCTATCTCTTACCTCAGTAGCACAGAAGTGAATAACCTTGCACAGTTAACACATCATTGAATTTAATATTAAATATAATATCCTTAACTTGCTCACTGAATGTGTCTCTATCATAGGAAATACCAGGGACATCAAGGATGAGATGATGAGTTTATCCGAATTGATTTGCATGATATGAAAGAGAAATGTAGCTCAAACAATATCGAGCACCGGGTTTGAAACTACACGAAATAGGGTGGAAATTAAGCAAAATTGTTTTTTTGGAGCGTGCGAGAAAGAATTATCTTAAGATGCCCATAAATTATTAAATTTATTCAATTAAGTAGTTGTTTTCATTTCTAACCAGATATTTATTGTTGTAGTAATATTAATTTAAATAACCAAAATATCTTGTTCCAAATGATATTTTCTTCTCCTCAGCAGAACCATAGTCTCTCCTTAATATCTGCTTGTCATCAGATTATGGCAGTTGACTACTACTGTGTAGCTGTATGTCTTCAGAAGCTGCAACTATGAGATTCTCTTACTTTTTGCAGACACTCTCAGACATATTTCTAAAGCACCAGCAATAATAACAGTTTTTTTATATTGTCATCTGCTTTTTTCTTGCCTCCTTTCGATTAAGCAATATCTCATGTCAAACACAGCCCCAAATTGTCTTTAGTGAAAGACAGGGTGATATGCGTCCACTCTGTTCCGACACAACTGTCCATCAGGATGATGAGGACTTATCTCGTCTCGGACTTATATGGATTCTTCACTTGTAGCTGGGTGTAGTCAGCAATTGACACTGGTTTTCAACATAGAAATATGAGGACAGACTAGCATTACCAACAAAAATATTTCAATTTTAAGGCTGCATTCTCAGCATTGTTACTCACATTTACCTACTGTGGTTTCCAATAATTATTTCTAAAAATGTGACCCAGTCAATATCTTTTTTAATGTATTTATTTGCTTATTCTGAATTGCACAATGTTAGTTTTGTGCAACTTCTAATCTGTCAATCTTATATATCAATATTCCAAACATGATAAAATCACCCGGTTATTATGTTTATCTTCAAATACTGTTACCCGAATAGCATGCCAGAGCGCATCAATGTCAAGGTCGGCTGACATCGGTTTATACTATACTCTCAGGTTGCTCCGTAAGTACAATTTCATCAAGATGTTTCATCAGTATGACTTTTTAAAGTCCATCCATTATGGAATTACACACTAACTCAATGCTAATGTTCTGAAGCTTAGCCAGCTTAAATGACCAGCCAGTGGCAGCCACCAGAGGCAAAAGTAATGATGACATGATAAGGCTAGGTTAGGAGTTCAATTGAAGTTACACATTTACCTCATGAGTGGGGTCTTTTACTTGCCAGCATAGAAACCGAGTACAAAACACCACCAATTAAACATCTTTTGCGACAGACCTCCATCTGAAATATTGCTCATGAAGAGTGCCTTGGCCAGGATTTTGAACCCCACACATTCAAAGAAGTTGGCTGGTGTACTAGCAAGCCAATGCCTTAACCACTAGGCTACCCAGCTGCGTTATAATTAATTCCTATTCAAGCACATTATTTTCCACCACAGACCTGTTGCTATTAATAATTCGAACTGGAACATTTTCCACAACCATGTTTGACAAACATACCTTGCTTAATCACTAGCCCTCTCAGCTGTTTTCTCAACTCTGTCTTTGCAGCTGTTTTTCAACTCTTACTCATTCTAGTGCAATATTTTTTCATGGCAAACCTGTTGCTATTATTCATTTTAAGCGGCCATTTTCCTGACCGTGTTTGACAAACATGCTCTTGCACCTCACAAGACCAAAGCAAATAAAAGATTCTGTTCAGATCAGCACCAGCTAAGCAGAATATAAATAAGGTGCAGGTAGCACCATTGCATCTGGCATGAAAGGTCATATCTGACGGGATTGTACTTAAACCCATGCTGACATTTCGTACTCTAGCTCCTCTCAAAATTCAAACGAGAATATAATGAGAAGAAAAAAATGACAATTGTGTACATTCGTGCGATTGAGGTCTGTATTATCATTATATTACAATTTTATAGACTTGGAAACTAAACTTCAGAGCTCTCAGGGGATGTCATATGAATCCAGGACATTGGTTGAGAGCTTTAAGTTTTTAAGGCTATGAAATTGGCTGCAATAAACTATTTTTCTACCATGGAAAGTAAATTCTGTTTCCTTCTGCATCACTCACCATAATTTTTTACTGAATTGTCCCTCATCTTCTTGTCATGCAGCTAACTCACATGCTGCTAATGTCACTTGATGATGTGATTGGATTAAGCAATACGTCTATATTTATAGGCAAAAAAGAGGCACACTGGAGAGGCATGATTATGTCTTCTTGTGAATTCTATACAGTCTTCTCTTTATCAAATTACGGTATATGCTTGGTATACCATTTATGTCAGGACTGAAGGACTATTCTATTCTATTCTATCTATTTTATTCCCCAGATAGCATTCCAAATCAGGCCAGCATGGTTTCTGTATTTGCCGCCGCTGGTACAACATCGTATCAACATTGCTGATATCATGTCGATGTTGATAAGATTTGAAATGCTATCTGGGTCTATTCTATGCTACTCTATTCTACTCTATTCTATTCTATTCTATTCTATTCTATTCTGGCCAGACACAATAAAATTTTATGTCTTGATTGATTATAGTAAGTGTCTGGCTGGCTGGTATTATACTTTGTAATTGGATGCTTATCTCCTGCTGTCTGCAATGCTGGCAATGTCCTCCCACAAGCCCTTAATGATGCAAATAATACTAGCATTGTTAGCGCAAGATATAATAGCTGTTTGCATTACCAGTGGATGTCCAATTGCACATGTGGCACCAGAGGAAGTAATTTGCGACTGTTAATAACTCCACCAGGAAATTGTTTTCATGCTGTTCCACGATAATGAGACTTTGGTGTGCAATGTTTACTGTGAAGTGTAGAGACAGATTCTCCTCCAGGAGAACCCCAACAAAAGTGAATTCAAATTTACAGCTACACATTGGCCAGATCTGCTGAATGTCCAAGATTCAATCCCCACTCCAGGCACTCTTAATGAGCTACATCCCAGCTAGATGTCGATAGCATGAAATTTTAAATTGGAGGTGCCTTGTACTCGGTGTCTATGCTAAGACAAGTAAAAGACCCTACTCATGGGCTAAATGTGTAACAAGCTGTGGGCTCCAAGCCTCAGTATCTCATTACATTTGCCTCTGCCAGCTTGTCATATAAGCTGACTAAGCTTCAGCCAGCAGCATTGAGACATTAAAGATGTTATTCACTATACAAATCTATGGCCAGACAATTTGGTTTAGTGCATGGAGCCAAGAGTATTATTTTACAGCTGAAGTCAAAGACTTGAAAACTAAACTCCAGAGGACATTATGTGAACCCAGGACTCTCATTGGCTGAAGGGCTGCTTTAGCCATTGGGAGTCCTGGATTCACGTGACCTCATCTGGATTTTTAAGTTTCCAAGTCTATGAAATCTGTGGTAATGACAGGTAACAGGATGTTGTTGTGTATATCAGTCTAGCTTGTAAAAGACACCAGTCACAATATCTTTCGAAGATGGACAGGACACACTTAATCAAAAATAATGGATACAGCAGGAAGAGACATTAAACCGAGCAAAACTGAGGAAGCCTGCAGCTGCATGATGAACTGCAAGCATTGTCAATAATGTCAGTTTTTTTTTTCGTGGCAGTTCGCATCACTTTGCAATCAAATCAGTTATCGTATTAATCAGACTTATAAACTCTTGAAATATTTCAATATAGTGTGTCATCAGCTATTTATCCTTTTTTTTAATGTATTGTCCGGTTTCTATATTTAATTAACTTGAGACAATGGTCACTTTAGCTGGCCAAAATAGCATTTAAATCTAAATAAAGGGTTTCATCATTAACACATATTTTGTGTAGGTTTAATTCTGTATTACAGCAGATTTTTACAGACTTGGAAACTACACTCAGAGTTTTTCATGTGAATCCATGCAGGACCCCATTGGCTCAGACAGTCTCTTGGCCAAAGGGGAGTCCAATATTCACTTGAAGTCCTCTGAGTTACTTTCCAACTGTGTGAAATCTGTACATAAACATTTTAAAATAAGTCCTCTTTCTACAGTGTTTTATTTGTTGTTTTTTTGCACCCATTTTGTAGTGGTTATGACAGTGGTAAATTAATTTGGCAACAAACACAGTTAGAATATCAACCCTAACAGCTCTACCAAAGATATTAGATATGATGCAATGTGCTTGTCCCCAATATTTTCGGCATTGCACATCATGATAATCTGAAATACGACCACCAATCTAACAGGTCTGCAAGCTACAAGTGCATAATCCATATAAGTCCAAAACGAGATAAGTCTTCATCTGATGGACAGCTGTGTTGGACAAGAGTGGATGCGATTATTCCATGAAGCACAGAAATGAGATAGTCCATGCTCTGACACATGTTATTGATGAGACATCACCAGTTTTCACGCTCTATGGCATTCATTATAGGCAATATAGCATTGTGTCTACTCATCCATGGTTTTACTGTTGTTGCCTATATGATTATGATTTGCAGTATCTATCCATCTATCTGGTGCCAAAGGTGTTTTAGAATATTGGGCTCTATGCTGTTGTTTAATAATCAGCTTAAGAGATGTAAGCTTACATTTATTTTGGATGATATGCTGGATTATGGACAGACACAAACTAATCCTCAGATGATGCAATCCTGAACATTTTTAGCCAGATCAGGATATTACTTCTTCTGCTTCCTGTGCTCAAGAATAATGGCTTTCTGTTACACAAAAAGTCTCATGAGGGAGCATCATAAAGAAACGGTATGCTCAAATAACATTTCCATTGTTACCTGCTTTTGATGGACGTCGGCCAAATGTCGGACCAACGTCAGCCAAACATTGGCCAAACCTGGCCTGCTTTCTGATAACAGCAGATTGCATAGACTTCGAAACTAAAATTTAGAAGATTTCATGTGAATCTAGTAAATTCCCAATGGCTGAGGGGCTGCCCTTGCCAATGGGAGTACAGCAGGACTCACATGATGTCCTCAGGAGTACAGTTTAAAAGTTAGATTCTATAGGAGTTTTGCTAAAAAGCAAATTTTTAAGGATATAGAAACCAGCTGGATGGGTTGTGCTTGGCCAGAAAGTAACCAAAGGGGTGAGGGGGTGCAGAAGCAGCCAAAGAATAATCGATTTCTGTCAACAATCCAACATTATGATATCATAAAGCCAATGACATCCCCAGCAATTTGTTGTTGAGTCTTTAATACATTCGGTGCTTATACGGTTGCTGAAACTGACTATAAAGTTTGGTAGACTCCTATTCGACATTTTTTAAATTTCATTGGGCTTTTAAACCATCGTCATATAATAATAAACTGTAGTATTGTATAACAAGCATGTACCTCTGTTTCACTTTCTGCTTTCACAATACAGGGTAGGCTTTTAGAATTCTTATAAATAGTACAATTTCATTTAAATGAATGTAGCCTACTGTCAACACTATTCAATACTATTCAATAATAAAGAGTTAAGTAACTGTATTCTGGTATCACTCCAGGGGTGGCTTTGAAATTAAGCTGGCAGCTCACATGAAGCTCTTCCGAAGCTGTTGGCTGTCAGAACAATAATGACTGCAAATATAACCAATATTTAATAATACACTAGTGGTGTATGGATTAGGGCTTTACATCCTGTATTTCTGCACCTGATGGGCTAATTAGGACAGGCAATGATGTGATGGATGAAATAGCCAGCCAATGTCAGGCAGACCTGGCACGCTATCTGAGTATGAGATTTTTTGACTAATGTAGATATTTGTAACATAATAAAGTTACGCCATGTTAAAACTTAATTTTTACAATTTTATGCATGAGAATTGTGTGATGCTTTAAAGTAACAAGAAATTACATTCTAAAATAAAAGTTCATGCTTTGATGCATGTATTATGCTCAACAAGCAAGTCGAGGACATTAAAAAACAACCATAATCAAATAACTCGGGTGAGTCTATCTACAACCTGCGAAGAAAATCTAATAAACCCACGACAGTACATAATGATTTTTTGGAGATAGATACTGACACACTGTCTAATTTTATTAGTATCGTTGTAAATTGAGTGAAAATTAGGAAGAAACTTCATACCTTGAACCATCTCAGTGGCGGATCCAGAACATTTTTCACAGGGGAGGCGGAGGGGAGGGGTTGACAAATTCAAATGTATTGCAGGGACCGCTGCATTTTTTAAATATATGTTTTAATTGAAATGTGCCAGGCCAAGGGGAGGGGGGTTTAAACCCCCTAAACTCCCCCCCTTAATCCGCTACAGCATCTTATCTTAACTTTAGTTCTAATGAGCTCTTTGTCCAGGAATGGGCTGTTTGTACATCCTTTAAACCAGACCTGTATTTAATGAAACACAGTTATAACAAACACTTTTTGACAAATTTAACAAGGTTTATTATAAGCAGAGCCGACTGTAATCCAGGTTACTGTGCTCGCCTTTAAACTGTGACGTTGCATGTTCGAACCCCACCATGGCATGGATGAACAGAGCAGATCGTTTGTAACTCGTTGCTCCACTCCACCTAGGTGTAAATGGGTACTTGGCTACAGGCAGATGATGGAGTGCTTGACCTCCGTAACTTTTTGCTCCACTCCACCCAGGTGTAAATGGGTACTTGGCTACAGGCAGATGATGGAGTGCTTGGCCTATGTAACTCTTTGCTCCACTCCACCCAGGTGTAAATGGGTACTTGGCTACAGGCAGAGATGATGGAGTGCTTGACCTAAGAAGTGCCTAACAGGCAGCATGATGGTGTGTGCTACCCATGGAGCTTTGATCAGGCCTGCCAATGGTGTAAATGTGAAGTCTGCAGAGTATGTCCATTATGTACATTCACACTAACATTTAATATGATATGAAATAATTGGTGAGTTGTTCTTTATTTGGGGACCTGCTGCATTTTGTAATTAGTTTGTCTTGGACCATTTCAAAAATCCTTGTTAATTTATGACAAAATTTGAAATTTCATCTCTACCTGTTTGACTCACATCCAACTCCAAACTACTGTGCATTATCTATCAGAAATAACAAACAACTTCACAGGTTTTGGATGTCAGATCATATGATAGATAGTAATCCTTTTAGTGCTAAGAAGACGAAAACAGATTAGGAAGGTGATGATTATGGATTAATGAGCAGGACTGGATCTATGAAATGACACTGTCCCTAGATTTATCACATCTTGAGACTTTGAGTGTGGAAACCAAGCAGCTAGTGGAAATATCACCACAAGGCTGATAAAATCCAAGGAGTCAGGATTACATTAATCATGAAATTTAACAGTTCTTTTTTCTTGCACATTAAGAACAGAATAGAATAGATTAGAATAGCATTTTTATCATACATCAGCGGAATAGAATAGAATAGAATAGAACAGAAAAACATTTGTATTGTAAATTAGCAGAATAGAATAGAATAGAATGCACACTTGCGTTGTAATTAATGGGATATTATAGTTCTGTTTATTGAAGAATTTTATGTCCAATTCACACAGAAAAATAAAAAAATTACTCGCATTAATAATATCGTTCTGGTTTAAAGACTCAACCCTCAAAGACTGAAAACACTTTGTTTGCTGTTAATACATAATGTAGGTCATTCATAAAATATTGTATATTATTTTGGTGATATATATATATATATATATATATATATATATATATATATATATATATATATATATATATATAATGTATAATTTGTTTGGGCAGACCAGGATATATTTACATAACTAGATTTGTTTAGCTCCAGAGACCCCAAATGTTCTACGAACTACATGGCAAGCCTGTGGTCTACCTCATAACAAAAACCGTCTTTATCAAAACCAGTAGATTTTGCACTCAGGATAAGGTGAGATAACAATGGTTGTCTAGCTCAGTATAGAGCTCTACTAACTGACAAACTGCACTCCTAAAGTTGCACTGTACATTCTCAGTTGTCACATAATTAAAAGTCTCCCAGAAAAAATTAAATATGTTATTTTTGCTAAGAAAAAGCAAAACACTTAAGAAGAGCTTCAAATTGATTTAAAGTTCTCAGTGTGTCCAACTTCTCTCGATGAAGTGACATTTCAATTAGGTTGTTTGCAGCAAAATTGGTGGTCAGTATTATTTAACAAGTGACAAAAAATACTCCTGCTGGCACTAATTGCCAGCCATATCCGACATTCCCAGTTGTAAATCTTCTTTTTTCATCAGACAGAGGAAGTTAGATGGTTCAGACTTTGTCAGGAAAGTGACAAACAATACAATGGAAACATTTAGTGACATATTTAACATTATGTTAACCTGTAAGGTAATTTATGTCAGTACTAGGCATAGGACCGTGGACGGTCATCCCTGGAGTGTGCATTGTGCAGAGCCCTGTGTTTGCCATTGGGGTTAGAAGTCTTCACCCACAGTGTTATCATCCTTGCCATGAGGAGGTCAGGGACTCTCAATGGTAAGAAATAAAATGGACTTTAAATATTATGTTGATAACATTTTCATGCACAAGGCCGCACCAATTTCCCATTCTATTTAGAGGGGTCATATTTTAATACAACAAAACCTCGCTATAAAGTCAAAATGAAAAAATTCATCTGCCAAAGTGGCATCATTGATAAAAAACATTTGCAGGTGCAAAATGTTTTTTCCAAAATTGAGTAATTCTTAGTCTTAATAGTGACATATGATTCTCTGTGTGAGCTTTCATCATACTTGTTATTACTGTGTATACAACGTTGATTGGGATTTTCATCACAGATTCAGTCCTGAACAAAAACATACCCCTACATTATAAGGCAGCCCAACTGGTTATTGTGAGCTTGATAGATGCAGACTTTATTTTGTCATCATCGCTTTCTTTTCATCTATGTGTTGTGCATACTATTAGTAACAGATTCCTGTTATGTAATAAATTGCCCTTATAGATAAACAATTGTGTGCATGATATATTATCATTAGGTTTATAGGTGCACATATTTGTATGCATTATATGTTTGTTGTAACCATGTCATTCATACTATTACTACTATTACTACTACTACTATTACTATTACTACTACTACTACTACTACTACTATAACTACTACTACTACTATTACTACAACTACTACTACTACTACTACTACTACTACTACTTCTACTATACAATGTGCTGTACTCTGCATATGAACATTACATGAAGCATCACTGTGAATATTGTGATTTACTGTACAGTTTGGTGATGCAGAAATATACTGGCTTTTGCAGTCCTGGTGCTGTATATACTCACCCAAGAATTCGAGCTCCACATACCGAAACAAAGCTAAAAAAACATGAGCACTGTTAAAGACATAATCATTAATGTCAACACCACAAGAAACACACATTCAGAATGTAAGGTTGATCCGGTAACAACAACAACACCTAAACCTACCCCAATAGCTTCAGGCTGTTTCAGAAATTGAATCTATCCACCAACGGTGCTGTAGGAGTAATGACTTGACATTTTTGTTTTCCCAATAGACTTGTAGTTCAGCTAAGTGCGTATAAAAACAGCATTTAGCCTAGAGCAAGAGTAAGTGGCTTGTTTCCATGTTATATGTTGTATTGATTTCACAAATGGACAGAAAACACTCTTTTTGCGTTGCTCGCAAGCTGTAGTAAAATAAACAAAGTTTTCTCATTAACTCTGACAACAATTACACCAGAACAACACTCTTTGGAATTTCATGGAGGACCTAATTTGTGTAAGTTGATGGGAAGTTAACAAAGTTTCAGTATTATGCTAAAGACATGCATAAAACAAAACTGTGGAATCAACCTAAACACATAACAATCCAAAATATCAAACCAGTCCTTAGCATCTCAGTGTAGCATTAATGTTTCAATGTCTCTATGCTACTGGTCTGAAGTTTAAACAGCTTATATGCCAGCTGTGGGCAGATGTAATGATGAGATGATAAGGATTGAATGCCACACTATGTTAAAACTTTGCTCCATGAGTGGAGTTTTTTCCTTGCCTCAGCAGCATTGACATCTTTACAATGTGACATAATTGAGACATCACAACATTCAATAATTTCTTTTACAACCCTTCTCCCCCCCCCCCCAACCAAAGTAAATAAAAGTATGACAGGGTGGAAAGGATTCCTTTGGGTGGCCAGAATGAAGCCTTATCACTTGGTTCCCAATGCTTTGACCTTGCCAATTTCCAAACAAAGGCCAACTTGTGGGAGCTTAGATATTGGGCAAGCTACATACTGCGTGGTTTCTTTTTTGTTTTTCTTTTGTTGTCTCTTTTTGGCAATTTTTGCAGCAGCAGTACGTATGCTGACCACAACTTGCATCCTCTGCCAAATGAACTAGACTGTGTGTTGATTATGGTGACATTGCAGAGCATTACTTGTTAAGCCTTGCAATGTGCAATCACCAGACCACACTATGACTTATCAGACAAAATATGAATATAATAATCATACAATGAGATGGATATGGATTGGTTTGTCGTGTTGTAATTTTTTACTTGTAGACGGCTATTCAACTTATGAATGTTATTCATGAGTAAATACTGTATAGCATGATCTGTCTATCTATCTGTCTATCTATCTGTCTATCTATCTGTCTATCTATCTGTCTACCTATCTATCTATCTATCTGTCTATCTATCTGTGTATCTGTCTACCTATCTATCTATCTATCTGTTGCGGTGTTTGGTTTCAGTCACTCTGCTTTCGCGAAATCTGATGTGCTATGGATGTTGGAAGCTCTGTCATTCAAACCGTCTTGTGTATTCATATTAACAAAATATCAAAGAGAAGTAATACCTTCATGACTTAATGTATATGAGTAAAATTTATACTTATAAGTTATGTTGGCAATATGTCTCACACCTCACAGCTATTGCTAAGATATCTCTGTAAATTGTGTGAATTTAAAAAAAAAGTGCAAATGTTACTAACATGTGTCACCTCTATCAAAGACTATAACACAAGCATGCTTAACCTAATCTGTAATTGATCAAAAAATTCTTTTACATTTTGCAGCATCAATCCAGTTGAGAAACTATTTGCTTTAAGTGTTGTTTTTTGGGGTTTTTTTCCAATACTGCACTAGTAAAAATAGCACTGCAAGTTAAAATTCACTTCAACAGTTGGCTTTATCCTAACACAGAAAAAAAAACACTCAGGTCCAGAAATAAAACACCCTCAGTGTTTACAGCTTAACAAACTGCCATTTGGGTGTCTCTGTAGAGCCATTTCAATGAGGCTGTTACCAATAAACTCACCTTCTGTCTCTTGTCAATTACAGCAAAATTCCCTTGGTGCCGACTAATTGTGAAGTCATGCCCTTCTCTGGGAGTTGTACATCCTCACTTCACAATAAACTAAGCCAGTTTAGGACACTCAAACTGTTTTTTACGACAGTTTAGGATGCAACTACCATGATTAATGAAGTGTTCTCTTTTTATTGTGTGTAAATAAAACCAAACGTCAGTAAATGATACTTTTATTCTATGATATTTTCAGTAAAGGATACGTTTATTTGATAATATTTTGTTAAAAACTTTAGTCAAAAACCTTTGTGTATTGTGTTTCAAAGGGTCCATCTTTTGTTTTGTGTTGTTCATCCTCTACTTGAATATTTTTAACCATAAACTAGTATCTGATTAAATTGTTCCACTGATCAGGTTAACAAAAACATATTGTATTAATTTTTCGCATCAATACAGACCAATATGTTCAGTATTTACAATTTGATTTATTTGAATAATAGATTGTTTTATGATCTGTTAAAGCCATGAAATGTGAAACAAAAATGACTAACGGAAAGAAATTCTGAAATTACCCAAAATTTCCCTGATACTGAATGGGGATGGTCAATGACATTTATTCTAATACTCTGCAATCAGTTTCCATAATTTTCATATTTTACAGTTTCTTTATGTTTTCATAAGCTTGGGTTTGATTAATATCATATCTGACATTTAATAAAGTTTTACTTATTACTTAATTACGTCTCTGTTCACACCGGTATACATGCAATAAATATGTCCACTACAAAGTAAACTGAAACAACAGCATCTGTTATTCTGACCTTGTTCAGATTGGTACAAAACTACCACAACAGCAATACAACTAAAAAAAATCTTCCTACGTCTAAAAAGGATGTTAACTTGACAACTGCTGTCCATTGTAGTTTTTGTCTCATTGCCATATGTTTCCTACAGCTAGTTTCCAGTTACTCGCTGACCCCGGGGTTGTTTGTTGTCTTCACCGAGCAGCAGTGTCAGCCATTGGGTGCGCATATTGTATTACTGGTCTGCTCCAACTTGGCTTCTGTCCATGCTTTTTTAGTCCATGGCCAGTGAGGCAAACAAATTCTGAAACTACTTGCTACAGCCAGCTGTGAGTGACCAGTAACAGACTGCAAATATGGAGGTTTTACTGGTGTACCGACTCTGAATTGAGTCAACGACTGTACTGTGATGTTTTACTTTTTGCTGCGAAATTGTTTGTTAATGTCTTACTTGTACTGGTGTAAAGCTTAGCTATCTTATATAGGCAGATATAATCATGAGATGATAAGGCTGCTAGGAGTCCACAATTAGACACCAAGTACAAGGCACTTCCTATTTAAGGTTTCATGTGATCGACATCCAGCTGGGATGTAGCTCATGAAGGGTGTCCGGGCAAGGAGTTAAACATGGGACAGCAGAGCTGGTTACAGTGGATTCACGGATGCCTTAACCATTAGGCCACCTAGCTGCTCTTTGAGTCTTTCACACACTGTAATGCTAACCTACGGTGTGACCCAAAGGATGACTATCATAATATCTCTACATTAATGGTATGAAGCTTCATCAGCTTTTATGACCGACCGCCAGAGGAACCCTTATGAGATAATAAGATAATGCTAGTCCACACCATATCATACATTTTCCCCTTTAGTGAGGCCTCTTACTTGATCCAGCTTGGTAATTAAGTACTGGGCCAAGCCCTTGTCACCCAATACATCAAAGCAATTAAGTACTACACTGCTAGACCCGTATCAATGATACATCTCCTTGGACAGAATTAGTGTCCACACGAACAAGTTGTCATTGAGATAATTGTGTTTTTGCTGATATAAGATTCTGACAAATGAGATAATGACAATATATATCTCAATGTTAGCCAATCTCATCAAGGAATACTGTACCCCACCTCAATTAATTAATTATATAATTTTAGCTCACAATTAAAGTCTTTCTTTAAGGAATTTAGGATTTAGGTCATTTTGCAGGCATAATAACAATACAATACAATACAAGCAACACAATGAACAATCAGAATTACATAAATGTTTTCAAATTGACATGACATCATTGCCTCTGGACCACACATAAAAGCAGAAGCTTGTTAATCGGTGTAGACCCTTGGAAAAAAAAACGAAAGTTAAAAGAAAAAGAAATAAAGAAATGTAATAAATGATAAATATTTCAGCCCCATTGTAGCCATTGTAATGGGCTACTTTTTGCCAACAGAGGGACTTATCAATAACTGCCCCTGAACAATTGTTGTACAATGAGGTCAGTATGTCACATTTAGATGACGTCATTAAATAATGTCAGGCGCAGTCACTACATTATAGTTCTACAATAGTTCCCCATTCACCTCACAACTGAGACCATGCACCTCACCACTAGAGACCAGTTAATGCTACGTAGGAGACTCATCCATAAATAGTACAGTATCTGTTGCATTGTCTCTTCTTTGCTTTATCTGCGGGTTTTAATCTGACTCTGATATTCTTGTCATACCTAGAATACATCCTCTAAGATCCTTACTCCTTTCTGTGACAGTGTTTGACAAAAATACCACTTGTAAGAAGAACAAACGTCTTTTAGCTTTAGCTTAGCAATATTCAAAGGGCCAACGCCCTGGGGAACCACTTCAAAATAAAGGCTTCAACTTTCCGTGACCTTGATTGCTAGACAAGGGCATCACAGGTCACATCGCCTGACACCTGAAGCAATAGGATTGTCACTCAAAGAAAGCTCAGAAGTAAGTAAACTTAGCAAACAAAAACAATAGTTTTGTCTGTAGTTTTCATGTACTTTAATCATTACCAAAAAAAAAAAACATAAAAATTGGTTAACTTGAAGTGATACTTTTCAACTCATAGTTATTGTGCAGTTTACTGTGTGAGGGCTGTCTATTTAGCATTTTAAAACTGAAACTGGTCATTCGGAAATTTTCTGATCAGTTTCAGTTTTAATAATTTCCTATTCAAATTTGACCTTGCTAAGAACAACATCAACACAACATTGGCACAACATCAGCACAACATTGGCACAACATTGGAATGATGTTGATCCAATCTGGTATATTATTTGGGTTGGCCTTATACTGTCAATTGGTTTTGAGATAATGACTATCTCCAGGCAAACGAGTCAACATTATTCTATAGATTTAGGCACCTGTAACATCTGAATTAAACTTTCTATGTTGGCATTGCAAGTCTATGCATATCTTGTAAGTAAAAAAGCTGTAAAACACGCTTTTTGTTTTCTTTTTTTTTTTAGCAAAGCCTTGGGTATTTTGGAACATCTCTATATGCTTTCTCCTAATCTTTAGGGAATACAATTCTATGGTTAATGCTTATTAGTTATAAGAGCTTATAAGAGCACTCAACGCCCTACTGACATCAAACATTTTCTGCATCTTTCGCTAAAGAATTAGCCCTCTAACCTCCAAATCCCTGCACTCAAAGTGCACTGCACTAATCAATGTCTGATTCTCCACCAACCCACTAACCAGATAGCAAGCCAGATTGGGTCAAAACAATCTCAATGCTAGGCCGTTGTTCAGGTTACTGGAATGGTATGGTATTATTTACTGATTTCGGTACGATACACATTAAATAACGACAATAACAAAACAATTTTAGTCACACCCAGTCACTTGGGCTTACATGTTTTTTCTATAAACACATGAAACAAAAAAGAGTGGCAAATTAAAATAATGCAATAAAAGTGCAGTTATTAACAAACTATATGTATTATGGAAATTTAACAAATAGTTGAACTATTTAATATAATAAGTAAGATTAAACATCAGGATATATCTCAAAAACCAAATATAGACTATTTCTGAGTTTATCATAAATTTGCCAGACATATTTAGCAGTTGATAGGATGTTAACATTTTGTATTAACAGTTTAAATTGAGAGGAATTATAAAGCTTATGAAGTGGAACGATCTAAAATGTTAGGTTACTTTAATGCCTAGTTTATGTTCACGACTATTTTCAAAAGCTACAATATAATTATTGCTAAAATGAAAACAAACAAACGGACATAACTAATGAAAAGAATAATTACTTTTAAATCACACAATATTTTGATGATACCGAGTTTATTATTGTGAAATTACGCAATATTTTTTTGGGAAAAGGAACTTACATGGCCAAATGTGCTACGCGCGTTTTCCATGCATTTGGATAATTTTAATTACTACATTTTAATTACTATAGGCAAAACCCATGCGTTTTCTGTGCGTTTATCCTTCTCATGGAAAACGCACGTGGCACATTTGACTATGTAGAATTGTTAAATTACATAATATTTTTGGTGTTACTTTATATGGGATTGTGAAAGTACACATTTCAGTATTTTGGTGATATTGAATTTAGAACTGTGAAATTACACTATATGAAATTACACAATTATTTTGGCTACACGGAGTTGAGGATTATGAAATTTCGCTCCATTCTGGCGATGATACTGATTATGAGTGTACTCACTTTTGTGCTCCACTGTATTTAACATTAACATAAATCATCATCTCTTGCTATGCTAAAGAATTGAACCTCTAACCTCCAAATCCCTGCATCGCACTAATCAATGGCTTAATTATTCCTCAACTTCGACATTGATTCCCCCATACATATGCATCATAAGCTTCCCAGTGACAAGTACACACCTTTGACACAACTATAAGTGGTTAAGTACCACAGGAGTGAAAGTATAGCATAGAAAAATTGCATGTATCAACCCGATAACAGCTGAGGTCTTCATAGCTCTTCAATCAAAACTTACTTTAGCTAAGAGGGTGTTCACACTTTAAAATGATGGAAGATGTCTGGGAATAGAATAGAATAGAATATAATATAATAGAATATAACAGATAAATATGGGAAGTGCAGCCCTCTAAGGGTAAGTTCTTGCTGCTATCGAGGGTTGATTGATGAGGTGAGAGAGAGAGGAATCCAGCTAGGATGTTGCTCATAAAGGGTGCATGGGCCCGGGATTGAACCTGGGTCCTTCAGAGGAGCAGGCGAGCGTCTTACCACCAGGCCACCTAGCTGCTGAATAGAATATAATAGAATAGAATAGAATAGAATAGAATAGAATAGAATAGAATAGAATGAGGAGACGATGCGGTTTGGCTTTTGTCAGTATGATCAAATCCCCATCTACTAGATCATCACTGATATATTATATTAAAGTTAGATAATTAAATGTAAACACAAGTTTTTATCATTGTACTGGGCATTTTTGAAAAATATGTATTAAAAAGTATAACTTAAATTATTGTAAGAATCTTCCTGCAATATGTGATAATGAATTTCACATGGTGAAATTATTTTTGACAAGTTTATTTGGTAATATGATTTATAATATTTCTGCACGCTTCTCTAGGGTCCACACTTTTATAATATGACAATGTTTTCTCCATATATTGACATAATGTTAGTTAATATGATAACTTAAATGTTGTGTAGATATTTTCGTAACATCTGTGGGGAATATTATCTCAAATGTTGCTGAAATGTTTAGGGAGTCCATGTTATCATCTTGTGACAACGATTTCTACAATATTGAATTTTGTCAAGATGTTCTGGCAATAATTTTTGGGTATGATATTACTGGAAAACATGACTGACAATATTTTTAGGGTCCACACTTTAATATTGTGACAACATTAGTCAAATGGATAGATTCGAGCCTACAGCTTCCCACCCTATAAGAGATATTGCCATACTAATCAGGTAAAAATTATAGTCATCAGGTTTTTTTTTAAGATATAACGATAGTGTTGGACTATCTGTTTAATTTTTATGATAACTGAGCTGGTCTATCATACATCCTGTACGTACTGCTTTGTTTTTAGGGAAACTATTGATTTTTCCAAACAACAGGTGTTTCAATTTTGCCTTCCATATTCTCTCCAGGACCTTTTTTTCTTTTTTGCATATTTTTTGCTCTTTTCTAAGTACTTTGAAACTTTCTAACTTCTTTTGCTGAAGGAGACTTTTAAATGCTCAGTGGCTAATATGGGAGACTTCTGACTAATTAGTCTTATTCTGTGTACTGTGCGTGCTTGGTAGAGTTTCACCACTAGTCTGAACAGCAACCTTACACTCTACCCTGTCTAAACTACATTAATGTTTCCATTATTTCTTTATTCCTTTCTGAATGAGAAGGTTTGGATGGCGGGTGGATTAGGGCTTTACGTCCTGTATTTCTACACCTGATGGGCTAATTAGGACTAGCAAGGACCATGGCAATGAAATTAAGGATGAAACAGCCATCCAGTTTAAGCTACCACTGAGCTAGGCCCAAGCTTCTTCAGTATTACAAGGAAGTGAAGCACTATTGCAGTTTAACCAATGTTCTGCGATAAATTCCAAAGGACGCTGACATTTTGATATCACTAAATTCCTTGAAAACCTCACAATTTAAAAGATCCATCTTGTGACCAAATTTTACTGGTTTTTATTGGCAGATGGTATAATACAATGATAAGAATATAAGAATAGAGTTAATCAAAAAACTTAGTGGTGACATAGTAATGTTCCGTTGTACAAAATTCAATGAACCTCATTTTAACAAAAATTATTATGTCATATTTTCCTTTTGCTTATCGTTGCTCATTCTGATTTTCCCACTGTAATTTCATCAAGCTACAAAGTTCAGCCAAAAGTGAAAGAATAGCTGTTGCTATTGAACATATAATCATAACTTAATAAAGGTGATCTTAATTTATTCGTTGACTTTCAAATTTGGATAAAACGAATAGAAAGAAAAATCAGTAAAGTATATATAGCTTCAGATGATGTGTCAATTTGCATAATTCTGCATTAATTACTATTTATAAAAAAAAAGGATGTTTCACTGCAAGTTATATTTTTTAAATCGAAAATGGGTAAGAAATTACCAATACAGGAATTTCAAATGTTATTTCCTATACGTTCAAAATAAAAGGTCAGTTCCCATGGAAACAAGCCAAAATGAAGCTGGAGACATGTAGCCCCAACTTGTGTCCACATCTTAAAAAATTCTCCAGGTTTCGTAGATTCATTAATGAGTAAAGCCAGCATACAATACTATAAAATATGGTATGAAATCCATAGCATATCAAGGTGATTCAGTATGTATGGTGGCCGAGGAGTTTACTTCGTGGTTTCGCGGTTTCGTGGGGAGACAGCCTAACTTTCGCACCACGAAAGTTACCATTTTCGCCCCAAGAAAGTACCAACTTTCGCCCCAGAAAAGTCCAACTTTTGCCCCACGAAACAGACAACGTTCGCCCTATGAAACAAACAACTTTTGCTCCACGAAACAAACAACTTTCGCCCCACGAAACAAAACACCTTTCGCAATACGAAATACCTTCGCACTACGACACACCTTCGCTCCACGAAAGTGAAGGCCAATTCAATTAACTGCAGGCATGCAACTTTATATGAGTGGCTACATCATGTCCACTTCTCTTCGACCCCCTCCTCCTGCCCCTCCTCCTCCTCCTCCTCCTCCTCCTCCTCCTCTTCATCCGCCTCTTTCTCCTCCTCCTCTTCCTCCTCCCCCTCCTCCTCCTCCTCCTCCTCCCTCTTCCTCCTCCTCTTCCTCCTCCTCCTCCTCCTCCCCTCCTCCTCCTCTTCCTCTTCCTCCTCCTCCTCCTCCTCCTCCTCCTCTTCCTCCTCTTCCTCCCCTTCCCCCTCCTCCCATAAAAGAATGCATTATTTGTCACATCTAAAAGCTGTAGAAATACGATATTAAAACAACTAGCAGCTTAAGAACTCACATTTCCAAAAAGGTATTTACTAGTATTCTAGATAAAGCACATCCAGAGATAATTTTGCATAAACATAAGCTCCCAGACTGCATGAGAGGGGACTTGGGACACCTGGGTGTCTAGCCCCTTGCTGATTGTTTTTTGTCATTTACTCGAATAATATTGCATGTATAGCATTGCTCTTGGTCTTTTAAGATGTATCTATGATATAGGGTTCTGCGGACCGGCATGAAATCTCTGTATATCCAATATTTACGGTGATTAGTAGCTTAAACCGGCCGTTAGGGGGGCAAAGTCGTAACTTTCGTGCCACGAAAGTTGGTACTTTTGTGCCACGAAAGTTGGTACTTTCGTGGTACTCTCATGGTACGAAAGTTGGTACTTTTCTGGTGCGTAAATTGGTAACTTTCGTGGCACGAAATTGGTACTGTCGTGGTGCGAAAGTTGGCACTGTCATGGTGCGAAAATTGGGACTGTCGTGGTGCGAAAGTAACTGTCTCCCCACGAAACCACGAGACCGCGAAGTGTACTCCTCGGCCACCATAAGTATGGAATAATTTACCTGTTCAAATTAAGGAAGTCGATGTATATGCAAACTTTAGACAATTGTTAAGAAACCGTACCTACTTGAATAACTGTCAATGTGGATCTTGTATTTTTTGTATACGAAATGACCTATAATTTTACTGAGAAAATTATATGTCAATTCTCATATCATTTGTAAATATTTGTCATCTTGTTGTTTTCGTTATTCTGTTTGTCGGTTAAAAGCTACTGTAGCTTATGTTCTTTGTTTCATTGTCACCATGGACTGTAAATAAAGTTTTATCTTAACTTATCTTATCTTATCTTATCTTATCTTATCTTATCTTATCTTATCTTATCCTATCGTATCCTATCTCATTTCATCTCATCTCATCTCATCTCATCTCATCTCATCTCATCTCATCTCATCTCATCTCATCTCATCTTATCTTATCTTATCTTATCTTATCTTATCTTATCTTATCAAAGGGGTTGCTGTACTATAAAGTGCAGGTTATTGGCCAATATTTTAAGGCTTAGGGAGCCCACTAAAACCTTTTATTCAATTTGACCTCTTAAAACAAGTCTTTTAAAGTTGTTAGTTGGTTGACGTCTTAAATTGACTTGGCTTGACGAATAAAGTATGTTTTCTGCCTGTTTTTAATCAGATCTCTTCTGAGTTGTTACCAAGTAGACAAGGGTCTGGTACAGTCTGGTAGGCTTCATCCCTGAAAGATGCTAGGTTGCTAGAACGTTAGCCCAACGTTTATATGACGTCGGTGATGAATAAACCTACATGCTATGTTTAATCCTATGATATTATGATCAGTATTTGTTTATATTTTTGTAAAAATCTAATATTGATATTGTAACCAGTATTTGTGATTTGATCTTTGATTTATCCTCTATCTTTTATGTATACGCTGAATGTCTAAAAGCAGGACTCGGCCCAGAAAACATCAAATTATGGCAGCTGGGACCTTCAACGTTAAGTTATATATTATGTTTAAAATAATGAGAACTCATTCTTCTCTAAGTGTAGTTTTAGATAGACTTAGTGAGTAGAGCTATAGATATATGTGACATATGTATCTTTTCTCGTATATAAAAAAGTGTCAATAAAAGCTATATATATATATATATCTTTTTTTTGCAAGCAAATAAGTCTTAAGTCTGATGCTATACTGACGTCACGTCTTTATGGCATTTGCAGTGACGATTTTGAATCTCTGGTACTTCCTACTTGTCATACGAATCTGACATGAAATTTGTGAATACTGGTGACTTGAGTAACAGTATCTGTGGTTGGGCAAGTAATAAACTCCACACCCAAACAACTTCTTCAACAATCAAAACTTTGATGGTAGTGAGGGTTTCTTTCAGAGGCTGAAATTGCCCAATATCATCTGGTTACCACGCACTAAACCTAATTTGCTGTTGACCAATTGTTAACGGCTAAACTCATAGACTTGTAAACTACAATTCAGATGTTGTCATGTGAATCATTGGCTGAGGGATTGATTTAACCAATGGGTGTCATGGATTCGCATTGACGTCATCTGGAGTTTTGTTTCCAAGTCTATGAAATATGCAGCTAAGACGCTTACCTTACCTGGTATTATTTGGTTAAAACACTCTAAACCTGACTGATTTTTAAATTGTTTCAGGGGCAGAACACCCTCATAGGTCCTGGACCTCCTTATAGTGAGCGCGGAAAGGGTGGATGGGTGGATTAAGGCTTCACGTCCCGTATTTCTGCACCTGATGGGCTTATTAGGACAGGCAAGGAACATGGCAATGAGATATGATGGATTAAACAGCCATCCAACATAGACTAGGCCGGGAATTGAACCCTGGACCCAGTGGTTGGAAGCCCAGCACACTACCAGTAAGCTAGGCATCTACCCACAGTGAGCGTGCAAATATTCCACGTGAAAACCAGGAACCCCAGTTGCCAACACAGGGCGGTGTGCAATGCACAAGCTATACTCCAGCATATTTTGATATATGTTCCTGAAGGTAATTACCCAACTTGTGCATACAGTTGTTTTCTAAGCATTCCATCCTATTAGCATTCCTGATGTGAATTACCCCTTGGTGGTTAACACGTCATTAATCTCAACCTACTACCACTAATACTGCTTCAGAGGCTAAATTTGCCTGGTATCATCTGGTTATCACACTCTAGAAAGATAGGTTGTTGACAACATTTTCCTCAAAATGTGACCAAGAACACATACAGTTAGTTTCATAAAATACGGTTGACTCTAGCTGTCTGCAGCGACCTGTACCTGGCTGTGGTCTAAACATGTTAAAGCCAGCTGCTTCTGTCCACTTCTATAGCTAATAATCGGCTTACATCTATCACCAGATAAATATAAACCCTTGGGTAAATGTACTAATTTATCTAATATATCATAAATAGGTACTGTTAGATCCAGTTTTGAGAAGCCAGCTATGACAGCTTTGTCTAGTTTTAATTTGATGGGCCGTTTTAATGAAACTAACTGTAGTGCATGGTTTGAATTAACTGTATTTGGTGAGATTTACCTTTTTTGATGGTTCGATTCACTAATCAGATGGTAAGGTCATCCATCTTCATTGCTTCAACCAAAAATCATTTGGTTGGTTATGTTTTGATCAAAAATATGTCAGACGACCAATCTGTGTTTAGATTCCAGATTCTGAATTATTCACTATCCCAAATGGCATAACTGATTAGAACGATATAAGCTTCATGTTGTTTGTTTATGTCTTATGTCTTATGTTTCAATGCTACAGATCGGCCACCCTATGATCAGCTGCCAGATAATAAGTCTGCTTGGAGTCCTCACCATGTTACACATTTTCACCCCATCAGTGGTGTCTATGACTTGCCTCAGAATAGACACCGAGTACAAGGCACCTCCAATTTAACATCTCACGACATCCAGCTAGGATGTAGCTCATGAAGAGTGCCATCCAGCTAGGATGTAGCTCATGAAGAGTGCCCGGGCTGGGAATTGAACATGGGACCTTCGGCAGGGGGGCGAACTGGCAGATGCCTATAACATTAAATCACTCAGCTTAGCATGGGCAATGTCAGACCAACATTTAGTTGATATGACACGTTATCTTTGACGAAAATGCTCCATCATGTGGGTTCCTATAATTTGCCATAGACATTCTTCAATCTACAGACCACAACGACCATTCACCTTTGACCGAACACAGAAATAAGAGACACAGTGATCAAAAGTCCCCAAATTGCCCATGTTTTTCTCAGTCTATTGTCTTTGATATGTGGCTAATGGCGTCATAACTGTCCCTTGTGTCATGTAGTTCCGCAAAACATTCCCTGAATAGCTAGCCATCAAATGGATCTGTCTGGTCATGATAGTTGTTTATTAACACCCCACACAGCAATAAAAGCAATTTTATTGTCCAAAAAATGGTCAGCTACATCACTACTGAAAGAGTAATGATCTTTGATGAACACTTATGCCAGAATATACAGCAAACTCCAGTCTGTTTATGGTGTGGTTGCCCAATGTACTGAAATAATACTTACTTTTGAAACCGATTGTTCTTTATTCCAATAAATAGACGTCAAGGATTGGCGTGGAAAGTTCTAACTGGGAACTGCCCGTTAGTCCGACAGCTCATTAGTCCGACGGGTCACCGTTCTAACCTATCTTCAAATTTTAAATTTTGAAAATCGGATGAAAAACGGACAAGTTATTAAATAAAATGTACAATAAAGTCGTGACTGGCTATATCTTATGCAAGACTCCCAGAACAGCGCAGTACTTTTCTATATTTTCAATGTTAAATTCTCCAAATATTCATAGCCCTAGAAGTTTCGTTTTTTGAGAGCACCATGATTGTATTCCTGGTGATATGAATATAATGTCTGGGAGAGCAGCTCGATGAGAAATTTTCAACTGTCAAGTTGACCAATTTTAGACTAAAACAAAAGCTAAAAGATAGGTCTTGGTGCAACTCCCAAATATTTTAAACGTGGCTACTATGGCAACCGCTTGCCCCTCAGCAATGACATTATAGGAACATGTTTTGGTACCATAAAACTACATATTCTGATAATTTGATCAAAATCCATGACCTACCACATTCCAGTATTTTCATATTGGATCGATTTTCTCTGCAAATGCCTCTTAAGTTTCTTCAAGTTTCTTGATCACCAGTTTTCAATTGCAACCACTATTATTCATTACCTCAGCCTATATTTTTGCTTAAACTTCTTCATATTGACATATTTATCACATTTTCCATCATCGGGTGATAAATAACTCGGCAATATCACAAAAACACACTGCTCAGCCATTGCTTGAATGACAAACAGGTCTGACAGATCACAGTTGAGGGGATAGATCCCACATATCAGAGATCTCTGTATGGAATGAATACAATATGAAGTGCAGAGCAGACTGCTGTGAGTAAATTGCTGGGAAACTGGTTCCTTTGCAGCTGAATGTACAATATTTTATAGCGAGGTGCAAAAATACCAGATGGAAAAAGTGTCATGTGCTATTATATCTAAATGTATTAACTGGAAATGTATCATGGAAAGAATGTAATTGATTTGATAAGCTATTATATTTAAATATTAACCGTTAATCTATCATGGAAAGAATGTAATTGATTTGATATGATGTAAATATTACATCCGAATAGGTTTCCACTGAGAAAGGAGCTTCCAAAAAACTGGTCGATTTTGTCACTTGTAATGTTAAATCCTTTGACCCGGCTGTATAAGTTATCTTGGTTATGACTCATTATTGTCTAATAAACGAATGAGGTCCATGAACAAAGTCAAAATGCATGTACAATAAAATATGACAATAAGCAAAAGAATAGATATGGTCAGTATATTTGATATTAGAGAATCTACTTTTTTTGGGGTAAAAGCATGCAAAACATATTGTTTACAGCATGTGATTAGGATTGTGATGAAAATAAAGACATGTTATACTAACCATAAACAAACGATGGAAAAGAAATGCAAGTGAATGATTCCCAGCACAGTGCTCCTGAATAAACCTCAGGCTTAAAATTGAAATTTTTCCAACTGAATTATTTCCTTTTTACACTAAAATGAAGGTTAGACCATATAATAAAATCTTGAATTAAGAGCATTTTTGTTTGCTCCATTTTTTTAAACCCTAAAGTCTATTCAGGAGCACTGTGCCAGATAACATGTTAATTTGGTTTGAACTAGTTACATTTTACAATGTAACTACACCGGCATCCATAGAATGTATGTACTTATAATGACACTGTGTGTTGTCACCTCACAGCCCAGCGACCTAATTATGTACATGTTTGGTTGTTTACTCATCTAAAGTAAATTGATCAATTTCTCCTAGCAGGAAATTCATAAAAATTGCCAAAACTCAAAAAATATGAATCCATTTCTCTTGTATTTTTAAGAGAAGATTTCTTAAGTCTATTCCCAGCCTATCTGCCACATAGTTTACCAATCATTTTGTTTAACTAGGTATACTAGCAAAGAATGGCCATAATTAGGTCGCTGAGCTGTTGGGGGTAGCACACAGTGATGACCTTGTTGGCTGGAACACCTAAATAACAGCTCAGGTAATAGCTGATTAAGCTGCTGCATTTGTCTGACACCTGATCCCATGGTCAGCCAGGTTCATACTACTTACTGTACACCAGAGCATTCTATTCTTAGATATCCATATCCTAAATTAAATAGTTGGTGATCTTTTTCTCAGCTTCACAAAATTTATATATTATGCACCTGCCAGCTAAATGGTCTAATGGTTATTAAAGCATCCACCAATTCCACATTGGCCAGCTCTACTGAAGGTCGCTTTCGGGTTCGAACCCTAGCCTGGGCACTCTTCATGAGCTACATCTCTGGATGTCATTTGGATGAGATGTTAAATTGGTGGTCCATGGTACTTAGGGTATATGCTGAGGCAAGTAAAAGATCCCACCCATGGGGTAAATGTGTAACATGAGTGGTCACCTCCTCTCTCTCACCTCATCAATCAACCCTCAATAGCGCGACACTTCCCATATCTATCTATATATCCTAAAATCATAACACTGTGCAGTAGCTTACATGGCAAGGTACCAGAGGCAGATCAATTAATTAACCCGAGAGGTCACTCAGATTTTCGCTAGGTCTAGAGAGCTGGACTGTCTAAGTCACTACTACTACTGCTACTACTAGACAGGCATGACTAGAGTGTGCATTGCGCTGAGCCCTGTGTTGGCCACTGGGGTTTGAGGTCTTCACCCAAAGTGTTACCACCCTTGCTGCAAGGAGGCCCTGGACTTTCAAGAAGAGAGTATGATGGACGCCTTGATTTTAAAACTACAGTTTTGGGTAGCTAGGCAAGAGTAGCAAGGATCTATGGAAAAGTACATTTAAAAACACATTTGGCAATAAAGACAAAGACATAAATTTATATGAATTATACTAATTGATTGTAATATTTTGACATGATACCTTGTCAGTATCTGTTACCTGCAAATAATACCCTTTAGTCTGTACAAAATAGTTCAATTCATTCTTTTTTTGCATGTCTAGACTACGTTAACCAATTCTGATACAGGTCTCTTTTTTAAAGAGAGCTTTTCTTGTTATTACTTGTTTTGATTAGACCTATGCAATTATCATGTCAAATCGATTCATTCATATCCGAGTTAGATTAATAACAAACCATCTTAAATTACTCTTAATTGCTCCATACAGCATTTTTACGAAAACAATTACCATCCCAAGATTCAGGAGGCTCATCAGTATTTTTTGTTTTTAGGCAAAGACCTGCTTATGAATAAATTGTATTGCTATGTCTTGTCAGATTGTGACCATGCAAGAAAGTCAAGAAATCCTCCATAGTTTCTACCAGGATGTATTCGGTCTGTGGTTTATGAATATAAAAATTCTGGCCGTCATTTTCCCAGCGGCAAAGATCGCCTTGGAGCTGGCACAGCGACCTTTGCCCTGAATGGCCTTATTTCTGAGGATTGCAACTGTCGCCATCTAGAATAACAACTGGCAATAACCATTGCTGGGCCAATGGATAGAATTGCAGGCGCTGTCGTCAGTTTACACGACGACGCAATGACGCCATTTTCCAAATATAGTAGTGCTTTCTAATGCCTTCTCGGATTGTGCAATAAGTTTCTGTTTCCACCAATAAGAAAGGAGATGAATAACCACACAAATTACGGCCATTCAGGGCGAAAGGTCACTGTGCCAGCTCCCATGCACTGCGATCTTTGCTGACGGAAAACTGAGATGGCGCAAGTAAAAGACCTCCCCCCTGGGTAAATGTGCAACATATTGATTGTATGGACTCCAATCTTATTCATCTCATCATTATGTCTGCCTCTGGTGTAACCTAGCTAAGCTTCAGACCAGTACCACTGAGATATAATATAAAACCAAAGGCACACATATATATCTGACTTTGATATATAAAACCCCCGATACCCCATGCCCTGAATTCTCCTACCATAGCATCTTGTTCTACATAACTCTCTATATGTGCACTTAATACAGTCTGACAACGATTTACTGTGCTTTAAGTGTATAGGTCCCTGCTAAGTGTATAGACCGAAAACACCAAGCTTGCAAGCCCTGACACATTCTTTGGCCGCTCCCAAAAAACATAAGTTAGTTATTGGTGTTGTGACCTTGACTGTCAAAGAAGGTCATATTTAATTCCTGGCCTGTTGTCACTTACTATCCATACAATGGCTGCTGGGCTACTAAGTGGGTTAGGGCCATAGCATGTTCATGGTGTCTAGAATCATATGTCTTATTTAGAACGAAATAAACCATTAACTAGTTAAGTTTACACAGTTTTATTAGTGGAACCCCACGTTTAAGCATATCCACAGTACCTCGACATTAAGACCAACACTATCACCATATGGTACAATAATGTAAAAATATAGGCTGCCCAAGCAGCATACCCTCAGCAAATTTAAAGTGTTATAACAATGAATGAAGAGTAAAATTTTGACTGAAGATTTACGATATGTGTGTCAATTGCTATATACAGTGATGGACAAAAATACCCATTCATATGCGAAAATTCAGATTTTTGCTGATCTTTCATCACTAGAGACTTTATTCAAATGAGTCTCATGAAATCATATTTCTCAGTCTAACATTTGTTTGCACGTGCAAATCTTAATATAAATGCAAAATCAATAATTTGAAACAAATAAAAAAAATATCTGAAAGTTTTTTACAATTTTAATGACAGACGCTGTAATTTTGCAATATTGTGGCAGGAGGCACTGTCCCCATTGGCCAGCCTGACCAGCCAATCAGAGACAGCTACCACACTGCCCGCTGTGGGGATATCAGGAATCCAGGTGCAAGTGCTGCCACCTACATAGTTGCTGCTGCCCTCTGCATGCAATGTATAGCATAAGCAGTCTTTGCATCTCTGAGGAACCACAGCCCAACATCGCTACAATATACCATAATGTATGTTATTATATTATAATATATGTTGCTGTTAACAACAGTTGGCACATTTAGGTCGAAATCTGAGACATATTATGAGTTCCATCAGAGGTGTAAAAAGGAATGTGCTATTATGTTGTAATTTTTCTTCAGCATTAAAAAATCTATGAGTAATGGCGACATGGTTGCGATAGAGAATATATTATAATTTCTTATTACACAAAAGAATTAATAGAGAAATGAGAGATGGTCATGAACCAATGTTATTGTCTTTGGCAGAATGCCAAAACATTATTAGTCAAATCGCCACGATGGGGCTAATGAATTCGTTGTGATGTTCGATTATATATTGTGTCACTATAAGCAACTTATTTTGCTTTTTTTTTTACAGACAAATCAAATTAATAATAAAAACCGTAATGACTTTTTCTTTTATCTCCCTGGAATGGTAGAATATTTTGCCAGAATGTCCCAGGATATTTACAAATTTAAGTCAGATACCAAATGTATCAGATGTGAAAGCTTATTTCCACCACTGTAAATGTATACATAGTTTCATAACCATGATAACTTGCACAGCGATTTTTTTCACTGTAGCTGCATGCTCGGATTGACATACATGCTATCCATGCATGTTCAGCTTGTCATGAACAATACACATCAGACTCATGGCTGGTTGGCTTCCTCCGATAATATTATGAGCTATGAGTTATGAACTTTGACCAGGGTCTTAAAGGTTATCAGGATCAGCCAAAATCAAGGCTTTAGCTACTTTCTGTATGTCAGGCCCTGACATAGTCAAATGGTGGCTAGTTCTGACATACTCTAGACTACTCTCATGTAATTTGTATGCCTTAATTAAAAAAACACATAGAAGTGTATCTGTTTACACAGTTGTTGTTGGCTTCACTGTCCCATCTGTTAATCTCTTCGCATCTTCACCATCATTGCATTTCTCATATTTTCAAAATATTTAAGCCATCTTTTTCTATTGAGTGTTTGAGGACCCAAAAACTTCGACCACTGTTTGACGAGAAAGAATTCTAGAGTAGACCATTCCCTTCTATATATATATATATATCATTTATTCGTACATATATAATAGAACACGTGAAATTATAAGTCAAGAAAAATGAAATTCAATTTATGGAAAGTTCAAATATCATTTGGCGAACCTCTGTTGGTTCAAGTACAGTTTCTGACAAATTGTCTCTGACATCACTCAGTTCGTAAATAACTTTTGCATCATGTCTTCGGGCCATCTTGCACTTTTCAGTACATAAGAGTTTGAAAAACTAGATTCTGGCCGATTCTAAAACTTACTAAATCTACATTTCTTTTTGAACAATTCATTAGGCAATATATTCCATAAGTGAGAGCCATAATACGAAACGTCGTTTTACCATATTGGATTCTATTAAATCTTGGTACAAACAATATTGATGGATCTCTTAGATTCCTACATATATATCGACAGGCCAGAGATTGTATAACGTATACAATCTCTGCGCCAGGCCACCTGGATAAGAACGCCATGTTTGTAAATTTCTGACAAGTGGCGCCATCTATAACATGCATTTCCGCGGGAATGTTATTGTTTTACATTTTGTAGGCCTACTTTTTCTTTTTGAAAACAAATGTACACAAGGGGTTTGTAAATGTTTTGTTTTACATTTTGGATAGAAAGATCACACCAGTTGGCTATTAATTTGCGCTTGGCTGGTAAAGATAAGAGTTAAATATGCTCCGTCAGTGACCCAGGAACTAAGCAGTTGCATTTGATACAAGTCAGTTTGCGTTCATGTTTGGTTAACGCCCGACAACACCGCACCGTGCGGTTAGAACTTGACAAGTTCAAATCGGAATATTTTTGCATCCTGGTCTATCCGGGGTAATAATCAATTAAATAGTAACTACTTATACTCTTACGAATGTGTATTTATACATGGTATATTTCATTGGGAATGTTGACGTAATTCAGGAGTAAGCTGCTGCCCACTCCAGACTCATTATTTCAAGTTCAGTCCATCAGTAGGATGCTACAGCAGTTAGCAAAACTTTCGTCTGTGCCAGCATTTGGCCCACCGAAATGTTTACATCCAACTGTGACCAATCAAAATTAGAATCTAAAACTTTAGCGCCCTGGGCTTCCAACCTCTGAGTCCCGGGTTCGAGTCTGCTGTGGGGTTCGATTCCCGGTCGAGCCTAAGTTGGATGGCTGTTTCCTCCTTCGTCTCATTGCCATGGTCTCTGCCTGTCCTAATTAGCCCAACTGGTGCAGAAATACAGGACGTAAAGCCCTAATCACACACACACACACACACACACACACACACACGCACACACACACACACACACACACACACACACACACACACAGAACCTAAAACTTATACTGACACATTAGTAAAAATGATTTTCAAGGATCTCAGAAAATACTTCTTCCACGTGAGAAAGACTTGCATGTTAAATCGATCGCAATTGGAAGCTCAGGCTATTCCAGCCAATACCTCAGGCTAGAGGGGTCCCTCGATAGCGGCAACTAGCCTTATATCAGAGGAGTTCCCTACAATAGAGAAAAAAAAATCTATTTTTTTTTAAACTTCAATTTGATACTACATGTGTTGTATGTATATGTCTCTATTGTTAAATAAACTGTATGAGTCTAAGGCATACAGCAGGGGGGGGGGGGGGCGGGGGAGGGTTCGGGATATATATCCCACACTTGTGAAAAAGGGGGGGAGGGGGTGATCAATGCAATCACCCAGCCCCCCCCCCCCCCCTAAAATTCACACTTATGAATATAACGTTTTGCTACACATTTTGTTTTGGAACATTTGTTGTTAACTGCGACCATTTGTATGACGGAAAGGCGCGGTGCGGTGCAACACAACTCCCCATCTTTTCCAAAATAAACAACAACAAAAATATGAAAACAAATATATGCGTGCATTCAATTTTTTCCCAATTCTTATTACTTGCAATAATTAGAATAGAATAGAATTGCATAGCATAGCCTAGCATAGAATAGAATTAAAGGCGTGTGTACTTATTTATGCATTGATTCTATTGATAGTTCGTGTACAAATATACATATGTTGTCTTGAATAATGATTACTGTTGCACAACAGTAGGCATGTCCATTACAGCAGCATGGGGCCTTATAATAAAGGCTCATCCACATTCAAGTGCCAGCTCCCAGCTGTGCTGCTGGCAGGGCTATTGTCTGAACCCTCTATGGTGCACAAATAGCTGGTAGTTTAGGCTCTGCAAATAGGAATACTTTTGCACACGTTTCTCAAACCAAGTGTTGTGGTGACAACTTTTATTTTCACACATTTAGTTACAAAGTTGTTCGATGTTCATGCTCAGTCAGCATATATGACTAGCTGCCAGAGAGCAATTTAATGATAGGCGATAAGGCCTGGAGTCCACACCGTGTTACACATTTACCCCATGGGTGGGGTCTTTTACTTGCCTCAACATAGACACAGAGTACAAGGCACCTCCAATTTAATCTCATGAGATCAACATCCAGCTTGTACAGTTAGTTTCGTTAAAAACAGCCCGTCAAATTGTTGGCTACTCAAAACCGGATCTAAAAGTATATATTTATATATTAGATTAATTTCTACAATACCAAGGTTTACATTTATCTGGTGATAGATGTGAGCCGATTATTAGCTATAGAAGTGGACAGAAGCGGCTGGCTTCAGCATGTTTAGACCACAGCCAGGTACAGGTCGCTACAGACAGCTAGAGTCAACCGTATTTTATGAAACTAACTGTAGCTCATAAAGAGTGACCAGGCTGGGGATCCAACTCGGGACCTTCAGCAGAGCTGGCCAATGAGGAATCAGTGGATGCCTTAATCATTAGGCCACCCAGATGCTAGATATCAATGCTGCATATATACCTGTGTGCATGCAATTGTTTTACAATCATTGCAATTTATCAGTTGGTCAATCTGAAGAGGGAAAGTATTTTTTGAAAACTGAAGGAGATGAAGAAATTACCTCATGTTCATATTCAAATGTCTGTATGTATCCAAAAATACAAACTAATTCCCAAAATAGTGTTTTTTTTTTTCCAGTCCTGTTCAATTTCTTATCATACTTATGCACTGGCAACTTTAGGATAAGCCAGTAAGACAGGTCAGATGCACCCAATCATTGTGTATGAAGTCCAGTGCAGTGGGACCAGAACAGCTGTGAAGGCAATAACAGGGCGTTACCTCACATTTATGTGAGCTACGTCACATCCCACGTAGCCAAGATTCTTTACTCCAAATTACTTGCCTTGGACTTGGCGTCAATGCTGAGGCAAATTAATGACCCCACCCATGGGGTAAATGTGTAACGTGGTGTAGACACCAAGCAGCCTTATCATCCCATCATTACATCTCCCTGCAGCTGCCTGGTCATGTACGTTCACTGAGCTCAAAACCAAGTGGCATTGAGAAATAATTGAACATTCAACAATAAATTTATCATGGAGAAAGGTACAAAGATGAAAGTATGTTGACATAACCTGTTTAATGCATGCATTCCCTTTAAATACTGTGCCTTATGTAATCTGTTGTAATCTGATGTTATCTTCTTATATCTCTATGATCTGGTCCATGAATGTGAGACGCATAATCAGGTGCTTTTCCCAGTACAAGAAACCGATTATTTTAATGACATTGTCTGCTATTCCCAATTAGACATTGTCTTTCATTACCAATTACCTAAAATAACACATTCTCAATCGATTATGTTTGACTGTTTGATCAGAAACATTAGTTATTCAACCATTTTCATGAAATCCTTTCAACCCATGGAATCTTAAGAGGGAATTTCAGTTTCTTTTTCAAATTGTCAATGACATGGCTTTGATGGCGTGAGACGTGGCTGTAGAATCACCTTATTGCTTGGAACTGCTTCTTGGGAAAACATTTTAAGCTCAAATGAAATTGGAATTAACTCCTGATTGCTTAGAAATTGCAGCAATTCATTCGTGAAATTGTGTTTGGTGGCCAGCGATTATTTTTACCCATTACAAGAAAGCATGGTATTCAACATGGTGATTTTAAAATGAAAAACATTTGTGCAATTTGGTGTTTATGTATATAATGGATATTTTGTGGGGTTCAATGATACTGGTGTCAAACTTGATCAGCTTACGTGTAATAATGAAATTATGCAGCTCATCTTCCCTGTAGATATATTGCTTATCTTTGTATGTCATGCATTCATTAAAAAATTTTGCACTCCTTAAAGCAGAACTATCTAGAAATATTTACTAAATGACACATGGGATTAAGATAGTGCAACCCTCTCCAGTAAGGTCTTGCCACTCCCTGTGAATTTAAGGAAGTTGTTAAAACGGAACACATCAAAAGCTTCAATAGAGGTGTATGATATATCTTTCTGTGATTGATATATTTTATGGACACAAAATGTAGCTATATGCTTATGGTTACAGACTGGGATGACTAGTGTAAACAATTATTATCCTTCAACAAAGATAGTGACATGACATGAATTTAGTGTGGTTCAGCCTCCTTAAAGGTGCCCTCCAGTGACCATTTTTTAGTAGACTTATTGAAAAAACTAGTGTTTCTGAGTACTACAGCATTCAATACTCTCCCCACTCGACAATATTTGACCTAATCTGCAAGCTGCTGGCTAAGGGGATTCCCTCCTGTGAAAGCGCCCTCTAGTGAGACGCCATATTTGGCACCATCCTTTAAAATCAATCGCTTTGCTGTCTTCTCCCACACTTCATGATCAGTCCAATTAATAAAACATTCTTTAGAGAAGTGGGCACTACATATATGACTGGATGCAGGTTTTGGATCCCATTTTCTCTTTGTACAAAATTAACCATGCCTTGCATGTGGGTGGATCCTTGATTGGAAATTGATGCAAGGTGATCAAGTGGCCTGGGGTGTTGTTACATCCATATACAACACACCTCTTAGGCATTGCCTTTGCCTAACAGTGACAAAATGGGAACTGTACACACAGGTCTTAATCGTATGAAACACAACTTTTTTAATTCAGCGATCTTATGACATGTAATAGAGCAGAAGTAACAAGTGTGCATGAAAAACATGCTATGTGAGTGTTTGCTAGGGGTTTTAGGTGACCCCTGTGACGTAGGGGGTAATAATCTGCCATGGCGGTTGGCTCAGGAATTTCCCCAGCACCCCTCAACTTCACACTCAACTTACACATGGTTACAATAAACTAGAATGAAAATTAGCAAAGTGATATTTTTCACCGGAGGGCACCTTTAATAAGTAACACAAGATAGGGCAGCCAATATTTGTAAGTCTGATGAGTTTTGACCATGTACAGAGAATGACAAACAAGCTGAGTGTCTTTATGGTGTGGTTAACAAATCGTATATGTCAGGAATCAGGTATCGTTGCTAGACTTGCATACTATATGTGCTGTTGTCGGAGAGGAAACATTGGGTAGTACTGATTCAAGAAAATTTCAAATAACTTTAGTTACTTTACCTATTATCATGGTTATCACTGTGCCTATTGTGGGTGGTGGGTGGATTAGGGCTTTACATCCTGTATTTCTGCACCTGATGAGCTAATTAGGACAGGCAGGGACTATGGCAATGAGATGAAGGATGAAACAGCCATCCAACATTTCAGACTGTTTTGTGTGTCATAAATAATACCCCATTTGAATAATTAAACTTGTTAGTTACCTGAAAAAAAAACTGAAATTTTCTGTAATAGTACTCCATATACTTCATTGTGAGCATGGACTCCAGGCACAGACATTCATTATTGTAATTTTACAGTTAGTGTTGGTTTGTGGGTGGTCCCTCGGCAGCAATGATATGATCATCTTCGAGGAGTCACCTTGCTTAATGTTTTTTTTTTTTTAAATCACTTTACTTGTATCATGTTTTTTTTTATTGGTGGGCCAAATAAAAAAATCTTAACTTAGACTTAACTGGGATTTGATTTCGGGACCCAATGGTTGGAAGCCCAGCGCTACCACTGAGCTAGGCCCCCACCCCATAACTGTGCTTATTAAAGGCGAACTATGAGGAGATGTGATTTGATGACTTTACTGTGATAAGTCATGAATTTGTTGGTAATTCCATATAATCGAATCAAATGAACAGCAGTCTATTGGAATATTGCTGCAATATTTTGTGTGATATTAAAATGAATATTTTTTCATGAATAATTTATGACGGAATAGTAAATGGAAAGGGCTTATTTGCCGTGTGCCAACTTGTGGAATTTTATGATCAATATTTGCGAGGAGAACTTATCGATGTAAAAAATGGTGATTGATGTAATCTGAATCTGACACACAGAAAGTGAGACCAATCTGTCACTAAACAGAATGAGGAATCGTAAAAACAAAAAAGAAAGAGCAAAAGAAAAATAGAAATAAACTCTCGAAGTTCTGATTAGAGGTAGCTTTGGAACAGGTATTATATTTCATTTAAATTTTTCTTAGAGTCTGTTGCACAGAGATAATATACGATACCCAACAAAGTCTATACAGTATTACCCAAAATTATCTCAGATTGCATCATGGAGTATGCAAGTGGTGGTGGGTGGATTAGGGCTTTATATCCTGTATTTCTGCACCTGATGGGCTAATTAGGATAGGTAGGGACCATGGCAATGAGATGATGGATGAAACGGCATCCATCTTAGGCACAACCGGGAACTGAACCAAGGACCCAGTGGTTGGAAGACCAGCACGCTACCACTGTGCTAGGCCCCCACCCCTTGAGTAGGCAAGTCTGGCAGCGACAGCTGACATATAAGATTTGGTAACCACGCCGTAATCAGTCATAGCTTGTTTGTCATTCTGTACATGAACAAAAGCCATCAGACGTGTATAAATTGGCTGCCATATCTTATGTTGCACTTCAACATTACGCTGTTGTTTGTCAGATGCAGATATTTCATTGTACTCAATGTCTATGCTGAGGCGAGTAAAAGATCCCACCCATGGTGTAAATGTGCAACATGGGTGGATTCCTCCTCTCTGTTACCTCGTCAATCAACCATCGATAGCAGCAAGAACTTGCCTTGGAAGGCTGCACTTATAATATCTATCTATCTATCTATCTATCTATCTTTCTATCTATCTATCTATCTATTAGTCTATCCATCATTTAGCATTCACTCATCAGAAATTTAAAAAAAAGGATGCTTTTTTTAAAATTTGCATCTGACAAACAACAATGCATTCCCTGTATGTTCTAACATAGCCATTTTAAAGGTATATCATTTGTAGGTTTACATCATCTTATAAATCAGCAAGTGGCCATGCTGTTAGCGCCAGAGTGCAAGTGTTAATGATTTGCCTGCACATTATGCAGCAAGTGACCATGCTGTTAGTGCCAGAGTGCAAGTGTTAAAGATTTGCCTGCACCATATGCGAGTCAACGAACTGTATGCCAGACGCAAGCTGCTGATTGATAAGATTTACTCACCAAACTGTGATCAGTCACAACTTGTTTCTCTAATGTCAGATGATGTTACCTTTTGATCTACTGCAAATAATTGCATATACTGTATAAATGTATATTAATGCAGTGCTAGTATAGGCTCCCGGAGCACTACAAAAACACATGCATGCCCAAAAATGCTTATAGGGGATTATCAGGGGCTATCAATCTGTCTGTCCATCTGTCTAGCTGTCCATCTGTCTCTCTTTCCATCTGTATAGATGGATGGATGAATGGATAGACGGACATCTATTCTCCTATCAATCCATCCATCCCTCTCCCTCTCCCTCTCTCTCTCTCTCTCTCTCTCTTTCTCTCTCTCTATCTGTATTTAAGGTAGGCTTTTTGCTGACCTGGGAATTATTTTGGGAATAGGGAGCAGCAGGCTGGCATGATGGTTGAGGCCTCTGCTAATTCCATCTTGGCCAGCCCTGCTGAAGGTCCAGGGTTTGATCCCCGGCCTGGGAACTTTTGCATGAACTACATCCCGGCTGGATGTCAATTGCATGGAATGTTAAATAGGTGCCTTGTACTCGGTGTCTAGGCTGAGGCAAATAAAAGATCCCACCCGTGGGGTAAGTGTGTAACATGGTGTAGACACCAAGCCTTATCATCTCATCATTACATCCTCCTCTGCTGACAGTCAGAGTAAGACCAAGTGGCATTGATGAGACACTGACTGCTAAATTTATTTCAGAGCCATTAATTTCACTTAGATGTCTTTCTCCATAACACATGAATGTCGTCTGGAGGAAAACTATGTAATGAGATTTCAATTAAGTAATGTGATAAGAAATGATTTTGCTTTCATTTTTGGCTTTTTAATAAAAGCTTCCACGACAATGAATTAATAGTAGAATATTGCAACAAATATCTGATGCCAAATTCTCTTTTAAATTCTCCCAATTCACTGGATATAAGAGCGAGATAGGCTATAATACAGTTGGGTAAAAAATTCAATTTCACTTTCAATAAAGGATACGTTTGCTAGCTATAATCGCGAACAAATTTATAATCCCACATAATAGTCATTAACCAATTCTTTAATTTTGCTTGTTTTGAAAATATGTTTTTTTCTTTGTGATAAATAATTTTTCATTTGTTAGACTATGCCATAACCTGCAAGCAAAATAATCATGTTTTTTGGAAGTTACTGTAGTTGTCTTGCAATTTTATATACCATACAGCATTCCACCACATATTCTATGGAAAGATACTGAAAATGACTCTACACCATGATACCTCAGCATTTTATGGTAAGATACAGTAAATCTCTCATCAATGGTATGATACCGTAAAATTTACTGTAGAGATAACCAAATATTATTATAAGGTCTCATCGACAGTATTTTACGGTTAAAATCCATTTTAATATTTCAGTAAGCAATCATCACAACTTAATTGATGCGTTTGCCGTAATTTTATGGCAAACATCCGTTTGTCCTCTTTTACGGTAGACCAACTTGCAACTGTAATTTTTGCAGCAAGATACAGTTTAAAAAATTCGCTAGCATCATGCCGTAAAAACTACACAATTATTTTTACAGTGTTGGTCCTGAAGGTGTTAATATATATTCTTTCCATACTATTTCAACAATTCATAAATTCTGATATCAGAGCATGCAGGATAGTTCTATTTTTCATAGAAAACTGGGTATTTTTGTGACATGCTAGATGCCTTGTGCAGTATACAAGTGTCATCACATCTAGTCTTCAGGACTCCATTCAATCATGACTATACTTGGACGAGCAATCACTTTTTCCAATTTTCTCATCTTTTTCTAAGCAATTGGATTAGCCAGAGATTTGATCAATATCAATCCTGAAGCTAGCCCTATCAGCAAATGATACAATTAAGGAAGAAATTGGATCTGCCATCTTTGCTGACAGTGAGATGCAATAAAATTGAAGTAGAGCACCTGATTCTTGTTTAATGTGATTGAGCATTCACCAACGTAATACCCTTGAAATTAAACAGTCAATCCCTGGAAATGGTGTAACTGGATAACGATATGTATGCATTGCATTGCATGCTGAAGCTACATCATTGTATTATATGCCAGAAAGTTTTAAAGGAATGTCAATTTCAAACTTCCAAGATTCTGTTATTGGATTTTTCATAAAGCTTCTTGATATTTCCGCCAGGTGGCTACTGGCAGAATGCTGCCATCCTATTGGTTGCACAGCTTCCCGCCCTGGATTATGATTGGTTGAAACAACCCCAAGCAGCAGCATTCCTAGTGCATTTTAACCTATATTTGATATCTTGTGTTTTAATGAATTTTACTTCTTTTATTCAGTAAGTTGTGTTTATTGAATCAATTGGAACACCCGACTATGCTTTCCATTCTCTTTCAAAGTTGCTGCAAGGTAGGTTTACCCATGACCATGGGCCTATAATTCATATGCAGTCAACCCCCATTTATCCGGCCCTCGCTATCCACAAACAATTGGCTGGGAAAAAATCTACTCAGTGCATTTATATATATTCAGTTATCTGGTTCCCTCATTTATCCGCACAGTTAACTGGAGGACGAAGGTGTGCGGATAAATGAGGGTTGACTGTAACACCTAGCTTCTCCAATGCTATGTTGCCCTTGAAAGTCCTGGGCCTCCTCAGTTAGAATGGTAACACTGTGGATGAAGACCTCAAACCCCAGTGGCCAACGCAGCAGTCTACATTATGAGCAATCTATTTATGTAACGCCTGTCTAACGCTAACTTTATCAGGAAATAAATAATACAATATGATATAGATAATAAAATATGACTACCTACCTGAGAATTTCACGCTGAAACCGAAGTTGATGTAAGGCCAAAATGGCTCCAGTGCTGTGATTATGGCATTACAAACCCATATAAACATCACATCATTTTAAAGACCACCTTGCCGTTCATGCCAGTGAATTATGCATTGAGGGATGTCTTAATCATACTGTATATACTGCACCGACATTTATAAAGCGATGTTCCTATTTCTAAGATGGTTAAATATAATTATAGTATAGTTTTGGGCAAAATTCAATGGTCAAAATTGCCTGGATGAGGTCTAAGCCAGCTGCTTCTGTCCACTTCTATAGTTAAACACACGAGACGCAGATTGTATAAGGTTTGGATACAATTGCTTTATTGAGCATATACATAAAGTCAAGAAATAGACACACAGATAGACGAAACGTAATTAAATAACTTGATACAATGTTGCGAAGAGAAAAGGTGAATGCTTTTTAGAGGGCAAGGGATTGAGTTTATATAGGACAGTCAGCCTGGATTAGCGATGGTCGTTCCTCATTGGCTATCAGCGACCACCTGACTTGCCTACGTTTTGAATACGCCGGAAGTGGCACGCCTGCAAAATGGAAAATCCCTGGACTTCGAGGTTTAACTCTATTTACGTGAGTAATTCTCATCTAATAATTGGCTTACATCTATCACCAGATAAATATAAACCTTTGGTAATGTAAAAAAAATTAATCGAATATATCATAAGTATGTGCTTTTAGATCCGGTTTTAAGTATCCAGCTATGATAGCTTTGGCTAGTTCAATTTGACAAGCCGTTTTTTATGAAACTAACTGTATACATACTAAACAAACAAATATGTGACATTTTCACTTACTCGTATTTTTAGAAGGAAAATACCTTTGAATAGGAAATTTTACCCTGCAGTGACTGCACAACACTTTGCTGGTTTATTGCCTAAATTACACAAGAGACAATTTAATTATCAAGGAGAGGAATTACTTCCTTCCCTTATCCTTTTTAACAAAATAAGTTATTTTTTAATGTCTACAGCTAAATAAACATTATTCATTGCAATGTATATTTTATATTTTTGTTAGATGTAGGACATATAAATTTCATTCTATAATTTCATTTCTATAATTGCTCAATTACATTTGAACAATTATAATGATAGAAAGATAGAAAGATAAATAGATAGATAGATAGATAGATAGATAGATACAACTTTATTTACTGAGGGTTAAAACCTTGTAAGCATTGTTTATCTTCTGCAGGGCCCTCTGTTAGTACTACAAAGCGTTAATACAATCAAATTAAAAGCAAATGTACATGGACTTAAAAATTACATAGATATACACAAAAATTCTTGGAAGAAAAGAATACTTATATATGAATACAAAGCATATAAATACAAAACATAAATTTATGGAACACAAGACACACTGATGCATAGATTGTGATGTACATCTACATATGAAATAGTAGTACAATTGTTTTATTAACTCTAGATATAGATATTAAAGTCACTGTCAGTTCAAATGGCTTCTTGGTAATAAGTGTTATTTATACTGGAAAATCATTAAATGCAATGGATCTCTTTTATTAAGATTATCCCCAGTGCATTATAGATCTACAGGGTATTCAGAGGAACGGCATCTAGCGACAGCCTACTATGTAGACTCATATTAAGACTATATATAGTATTATAAACAGACAGACAGACAGACAGAAAGTATTTATTTTGACCATAAACCTACAATTTACATAAACAAAAAAAATCAAGGAAAACTGGTTATATTATGGTCATAGGAGACATTCACTGAGGCCAAAAGCAGCTGACGTGCATTCCACCTATGAAAATTGCAAATATTAACAGATTTCAACATTTCCAGGCTACTCATGGTGGGTGGGTGGTGGGTGGATGAGGGCTTTAGGTCCTGTATTTCTTATTGGGCCTATTAGGACAGGCAGGGACCATAACTAACTGATTCCATTAATATAATTTTCTTTTAGAAATAACAGAAATCAACTGAACGATAAGGTGTCAAATATACATTAAAATGCACTAAAAATACTTCTGCTTGGATGCACTTTGCTTCAGCCAATCACAGCCAAGGGCGGAAACTTTTTCAGCCAATAGAATTGCAGTATTCTGTCATAGCCACCTGGTGGAATATACAGAACCTTCCGTGAAAACCCACTATTCCACATTGTCCCTCTATTGTCCACGAATTAGGAGCTACCGAAAATACTATCAAGGACTGTATCAAGGACCTAATCCCCACACCCATCCAATCCCACTACTCCGAATGGCTATGAACTATAATACAATTGGATCATGCGTTTCTTTAAACTCTTTCTTTGTTGTTTTTATTGTTAAAATGCATCAACATATAAGCAATTTCATAGATGTAATATAAACTTCTTGTATTTCAGGATGAGGTGAAATAAATACGTCTATGCATTATAACATACATTGTGCAGTACAGATAAAAAAAAGAACATGAGACGGAGGGAGGTAATTGCTTTCTGTAGTCTGTACCAATTAATCTGAAGATGTAGTTGCTCAGACGAGGCTCGTCTGGGTCGTTACGAAAGCAAGAGCTGCGGCAAATGTCTCGTGCTTAATTGAAGCAATACTTCAAGGGTCAGTTTGCTGTTGAATTGGAAATAAGAGGTTTTGTAAGTGCAAAAAAGGTAGATTTCTCGAGTACTTGATGATCTAACTATAGAATGTAAACCAAAGTATATTGTCATTGCATATTCCTTTGAGTTAGAACAATCTCCATATTTTTGGTCAATACGATATAGACTCAGACTCAGACTTACATTTATTCAAGAAAAAAAAAAAAAAACTACTCGAAGTATGATGCATGGTAAAAAAATAAAAATAAATAAACCAAGTATAGACATTTCCAAAAAAAATAAAAAATGAATTAAAAATAAACAATAACAAATGCTGGGAGATCCCGGGAGATATAAATAATACGGTAGAAACTTACAATTAATACCACCCTCAAGACATAATTCATTGGGCTTAATGGCATATACAGACTGCAATAATCCAAACTGTTATGTATGCAGTACAAGGTAGCCCATCAACGAACATGGGATTAAAACAATTAATGTAAATATAGGTAACAATTTGGTACTGTCCTGCTTGTAGCACTTGCAATCCTTACCATGATTTTCCTTTCATTTGTAGCCAATACTCATATATTATAACACCAAATAGCTCATAGGTGGTGGCATGCACTTCAGCGGCTTTTGGTCTTAGTGAATGTCTCCTATGACCATAATATAACCAGTTTTCCTTGATTATTTTTGTTTATGTAAATTGTAAGTTTATGGTCAAAATAAATACTTTCTGTCTGTCTGTGTGTGTGTCTGTCTGTCTGTCTGTCTGTCTAGCTGTCTATAATACTATATATAGTCTTAATATGAGGTGGACCTAATCTAGTCTACATAGTAGGCTGTCGCTAGATGCCGTTCCTCTGAATACCCTGTAGATCTATAATGCACTGGGGATAATCTTAATAAAAGAGATCCATTGCATTTAACGATTTTCCAGTATAATTAACACTCATTACCGAGAAGCCATTTGAACTGACAATGACTTTAATATCAAAAGTGATCTAATTCCACACTGCATATTTATAGCTTAATTGAGGAGTAATATTTAGAACGATCTCAAAAAAAAGAAGCACGAACATAATGCTAATGACTCTCAGCAACTTTTAATGGTGATGATAGAAAGATATGATATACACATATTCTGAAGGTTGAACAGCTGAAGTTTGCAAGGAAATATGCTTTCCAAGCCTGCTCTTACATGAAGATGAGATACAATGGTATTTGATAGGCTTGAGCATCCAATGTATTATAATCATACTGCATTTTGCTACACACAAAGTGGTGATCCCCCCCCCCCCATGATATTTCTCTTTGAACTTTGAATCATTGTCTAATTAGGCCATTCTGAAGAAATAGCTGTTTAATTTCAAGGGTATTATGACGTTAAAAGCACTTTATGTGGCCAATACGATTTTACACTCATCTTCGACAGGGATTTTAAAAGCTCTTCTTCACCAATGTTTAATTGCATCATTGTTATCAAATTGCAACTTTCTAAGTTATTGGCGGTTTAATTTCAATGGTATTATGCTGTTAAATCCTTTTCTTATAACATTAAAACGTGCAATCAAATTGCAAAGTAATTAAGAGCTATTAAGCTACTCCACTAAACTTAGATGCTAAATTGAATAATTATGCAGTTACGCTGTTTGGCTGTTGAAATTCAAGGATATTATAAAAATCCAGTTTGTTTATTAACACTGAAATGCTCAATCCCATTACCCTAGAATTACGCTATTCCACTTTATTGCATCAGCTCACTGTCAGCTTAGAAGGCAGTTCCAATTGCTTCCTTGATTGTATCAGTATTTTAGGTTCGATCAATGGCGAAATGAAGTAACAGAGCCTACACATGGCCAAATGTGCCACGTGCGTTTTCCATGAGAAGAATAAATGCATGGAATGGTTGTTTAGCTAATTATAATGAGGCAAAAACCAAGCGTTTATCCAAACGCATGGAAAACACACGTGGCACATTTGGCCATGTAGGGGGCACAACGACGGTAGTACATAAAAATTATAAGATGAAGTCACTACACCATTGTTGCATGGATGACTTCACAATATTGATGATGTCATCAAACAATACTTATCTCACAGATTAATACAGATCAAGCACTCTTGTAATTAGGACGCGCTAGGCCTGATGAGGAGGCGGATTGTTTAAGGTTTAAATGACATCACAAACAGAGTACAATCATCGATCATTGGACATCGATCATGCGTTCAGATTGATCAGCTTTTGTTGATGTTGTCAATTTGTGATAATTTGCTTTATTCGCAAACTGGGACACTGAAATCATTTTAACTGTCAAAATGAAGAAACTATGGACAGGACAGAGCTATTTCAAAATTTAATTTATAATCCACGAGAGGCATTGAAGTTTGCACCTACTACTCCCAGAATGCCGGGCCTGCCAGGAATTCTTGGGGGAGTAGGCACACTGGCACAGCGTTTACAATGTGAAGTGTAGGGAGTGATGCTTCTTGGTAATCTTCTTTGCTTATCTGCCACTTTGTCAGTGACCTCTTGTGGTACTTTTTCATTGATATTGAACAAATCAGGCTTATCTAATTACTTAGAAAAGAATGAGAAAACGTCCCTACTAGACCAATTGCTCCCCGGGGGTGGGTCCGTGGCTGTTGTTTAATGAGGTTTTAACCCGGAAGGTTTAACTAACTCAATTTACCACACCTATTGCTCCCTAAACAGTCTAACCAATAATAATTCAGACACTCTTGACATTTTATAGATACAAAACCCTCCTTAACTTGTAAACTACCATGAAGAATGCATTTTAACCACAGATATAAGCAGCTACTGATATATGTATTTGTATGCAACCATTATAGAATTTGATGCCACCTTGAGCTAAGTTTCTTATTTGTTTGAATTAGTGGGCCTTTAAAATTCTGCAAGTGCCTGAATAATTCTTGATTGACTGTACACCTAGCACTCCGTATACCTAGCCTGCCGGGACACAATTAATTCTACACACATATGTTTGCAGTAGATCAAAAGGTAACATCATCCGACATTAGATAAACAAGTTGCGACTGATCACAGTTTGGTGAGTAAATCCTATCAATCAGCAGCTTGCGTCTGGCATACAGTTCGTGCACTGCATAACTGCAAGCAAATCGTTCATTCACTGTGAAGGTGATGCAAAGTGTAAATGTATTTTTTATAGTATGTTATACCGCTCAGGCAGTCTCAACCAACTTTACAATTACACCCTTGGCAGGCCTGTTCAAGCATGAGCCTTTCTCAACTACCCGGGAGTATACAGCCGGGCAGCCTTCGCCAGAGCACACAGGCAAAGCACTCTACAATCGCCATCTCTGCCTATAGCCAAGTACCCATTTGCACCTGGGTGGAGTGAAGCAGTGGTTTAAGGAAGATCTGCTCAGTTCTTCCATGCCGTGGCACATACCAGTCACATACTGATTTAAATGACCATGTTAACCAACTGGTGATGTAGCTAAATGATGATGTCTGAATTTATATGAAATATGGATGCACGCCACCAACTTCCCATCATCTACAAAAACATCCCGAAGTCATGTGACACGACTACTGATGAGAGTCACATGACTGCTCATTCATGGTAATGATGAAGTCTTAAGAAGACACAATGAAAGCTTTGCTCTACAACCTTCACTGTGAGCAATCGGTTAAAATTACATACTAGTATGATACTAAAATGGTGGGACAGTTATTCCTGGATGAGCTGATGTAAAATGAAATATAAGCCACTGATTGTTTTTTTTTTACATTTAGATCATTTCATTGTTCGTAATCAAAATTAAAACATACATGTGCCAAGATCATACTAATGATACGAGAAGATGCCAATTATGATATGAGAAATTAAATTGGTGACATGGGGTGGAGGAAATGGGATGAGGGGTGATTATGTATGGTATTCAGATTATTATGTACTAATGTAACAGGGACTAGGTTTGTCAAATGAAACAATTTGTCTCTTTTTTTTTTTTAGTTTAATCTTTGCCACGATCCACTTGAAGTTCCCATGCAAATCGCAATAGAGCCAATGCACCAACCAACAGAATCCTCACCAAGGGAGATGTTCTAAGACGTTTCTTCTATTTTGAAACATAGCACACCTATGCAGCAAACCCTCATGCATGTAGTCCCAGAAAACGTACGGAAACAGTGACGAACTTCTCCTGGCCAAATTCCATGCACTCAGCCAGAATGCTATATTTGTCTTTTTGTAATAGTACGATAAATTATATCACTAGTCTATCAGTAATTCAAAAAACGTATAACTAGGTACATGTAAACTTATCTAGAACACTTAAACAAGGACAGGGTAAACAGGGTTCACACTTAATTTAAGAGTTTCTCATGAAGTGTGAAATCGCAAATGAGTGCACATATACAATAAAACCAGATAAAATCAATTATGATAATTAGACCAATTCAAATTTGCCTAATAGTAGTATAACACATTACATTTCTCGTAACATCAAATTACAAATAATATTCATGTCGTAAACCAGTGATATTGTATGAAAAACAAAGTTCAGCTCAGACTATCTGAAATGTATGCGATGAGAATATTATGCCTGGAGGACCATTATTCTACAACTCATTCAAGATAAATTTGTGAAGTCAAGGAAAAATTTTGAAAGGATGTGGAATTCTGTATTTGATTGACTTTTTAATGGAGCAGTTAATTGATTGTTAATTGCATTAGGTAATCCAGGGTTTTCAAAACCATAAGCTTTCCAATGGGTATAGCTCCTAATAGTGGCAACTATTTAGCTTTAAAAGAGCCTAGTAGCAACAGAAAGGTATGGCTATCCTGAATCAATTGTTCTTTATAATCATAAACACTGTAATTTCACTATTTAGTAATAAATTGGATCTTATTGATGGAATCTTTAGTATCATTGCCTCCAAATATGTCTAAATGCTAATGAATTGTTGATTAATTTTATAATCATTTACCATACACCAAATTTCTTTACAACAGAAAATTGTGTGCTTGGAAGTTTTCTGTCAAAGTATTTTAACCTACAGAGTTATTGTGTCATGTATGCATATAGTATGGTACAACCTCCTCCAACTGATATAAGATATGACAGGACAGATTGGAAAGTCTGATGAGTTTAGACAGACAAGCTATGGCAGATTATGACATGGCTTAACAAGTCTTATTTGCAAGGAATCCAGGCTCACTGCCAGACACGAATACTCTGTGTTGCTAAGCCTATCTGAGTAATTCTCAATATGGCATATTGTAGAGGTTGTGATATCCAGATAAGTAAAGCATATACACAAGCATTGCAGCAATTGTTGGGAAGATGTGGCTGTACAATATAGTACAAGTAAACGTGGCAGCTGGGTGGTCTAGCGGTAAGACGCTCGGCTGCCCCTCTGAAGGACCCGGGTTCAAACCCAGGCTCGGGCACTCTTTATGAGCCACATCCCAGCCTGGATGTCGTTGGGATGAGACGTTAAATTGGCGGTCCCTTGTACTCAGTCTCTATGCTGAGGCAAATAAAAAATCCCACCTATGGGGTAAATGTGTAACATGGGCAAACTCCTCCTCTCTCTCACCTCATCAATCAACCTTCGACAGCGACTAGAACTTACCTTAGAGGGCGGCACTTTCCATATCTACCTACCTATAAAGATTCATTTTATTTTGATATCACATGTCTAAGCCGAGTGGACATGGTACTAATTAATATACACTGAGAATTCTTCCAACTAGAAAGTTACTAACAATGGCTGATTCTAGGCAATTTGACTGGTTATGAATGACTTACACCTATCCCACTCCCATAGCCAACAAGGTACCCACACAGGGAGCTAACTCCCCAGTTCGCGTTAACTGATTGTCTTCAGGGAGTTCCCTCCACATAAATTCATATGATATATCCTATATAGATGAAAGATATAGATAAAGTATTTTGAATCTTGAAGTTAGACCACGATAAGCTAATAAGGTCTCTACTTGAAATGAATGAGTCCTCAGTCAACGTTTGCTTAGTGGGTAAGTCTTTAGCCATTTTAAGCTAACTGGATGGGCCGCAATAGACTTATGACCCACACCTATCCTATAATATGTACGACATTGCATGTATATGACTTTGTATGTATGTGTATTTTTTTTTTCATTTAAGTAAACTTTCTCGATTCTTGATTCTTGATGGACAATGTTCCAAGAGAAGTTAGCCTGCATGTGAAAAACTTAAACCTCTGTGGAGGTTAATTCATGCCTAAAGGGTTAAAAGCAATGGCCAGATGAATGAATATTAATATTTGATGATACTGAATAGGATGTATTTACTATTGATTTTATTTTTCTAATTCAATTGAAGCAAAGAGAAAAATTAAGAATTAAAATAAAATACCAGTTTCTAAGTTACCTCTAATCAAAAGTTTGTGAGTTTATATCTCTTATTCTTCTCATTTTTGTACCCTCAGAATGATAAATTAGTCCTGCTTCCTCTGTGTCACTTAAAGGTGCAATGTCTGTCAAATTTGCACATTAAAATAATGATATAAATCAATACTGCCTTCTTGTCTCATGATATTTTTCACCATTACATATCCACTTTTGCACAACAATTTAGTTTTAATTTACAATAAATAATATAAATATAAGTTTTTCATGCCAAACCCAGTGATGACGTCACAATACTGAACAATGGTGATGATGCCATTTCCATTGAGTTTCCAATGTTTTGGTCTGGATTTTCTCTCAATGTATAATTCATTTTTTAAGTAATTAATGTCTTATAAAATCATTAATTCACACAAATTTAGTGTGCCTTGATTAATAAAGGTAATTTTCAACTGTTTGATAGCATCTTAGAAAATTGCAAATTTGACAGATAGTGCAACTTTAATTGATTTTGACCACAACCCACTTTTCATTTGTCATTGGACATTTCCCTTTGCAAGTATCAATCACTGATTCCCAAAAGACCCAAGAGATTGGCATTTTCATTTGGTATCAATAAACCATTCATGAAAAAGTATTCTTTGATTTGAAGTTTTTGTGATTTCACGTGAAATACTGCTGCTGCAAAATCCCAACTGCCTACTGTGGAGCTTGCTTTGAATGACAAATAAGCCATGAATTATTGCAACAAGGTGCACAATTAAATCACACACATTTGTATTGGTTGCAATTGACTGTTGTTAGTGAGTTCTTTTAAAATTATCAATTAGTTGTTTTAATTGCCCAGGTACTGTTATCTGTTGATGGATAGGTGGATTGGGGCTTTACGTCCTGTATTTCTGCACCTGATGAGCTAGTTAGGACAGGGATGGACCAGAATGAGGCTATGGATGATGTAAACAATCAAGATTTTTTATTAAAAAGCCTATAGTGTATAATCATCATCAGCAGCCAAGAATAAAAGACGTATAGGCCTATTTTGATATAGACGTCTATAGGGGAGAGTTGGGTAAGATGAGCCACTTTTTGGTTTATAAGGCCAAGGGGTCTAAGTATAATTAAAACAAAGATTTTACTAAAATTCTGAGGGTGTTTTCAGCATGAAGCACTGGAATGTCTAAAGCAGATGTGATGACCTGATGATCAAACTGCCAACTGCACTGAATAATTTTATGCTGAAAAATATTGCCATCTAAAATGTATGAAGCAATGGCTACTTATACCCTGCTTTCAACCTAGGCTCGACCAGGAATTGAACCCGGTACCCAATGGTCGGAAGCCCAACGCGCTACCACTGAGCTAGGTACAGTCCTTCTATGCCATAACTATAATCATATCCAGATAACATTATAAATCACAACATTAGTAAGCAATTACCTCTTTAAGTATGTACCACACTCAAACAAATCACTGTAAAAAAGGCTCATTGCATGTTATTTCATTTCAATCTATAGTGTATCCAACCTTTACAGCAATGACTGTAATTAAAACTGTTCAATAACTGTAATTTAACAGAAGATATAAAAGTTAAAAACAGATATGTCTCTCGGTGCTTCTGTGTTTGTGGACACTTAAGTGAACATTGTCTAAAGATAAATATACTACCATGATACCTATCTATTGTTTTGGGAGGGATATATAACCAACAAAAATGTTAGTTAACTCCCTGTTGTACTCGGGATAAAAATATTACTAAATGCCTCAAAGTGGAAAATCAACTCAATAATCAAAACAGATTGTTACATCAGTTTAAAGTTTTGGCAACATTGATTGGAGGTATATATACTTAGACTTCTTAACTGAAGAGCGCAGGTCAATTAACCTAGCAAGTTACCGTAGTTGGGGCCATTGCGTGTAGAAATTCTAAATTTATAATTTATATTTTCAATATAGCGAGATTAGAAAGAGGAATAGGATGATACCACAAAATTATGTCAGCATCTAATTTAAACATTTTGTTGAATTGACATCTTCTAGCTGGATAAAACCAATGTGAGAAATGAGCAAAAACAGTCTCAACTTGCAGGTTTCCACATTTCACATTTCCGAACCTTCCAAGTACATGAGGATCAAGAAGTCATCCACTTCGTTCACAAGCAGGAAGACCAGCATTGGCAGCCAGATCCATTTCAGGAAATTGTTTCTTCACCATCAAGGTGTCCCATGAACATTTGTATGATGGATGAAATTGGACAAGCACGTTCTTTCTTGGGTAATTGGAGTAATAAACTTGTTGCACAGTGTGTTATGAGGAGCTATACACACTTCAAAAGTATTCTTATTCTATGGAGATTGTAAACAGTAAATGCAATGTGTTATGAGATGCCTCAATTTTTTCCACAGTTTTATTAATTGGTAACGGTGGAGCATTTAGTATCCAACTAAAAATACAATTCAAAAGTTCGCAGTGCATATAGATTAAAGAAAGATATTGATATACTACCAAAAAATATATCAATATCTATCTTTGATCAATGTCCTTGTTCAGTACGTTGATATAACTTCGCTACATGGCCAAATGTGCCATGTGCGTTTTCATGCATTTCATAAATTTGATATTCATACCTTCTGGTACGCATGAAAACCATGTGTTTTATGAACACATGATATCCATGCGGCAATGCATGAAAATCATAATATATTTGACAAATTTACCTATCTGCAGATGTAAAGGAAGTAACAATTGTCTTAAATACTACACAGTAATTAAGCAGACAAATGACTGATAAAAGCAGACAGAAAGTCATTAATCTTACCTGATCTAATCTGATCTAGTCTAGTCTGGTTTAATCTAATCTAAAATTTTGGACCAGATCACATAAAAACAAAATTGTTTTTTTTTTCTGTTTTTTCTTTTAAAAGTAGTTTTTTTGTCTTTATGGCAAAAAGTTTTGTTTTGAGTGCATGGCCAAACAATTTGATATAAATTTAGTCCAATTTTGGTTGAGATTGGATTGATGCAATGACAAATTCCAACCAATAAAGTGATTCCAATTCCGCCTTGTTATGCCTTCAAACCCAAACAGCGTCGATCGAAAAAAAAAGCCCAATTCACTCTTAAATTGCATTGGGGGGTAGGATTTCCTGAAACTGATTGAATCGCACTGGCTTCTAATTGAATAGTAAGAAATAATCACATTTTTAGGTAACTGATAATAGATGACAATGTCAATGAAATAATAAGGTTCATGTGTTGGAAATAGCTGCAGCTCATTATAGAAATCTCATATTCATGGACCAGATCACATTTAAACAAAAAGATAACACAAAGATTACAACAGATTACATGGCCACATAAGTGGAGATTATGTGGTTACGTGAACATTTTATATCCACAGAGATGGTCACGATCTTCTAAGGTATTAGTTATTAACAATTGGTAATAAGTGGTAATGTCAGCACATATCTTATAATTATTATTATTAGGTTTATTCATACTTAATGGTATACATTTGAAAGATTGAATTATAGTATATACAGGTATTGTTAACTAATACATAATCTGTTATCATAAAATCGATTTGCTCCTTGGAGAGCAGGCAGTCTAGTATATTGTCTCTCACTTGTGTGAGCTCTGTTACCACCTCAGCTATATACTTGTTATGCTGAGATCGACACTCATCATAGCAACATTGCTCAATGCTCATTTGGATGACATGCTTGTTGCTTTGCTGAAGAAAGTTGATATCAAAGTTCAAAATCTCACATAAATGTCTTAAGTTCCTAGCAAATATGCAGTCTGAAGTTCTTATGCATGACAAAATCCCATGAAGAGTGTGACAGTTAATTTGCGAGCAAAGTTTGCAAGCCTGAGAAAATAGAAGAAGTTAAATCTCAGATTATTTCCTAAGATTTTATTTATTACGTAACTGGTAATGACATGTAATGTCAACAAAATGATCTATTTTTGCTTATAAAGAGTATCAACTGATTTGAAATGTAACATTCATGGTTAGGAGTCTCATTTTCTGGCTGAAGCTCCGGAACACACAAATAATCAATTTGCTAAATTTTGATCCAAAATTCTATCCGATTGGAAAACAATTCGTTGGTTGATTTGAAAGATACCTACAATAATAAGCACTTGTAATTTACTATACAAGCCATTGACTCTACAAAGGAAATGTAAAAAAATTTCACCAACCTACTGTGCACTATAATCAGTATAAGATTTACCATAAAGGAGGGTATTATCGACAGGGCAGGTATTTTCGACACTCACATTAGAATGTTAACCATTTTTGTTAACATTCTAATGTGAGTGTTGAAAAATACCTGCCCTGTCGATAATACTATCCTTTACGATATATAAATAAAAATTTTAAGAAAATATTTTGCCCTTGTTTTTAGCCAGTATTCCTTTTAAAACTTGTCAAGCATCAAAATAGCCACTTGTGCTAAAATTATTTATAAACTAACTAAGAAACTGGTCACCGATGTACTAAACGCAAACTGTCAACTTCACTTTTGTGCTGATGGCGCTATATAAGGTGTCTACGTGGCCAAATATGCCACGTGCGTTTTCCATGAGAAGGATAAGCGCATGGAAAACGCATGGTTTTTGCCTAATTAAAATGAGGTGAAAACCATGCGTTGAGCCAAATGCATGGAAAAAGCATGTAGCACATTTGGCCATGTATAGCAGGTCATATTTCCTCACACAATAAGTTTTCTGCTCCCCCAAGAACCCATGGTTATCAGTTATATTTAGTGAGTACAAATGGGACACATGGGGCCATTTATCATATGATATTTTCTATAGCTTGACTTTTTACTCATGCTAAAAAATGTATGATACCTTATGACACTCAGAACATGGCCATAACTGCTGAGTAAATGCATGTCTACCCCTATAAAATTTCCCCAATATGAGCCTCTTGACATTTGTTTTGATTTCTTGCATGATAGCATATGTATGATATGTATGTTCATACTTAGACTAAGAGACATATACCATGAAAATGTGTACACGCATGAAAGTTGTATGAATGCATAACAGCCGCTGTCATAATCACATTTTAGTGTGTATTATTGGGATGTGTAAACTCTCTCACTATGTTCGTGACTAATATATACAGCAGAGCAGGGTACATGTAGGCAGTACAGCTATATGGTCTTGTGCATGGTTGAGCTATTGAGGAGATGGCTTTATTGTACCACTGGCCAGCTCTGCTGAAGGTCCTGGGTTCAAATCCTGCCCCAGGTCACTCTTCATGAGCTGTATCTCAGCTGGATGTTGGTGGCATGAGACATTGAATAGTGGAATTTCATGGAAGGTTCTCTATATTTCCACCAGGTGGCTACAACATAATACTGCAATTCTATTGGCTGAAACAGTTCCCGCCCTTTGCTGTGATTGGTTGAAGCAAAGTGCATCCTAGCAGGAGTATTTTTAGTGCATTTTAATGTATATTTGACATCTTATCATTAAGTCGATTTCTGTAATTTCCCAGAGAATATTATATTAATGGAATCAGTTAGTTATGACCAACTATGTCTGAAAGCAAAATGAGTAATAAGATGAGAGGAAAGACTTATCTCTTATCTCATGGTTTAAATGCCTAGCTTTATTATTCAATCATTACGTCTGCCTCAGACAGCTGGTCATATAAGCTCTAAGTTTAAGAGCACACTTGAAGTCTACACTACGTTACAGATTTACCACAAGGGTGGGTGATTCACTTGCCTCTGTATAGACACCAAGTACAATGCACCTGGCACCTTCAGAGCTGAATTGCCAGATAATGTTTTATAAATCGCCATTAGGCCACCCAGTCGCTTACCACATTTTGTCACAAATGATCTTTCGCTTATTTTGATATAATATACTAGTTAAGTGATGGATTACGTAATTTAAATAAGTAAGCATGTTTTACTTTATGAATGGCAATAGTTATATAGAGCACTAAACCAGTGTTGGTTCTGTGGGCATTTTTTACATATTGCAATATAGTCATTTATAATAATGAATCTTGCCTGTGTGGTGTGTGACTTAGCTCACATAAATGTGAGATATGGCCCTATTATTGCCTTCACAGCTGCTCTGGTCCCACTGCATGGACTTCATACCCTACACAGTTAGTTATACAATGGTTACATGTGAGACATGAAGATATGTACACCCGAAAATGTCAATGTACAACGAGGCCGATAGGTCGAGCGGTACATGTACATATCTCATGTCTCACAATGTAACCATTGTTTGATTGTTTTGTACCACTGAACCCCATCCAAGTGTCAGAAACAAAAATTTATACTTTACAGTTATTCTACTTCTCCATTACCATTCTCGCTCCATCTACAATTCGTGTAATTATGGTTGTCGGATGAAAACTCATGGAGTTATTAAATAAAATATACGAGTACGTCAGACCGCTATTATTGCCTGCAGTCGTTGAATGCATGATTTCTCACGCGACATTGCATCAGGCCCCGCCCACTTTCTGCCAGCCTACCAATCGCAGCCGGTATGGCTCATCACTGTTGTACATGAGGATTTGTACAATGGCGTACCTAATATTAAATTGCACTGGTGAGTGGTACAAAATAAGTGGTACATCTGAGAGAGTTGACCTTTCAAGAAGTAGATGTATGTACACTCTTAGAGATCTATACATTAGCTTTTTCCCCTGAACTTTCTGGGTTCGAAGCTTAGTGGAATTTGACTTTATTTCAAGCCAATTCATAGACTTTGAAACTAAATGCCAGGGGAAGGAAATCATGTGAATCCAGGACTCCCATTGGTTGAGGGGCTAGCTGCCTTAGCCAATGGGAGTCCTGGATTCACGTGACGTCCTCTAGAGTTTAGTTTCGAAGTCATTGAAACTTGCTGTTATGGCATTTCAACAGAAACATTAGAAAATCACTGGGGGAAGGAAGTATGGCATCATAGATTTCATAATGAAAAATAACTCACTTATATTTTCTTTCTGTACCACTTCTGTACACAGTACAATGTTTTAACCAGATCCACTTCATAGCATTTGGCCGTATATGACACCATGGTAACTATGGACAGCATCTGCATGTTGATTCCCAAATTATGTAGGACACGCAAACTGGAAAGGGGTTCTCCTGTGACAGCGTCCAGCTGTATGCAAAATTGATGGGTATCTTTTTATACATTTCCAGTCTCATGCATATATTAACTAAATAAGCACGCAACAGTTTTGTGTCATTTATAATTCACTTAAGGGGGGTTTCACACATAGCCGGATCAGACGCAGGAGCGTCCCGGAGGACAACTCTGGAATACTCCCGCATACTCCGGGGAAAGGCGTATAGACATCTTGTTCATGTCCGGGATTGTCCGGGATTGTCCGGCATTGTCCGGTAACACCGTGGAACTCCGGCAAAAAAATTAAACATGTTTAATTTTTCATGCCAGAGATCCCGGAATAGTTAAATCCGTGTTGGTCCGTGTAGATCCGTGTAGATCCGTGTAGATCCGTGTAGACTCCCAATATACTCCGCCGATCTCCGGGAATCTCCGTATTGACTACGGCATATCTCCGGCTACATCCGGCGTCAACCGGGCATGAATATTTCGCCGCCATTAACGCCGGAGAGTACAAGGAGCCACAACGGATCCACACGAATGAACACGGTGTAAAGACCGGTGATATCCGCGAAGGCACCGTGAAAATCCGGTTCACTCCTCACTCTAAACGGGACAGTCGTGTTAGCTCCGTGTTGCTTCTTGTTGAGACCGTATTGACATCGTGTACACTTCGTCAAACATTTATTTTTTGTTGACATTTAACAGCTCTTTGATCCCGGAACCCACCGGAGGTAATAAAATGTTACTCCAGGACGCTCCGGCGTCTGATCCGGCTATGTGTGATCCGGCTATGTCTGATTAATTGGCATATTTTTCTTGCTTTTCTCCACAAAATTATTGAAAATATCTTAAGAGTAAACTACTAATTTCTTGGCGAAAAACATGCCTCTTCAGTCAAATTTGAGTAATTTTGTGGTACATTACAGTCAGTTAGTTTTGTATATAATATATCCATTAGTGCATAGGTATATATATACACTGTATGCCTAAATGTGCACCCACAACCAAGCCTTCAGTCACATGCAAACTGCACTATTTGCGGATGACATTCTTTAAGGATTATGCAGTTGCATCTTTTCTATCCTCAATAAGATATCTTCTGTACCCAATTTGGTCTCCATATATGTTCACCAAATGTAAACTAGTCTTATTTACAGCATTTCTTGGAACAGAATCACTGGATGATTGGCATAGGTCTATTTACTGTATTTCTTGGAACAAAAAGAAACAGAATCACTGGATGATGTATTTCTTGGAACAAAAAATAACAGAATCACTAGATGATCGGCAGCATAGACTTACCAGACTCAGGGAACATAACGTAGTGTGTGGTACCTTCCGGATAGATATTTATTCCTGAAGATGTTTGTATGGATTATTTGGACCAAGATTTATATAGGATATGCAGTACTGCTTATAAAAAATGTCCAGCTGTAGCTATCCAGAGCCATAAACATCTTTCTGGAGCCTCAACGAGCTGTACCAGGCTACTGGTTCATTTACAACTCAATTCATAATGAAATTGTTATCTATTGTTGATTTTTCACATTCAAAAAGAGAGTGAAATCAGACTTGTTGAGTAAATTATAACCAGATTTAGAATATTTCCATTTGTTTGGGTACATGTATTATAACTGTTGATATCATTGTTGTCATCCTTCATTAAAATATTGTAACTATTTTGTATTGAATGTTACAAATATTTAGTTTATTTCTAAAAATACAATTTTATTGTTATTTACTGATTTGATACTACTGTTTATTTCTAAATATTCTGTAATTTCTTAATATGATAAAGACATATGCACTTTTGGTCTACGTCTACCAATAATTATAATGAAATATGTTGTATTATTGTTTCATTCTACTTTTTGTGAATATTTTTGTCAATTTGGTCACTCAGGATTTATCATCATAATTGTTGTATTACAATCCCTAGTAGTTGGCTAATGACCAGTAAAATTCAGTGTTTTTGAAGAAACCCTACGTAATCAGCCAACCACTAAGGCTTGTAATACAACAATTATGATAGATTTCAGGCATGTAATGCATCAAAAACTGGCCTTCAGTCAGCTGACAGTTGCGTGTAAGTCATGTTCAGAACACTTTCGGAATAGTCAGTTTACTAATCAGATTGTAAAACCAGCCAAGGTCTATGTCTATAGAAATCTCAAAAAATTACCCTGTTTAAATAAAGGTATGTTTGACCAGCTACCAGAGGGAGATGTAACGGTGAGATGATAAGGCTAGTCCCACATCATAATAGTATACATTTACCCAATGGGTAGGGTTTTATACTTGCCTCAGTATAGTCACTCAGTACAGGGCACCAACGAGCTGAAGGCTTAATAACAGGTTCAATCTTGGGTAGTATAATGTGCAAACTGTACAAAAGACCTGTGGCAGGAGGTTTACAAGTAAAGTAAAAACTGGATGAATAATTGATCTATTAATGAACTATCACAAACAGGCTAAGATACTAAAATCAGTTTGTTGATGAAGTAAATGATATTGTTTGGATGATTATATCAGAATTGGCATCTGTAGGCAGTTTTATCTCCAAATAAAAGTAAATTAAAAGTTATTGGGAGTGGTGTTGTATTACTAACACTATTTAACAAGACCTGTATATTGTTGGAATAGTTCGGACATTCAGGGAGAAAGTGGTTAACAGTTTCTGCTGAAGTGCCACAGTTACAAAATGGGGAATTAATACACCCTTTCACATATAAGTGAGCATTAAGATCCGAGATACCAAGCCGGAGCTGTGCCAACATAACTTCTGCCTTTCGGGGTAATCCCAAAGGCAGAAGTGAAGGTTTCAATAATGAAGTAATTTTTATTTCAGTCTGCTTAATGTTTTACATTTGGACACCAAAGACAGGCCAAATATCTGTATCTATATGACAGACTGATTAAGTCAAGACTCAGATGACTGGTACTATGGGAGAACAATTATCTCGTTGACAACCACTTGTCAACCAGTTGTCAGAGACAAACATTCTGTAATTGGATGTCCCTCTTCAACGAAAAAAGTGGATGGCAAGATCAAGTATTCACAGAAAAACAATTCCCATTTTCGGAAAACAATGAAAGAAAAGATTATGAATAACTACGAGATAATTATAATTTTACTATTATTATACTATGGGTAGACTTACTATATAGACGTACTGGATAGACATATATCATAAGGCATAGCAATGGATATAATTTTTCTATTGTAACTGTTACCATTTAGGGTATAGTAATAATATGTCTCTGTAATTCCCGCTTTATATATCACACCGAAAATTTCTCCTGTCTTTGACCACATTTTACATTAACAAAAATGCAGAGTCAGCCTGTCGTCAGTTTGGTGTCATGGCAGATCGACAGCCGAGATATAATTAGTTTCATTAAAAACGGCCTGTCAAATTGAACCTAGACAAAGCTAGACAACTTCTGCTATATGGTAGGAGTAGACAGAAGTGGCTTGCTTCAGCCAGTTATAGCTACCGCCAGGAATAGGTTGCTACAGCTGTCTAGAGTCGACCATATTTTATGAAATTAACTGTAACGTGCTGGATTGAGGCAACATCGAGGCAGAGCCAATGTATTATCTGAGAACAATCCTACTCTTTTGTCGAACAAGCCACAAAATCCATTTTTTACTCTCTTCTCTGGATAATATACAATGCTCCCCCCCCCCCCCAACCACCGACCACCTCAGTATTCATAGGAGGTTCCCAGTCCAAATAAACAACAGTTAAGTCACATTTTGTGGGTATGAATTAACAAGGAGTGAGCAAAAGTCAGGCTGGGATAGCCTTGTAATACAATATGCACTCTCTAGGTCTGCCACTCCTACTCACCCAACACAATATATGACCCCAGGGTCATGGAGTGAATGAAAGCTCATATTTAAAGGAAATATGAACTGAGAAAAATACTCCCATAGCCGGTGGCACAATTGGCAGTTTCATTCATGCTGCACCATTTGTTATCACAAAGTTCCATGTCGTATTTCTATTATGTTGGTAGACGAAAGTTACTCATACGCATAGTATCCCGATAACATATATTTATACTCCACCACGTGACCTTTTCTATAGTTGTGCAAACTGAACTGTCATGAGTAATAAACAAAAAATCAAACAAATTAGTAAATATGCCTAATGGAGTATAAGTTAGTTATATCCCTCACAGTCAGGAGTTAACTGACATTTTTGTTGCTTACATCTACCGTCTTCGGTGTCGGGACATAACCAACAAAAATGTTAGCTATCTCCCTCCTTTTCGGGATATAACTAATACGTAACATCGGCCGAACATTGGCCCGCAGTTGTGGATTCAGATTCAATATCGGCTCAGCTTCAGTTGACATAGGCACTTATCGGCTGACTTTGCCCTGTCTAGCTACTCTTTATCTGACACGCTATCCCATATCAATGAAGATTATTATGAACTTATATCAGCCATCCTGTAGAAATTGATTCAAATTCGTTGAGGTCGTTACAGCAGCATCTTGTGTTAAACCTTGTTGTAGGAACTGGTGTACATCTAGACCGAGGAACTCATCCTGACCGCACGCCGCTGTCGGCTCTGGTTCATATTGTGACATTTATAGTGAGCGGCCATTGGCTAGCGCTCACAAAATATCAGATAATGAATAAGAGCAAAGCTAACATCAGATTTCTCGGGCTTATGTACATCCAACAAATTGAGCCAATTAAAATAGATCTTAACTCAAATAAAACAAAGCTCCAGAGGACGTCACGTGAATCCAGGACTCTCAATGGCTAAGGCATTATCTTGGCCAATGAGAGTCCAAGATTCACTTGACGTCTTCTGGAGTCCGAGTCGATGGATTCTGCTGTAATACTCGTTGACGTTGGAGCCAAAATTATGACAAGGAGCCAAAATTATGACATGAAGCCAAAATTATATCAGAATTTTTATGTTTTGACTTTAGATTGACCACTCAGTGACTAAACTGTTAAAACCAACATGCACTATCAGACCAAGTCTAACAAAATGAGTCTGCTATTCACTGGATATGGCACAGGTCCTGAATGTATGCTGATCACTGAATCCAGATTGAACTGATTGGTCCACCAGATGTGATACGCCATGGCCTGTTTGTTATTCTCATCTGTTCACAGAAGATAATGTGACATATGTAGTTAATTTTGTAGTATATGCTAACTTTTAGACATAATTTATCGTAAACCCTATTAGTCAAATCATATGGTGAGTGTTATTCAAGTTAGACTGAGCTATGGACGTGCACAGTCCTCCTGAATACTAAAGCTTAAATTAAAAAAATATTTAACAAAAATTCTGCCAATGAACACAGCCTGTTAGTATAATGTAAAAAAAAATCAGTTGCTAAATTTGGAGATGTTTGACTTTTGAATTATTGATTTATCTTCCCTGAGAACTTCACAATAACTGGGTTTAGAAAACCTGAATTAATGTATATTCATAAAAGAGAAGATGCTGTCGAACCAAAGGCCACCCCAAGTATACTTGGCCCTCATTTGCGTCGGAGTTCACAGAATGAGGGCCATGCAGCAGTCTTTATATTGTTCTGTGGGATTAAATGTGCACACAGTTTTACAGCCTTCCTACCTATCAGAATCTATTTTATACTGAAAAATAATGAGTGCACACACTATAATTAATCTTGACATGCTGTTATTTTTCCACAATCATAATTTTCATGCAGTGAATCAGCAATTTCAACTTCTGCTTCTTAAATTTGTTAAATTGTATAACTGAACGACTTAGTCATTGCCGATAATACCTTATTACTCATTTTCAAAGGATATGAAATGGTGATAGTAGGCAGTGATGCGTATATACTGTTCAGGCAATATTTGTTCAACCTGTTGCAAAATACAACGAAAAATGACAGGACTGCTGCCAGGCTAGAATGACCCCATGGACGCAGCAGTAACTTGTATTTTATGGAATTTGTTTAATTAAACTCTGAACAGTCTTTCTGCTATTGCAGGTTTCAGTTAACAGTGGTTAAGGACACATCACTCCTAAACTTGCCCCAAAAAGGTTTAACACATATTTTACCATATATTTTACCAATCCTCGAGTATAATTGTGAAATATGGTCCAGTAACAAACCTGTAAATGAACTAGAGAAGGTACAGTTAGGATACCTAAAAAATATGTTTGGAGTTAGGAAACAGGCCTCGTCACAAGCTGTGTATGGTGAGACTGGCAGATTCCCATTACATGTCTGACAGCAGTTTAGAATGATCAACTGCTAGAAAAACTGCCAGCTAATGATATTCTTAAAAAATGTGGAAATGAGCAAAAAGATATGCACACTTCTGGTAATAATGCTTGGGTTGGGAAAATTATTCATATGCTCAATGAACATTATCCACAAGAGACCATTTAGGACTTGTAAACAATGAGCTAGAATCCATTGCTAATACGTTCAAATCTAAAATCTATGAGAAATGTCAGGAAACTATACTAGCTGAAATCAATGACTCTACACTACAGCCAAAACTTAGAACTTATAAACTCATCAAGACTGATAACAGGCTAGAACCCTACCTTCTACTAAACCTTAGCAGAAAAATGTATAATAAAATAGCCAGATTTAGAGTAAGCTCACATAATTTACAAATTGAAATAGGTAGACACGAAAAGCCTATATTGCCAGCAGTTGAGAGATTATCCCTTAAATGTAATATGCATGAAATCGGAGATGAAAAACATTGGCTCATAGTATGCCCACATAACACACTTAAGTCGTGAGGACTTCTTTAAAATAGCTAACGATCACATAGAAAATGTTGAGCTACTAAACAATGAAGACAAATTTAAAACCATCAAAAGAGCCTTTTGTACTTATATTAACATTTATTAATGAACAGTATTAACTACAGTAATATGTGTATTTAGGGTCACTGTATACATGTGATAAATGAGTGTATATATATATTTATTTAACCAATGTATGTAAACAAAACTTAATGCTCTTATTATTGTGCTATTTTTAAGCAACGGAGACCATGGATATGTAGATAATCTATTGATAATGTATACCTTTAACTTTTATACCATGTATATATATATTGAATATAGGAACAGTGAGTAGAAGTAGACTTAATAAATGTTTTTATTAGTTATTTTTGACAAATGTATCATGTATGATATTACTGTGTCAATAAAAGCATAAACAATATCATAAGTATCCTCAGCTATATATATGGGTAGGCTAAGTCTCTGACCAACAGTGGCAAGTTGTAAATTTTGACTGATTGATGCATCATCACATTATCATACCATTTATAGTTTAGTGGTTTATACTTACTTTAAATACGTATACATTTGTCCCATATACTGTTGTTTTGGTATTTGAGAGGGTGACTCTTCAAAAGCGATGGCGGGTTTAGTGCAGTATAGCGGACCCAAATGTATCCCCATATTTGGCACCCATTAAAAATTTTAATTTATCAAAAATTTCACAAGTTTGAAGTTCTAGCACAATACAAATATCATTTGGTGTAGATAAGAAAAAAAATAATTAACGCTGTCTTTACCGTGAAGATGAAACCGCTGTCATAACTGCAAGCATTGTTACGCCATAGGCCTGGCAATGAGGCTCGTTAAATATGGTCATAAATCTGGGTCCGCTATACTGCACTTTTTCCGCGATGGCTTGTCTGTCTTAGAGAGTCCCTCCTCACTTGTAACATATTTTGTACAAGTGGAATAAATAATCTGAATCTGAAGCAGAATCTGATCGTTAATTTGGATCTTAATGACTGAGGGGGTGGCCTCCACTTTAGTCCCTCCTAACTCCATCGTGTAAATGTGTCTGAGTCTGGCCCTAAAACAGATAGATCGTCTGTGGTATATTATTCTTGATGACTTCATCAATGTCTGGGCAGGACATTGGTATCCATGACAACTGGTTGCCATGGAAAAGGAATGTGTCAGCAAAAGGGATTGGTCAAGAGATCCGTTTTGTGCAGGAATGTTGGGTATAACATGTTTCTGAAAAATCATTGTAAGATGTGCTGGGCTTTCTAGCCTTTTGCTACTGAAGCTGTTTTTGACTGACAAGTTAGTCAGGCTTAGTCATGTACTTGATAAGGTCCATGGAAACTTTAGCAATTAACCTGCCTTTGGTTATATAATTTATTACATTTTGTGTCATATGATATTTAGTGCAACTCTGGTTTGCGAAAACATATTTCCAAAACTTTGTAATAAGTTATTTTATTAAAAAATTCTATCTAGACAGATTTTCGGGGACGTCCATAGAAATCTGCAATTTAACCCTTTTCTAGGTTGTCATTATTTTAATTGATGCAGAAACTTTAGCAATCGTTTGCAGCAAACAAGAGGTTACAGACTGCCACACACTTGCATTCTGATGGAGAAATTCACCACTATCATGGTAATGTTACGAACTATCTTTTCTTTATATAGTGACCTGAATCTGAATGAATTATTAGACTGTTGCTTAATAAATATTCATTTGTGAATGTGAATGTCAACAGAATCAATAAATGTAACCAAAGTTAAACCAATTTGGCTTTCATTGCCAATATCCTGCCCTTTAATGATAAGATAAATAGTATCAAAAGCTGAAGATTCTTTGGAAAATTCGAAATTGGTTTCTATCACGATTAGATCTTCTTCAAATCTGATTCAGCCAAAATTCAAATCATAACAAGCATCATTGAAATGTTCCTTCATGTTTAAATCGCACGTTATCTATTAATTACAAGAAACATGACTTGATTAAAAACTGGTCTGAAGTTAAATGTCTCTAGAGCGGCTTACTTTTAGGCCTATATTGAGCAAGAACAAAAAAAAAGAGATATTCATAATAGAGAGCTTTTAGACACCTAGAAAATTATGAAATGATATGGGAGAGGAGAGGAGAGGAGAGGAGAGGAGAGGAGAGGAGAGGAGAGGAGAGGAGAGGAGAGGAGAGGAGAGGAGAGGAGAGGAGAGGAGAGGAGAGGAGAGGAGAGGAGAGGAGAGGAGAGGAGAGGAGAGGAGAGGAGAGGAGAGGAGAGGAGAGGAGAGGAGAGGAGAGGAGAGGAGAGGAGAGGAGAGGAGAGGAGAGGAGAGGGAAAAGAGGAGAGGGAAAAGAGAAGAGGTAAAGAGAAGAGGTAAAGAGAAGAGGTGAAGAGAAGAGAAGAGAAGAGAAGAGAAGAGAAGAGAAGAGAAGAGAAGAGAAGAGAAGAGAAGAGAAGAGAAGAGAAGAGAAGAGAAGAGAAGAGAAGAGAAGATAAGATAAGATAAGATAAGATAATCCAAGTTCTACGTATTACAACCTCATATCGTTCATTTAAAACGTCCAATTTTTCTTTGGCATTAAGCAAGGCAATTTAATGAAGCCCAGCAAACATGGTATGGCATTGGTATGCAAGTCACAACATCTCAAGATGAGCAACAGAAAACACTTGAGCAGCAGAAATGACAACAACACTTAAGAGCGATGCTGATGTCTCCAAAAAAACCCATCAATGTCACAATATGATTCCATTTAGTCTAGACTTGATATAAAATGCTGTAAGTGGCTTGCCAAGATATTGCTATTGTCATCATGAAGACCTGCTGTAGAATGAGAGGAGCCCATGCAATTAGATATGGAAGAGGCTACTAAAATACCATTGTTTGTGATAGAACAAGATGATTTAGTTACTTACAGTATATTGTAAAAGCCAGCACACTCTAAGTTGACTGTCAATATATTCAGTACACAGATTGAAAACAAATTGGTTGTTATTAGAAATATTGACCTTTTCCAATTAATATGTGACAAAACAAAAGACTTGGTAAAGTCAACCAAAACCTGAATTAAAAGATAAGGGAAACAGAAATAAATATTCATAAATGTTTGCCAGTCTTTATCCAGACTGTCTTATGTATGTATCTCTTATTATATACATTAGGGCGAAACATATATAATGATGGAAGAATAAGGCTAAGAATCCACCCAACATGGTGTGGACTTATCATCTCCTCATTACGTCTGCCTCTGGCAGCAGGTTATATAAGCTGACTAAGTTTCAGACCAGTAGGGTTACAGTTATGACATTTTAATGGCAGTGACATATCCCCTGCGGCTGATTGAAGCATCCTTAATGTTACTAATTATATAAATCAAATACTGTCTTCTTGTTTCATGATATCTTTCACCATTACATGCCCTCTTTTGTACAACAATTTAGTTTTAATTTACGATAAATAATGAATATTAGTTTTTCATGCCATCAAAAATTGCAAATTTGACAGACAGTGCTGCTTTAACTATTTCGTTTTCAAATGCTTAGACTACCTTAGTGAGTCAAACAGTAAATACACTGTAGACCCAAATATTATAACAAGAATCACATTTATCTCAGTATTCCCATATTGTTGAAAATTTTCACTCTGATTTCAATGACAGGTGCTGTGAACCGTATAGATATGAGTCATATAACACATCACTTGAGATTTGACAGACAGCTGGTCACATGAAGCCTACAAAGTAAGGACGGCTCGTGTCTATGTTTCACTATACTGAGTCTGAAGCTTCGTCTGCTTATATGACCAGCTGTTAGAGGCAGATGCAATGATGAGGTGATAAGGCTGCTTGGAGTCCGCACCATGTTACACATTTACTCATGGATGGGGTCTTTCACTTGCCTTAGCAGAGACACCGAGTACAAGGCACCTCCAATTTAACGTCTCGTGCAATCGACATCCGGCTGGGATGTAGCTCATGAAGAGTGCCCCCCCCCCCTTAACACTTACATTTCCAAAGCAAAAAAGGAAAAGCCCCGAGTGTTTATCTTGTCCACAGCAGGACCATTTTTCTTTCATAACCAACTCGACACTTCGAACCCCCTCCGTTATTGGAAAACCGCTCGGGGAAATTCTACATTCATGAGAAAAGCTCTATTTTCTTTGTATGAATCCCTCGTGGAGATCAGCGAATGACTTGTAAAGACATCTGGGAAACATAGATAAGTATTAGAGACTATTTTTTAGAGATGGTCAGCTATATTGGGTACCCAGACAAACTATAAATCTTGCTTTTACAGTGCAATGGTATGATCCCTACAAAAAGATCTGACATTGTTATTCCCTTGAGAAATATCGTTTCATGCCAGATAGATCATTAGCCTTCAATATTCCATGTTATGTACATGTTATTGTTGCTCTGAGAGCAAGTAGAATCCGGGTACTCCCCATTATGTATGCATCTTAATAGATTGCTATTTTTCGGTTGACACAGCATTAAGCAAGCAAGGAAGCAAGACATCAATAGATACTTTATCGAACTTGTAGTTGGTTATGAAAGTTTTTTGAATATTGGTAAATCTACAAAAATAGATTAAAAAAACTACTAAAGTCACTAAAAAACACAGATACATGTACTATGATCTAAGCAAACAAGCATGCTATTAATTGAGCTATTAATTTAAACATGATGTTTATTTCCCAATAATAATATTATATGTAATGCACTAGACAATTTGTTACTTTTTTTCTTAAATTTGCTTATATTGTATTATAGCATTAATGTGAATCTGAAGTTCACTAAAGGTGAACAGTTAGTCCAGACACAGACAAATTGCTAAAAATCATAATCAAAAACATTGTAATGTACATTTTACAAGGGTGAACTTAACTTCTGCAGCAAAATTATTATAGATTTGCTAATTACAACAACAAAAGAAAAAAGAAACCAAGACTCACATAAAGGCCTGTCTGTGCTGAGACAAACAAAAGACCCCACCCATGGGGTAAATGTGTAATATGGCTTGAACTCTAAGTAGCCTTATCATCTCATCATTGCGTCTGCCTCTGGCAGCTGGCCATATAATCTGGCTAATCTTCACACCCAGTAAAACTGAGACATTGCACATTGAACATATAAAGAAACTCCAGTCTGAAGAATAAATAGAAATAGCCAGGGAAATTTCACCCAATAGAACTTCTTAATCCCATTGAAATTGGCAACTAAATTAAATTAAAAACAGATGTAGGAGTTGATTAATTTTTGCAATGAGACAAACTTTTTCTATTTGAGTTTCATTGATTTTAATTCCTTTGGTGTAAAAGCTATTACCAACAGACCTTTGTGAATGATCTGCTTGAATGTTTGCAATTAATCTGTCAAAAATCGATGAGACTGTTATACAGCAGCAATGGAACAAAAGGCCCAGTGGCTTGAGTTGGTTATGAATATTATTCAGCTGGGTGGTCTAGTAGTAAGTCACTCGCCTGCTCCTCTGAAGAACCCGGGTTCAATCCCAGGCCCCGGCACCGTTCATGAGCAAAATCCCAGCTGGATGTCGTTCGGATGAGACGATAAATTGGCAGTCCCTTGTACTCAGTGTTTATGCTGAGGCAAGTAAAATATCCCACCCATGGGGTAAATGTGTAACATGGGTGGACTCTCCTCTCTCTCGCCTTATCAATCAACCCTTGATAGTGACAAGGACTTGACTTAGAGGGCTGCACTTCCCATATCTATCTATCTATCATATAAGAAACTCCTAAAAACCGATATAAAACTTCCTGATTTATCATTTACATATATATATTGTACATGAGAGACAGCATTAAATACAATCACAATTTAGAATTCCACCGGCTTCATTGCATGTTGTTGTTTTTTGCACGAATCTCTGGATTTGAAATAAATTCTGTCTATAATTAACTGCCATAAACAAGACAGAAATTTCCTCCCAAAAATTTGATTTAACTTCTAATTATTACATTGGAAATATTCTTTGAATTCGAAACGAGCAATATCCGAGTTGAAATTAGTAATGTCAGAATTAGTAATATCAGACTGATGAACTTAAAGAATAAGAATGAGAATAATTCTTTAATTATTATAACAAAATGACAACACCAATATGTCATGACATTATCAATGTCATTAGTAATTATTTTCTAAGAAATATTATCAAATAATCGTAAAGAAAGTAACATTGAAGAGTTAAAGTATTCTTACAATAGACAAATTCAAAATTTCCAAATTGGCAATACAGTCAGATTAATTTTTAATGGCATGCTTAGGTCATAATGTGCTGACTGTCTGGGGATTTTTGTCTATCTGTGACACAAACCTGCATTAACTTATATTAACCAGTATCATCTTACTTCTCCTTTGTAAATAATTTCATATTTTCACTTTGTTTCTTTTTTTGTTACTATTACCTTCACAGCTTATGTTGTTTGTTTCATTGTATCACGTCCGACGTTAAATAAGATTTTTTCTTATCTTATCTTATACAATGGAACCTATAGATATTACTAATCATTTTTGACAGTCCCAACACTACAGAGCCTATGGACTAGAAAGTTAACAAAAACTGGCTAACTGTCGTTAGACATTTAGACTGGTCCCAGTCGGCAACACACCTATAGTCAAAAAGTTCTACCCAGTTAGAAAAGCTCGTACTTATGACTAATAAATTAGACCACTAAATACTCATGAGGTCCCTCTTTGACAATAATGATCCTTAAGTATTCAGCCATTCTTTGCTAAATTAGTGGGCCACATTAGGTATCCAAAAATTGTCTGAGAGAAGTTAGCCCACGTTTGACTAAGTTCAACTTCAACCTCAGAGTTTTTTTTAGTGAATTAATCAAACTGAAAACGAGTACTTCTGTGATACACGGAAGCGAATTGCTGCACAACAGTTTTCCTCATGAAAACTTTGCTTATCTGCATAATTCCTCAATTGCTCTGTTCCTGCTGATTGTGTCAAAAAGCAATTTCTTCCTTCAAACAATGCGGATTCTTAAAAATGGTGAAACATGCAAAATTCCAAGAAATATTATGGATGAAGTAATAATGCTACTGAGTATCCAGACAAGAACTTGCTTTTACAGTGATTTGAGTAAGAGTAAAGACTGGGAATGAGTACTATTGTGAGTGAAAAATCCCTTAATGATCATAATTAATCATTTCTGAAACGTTTGACCCATGAATCTGAACTCCAGAGGACGTAAATTAGATTCAAAACTCCCATTGGCTACGTCCTTTGGGCCAATCGGAGACCAGGATTCTCATGACGTCATCTGGAGTGTAGTTTGCAAGTCTATGAAATCTGCTGTAGGCCTAATAACATTTTAGCAACTGGACCACCAAGCTTACCCAGCTAACTACATTCTACCAATTATGGCAATTAACAGGAAGGGAGGAAGTTTTGACATATAGTCATATAAATGACGCATATTATTTCTATTCAGTGTGACAGAATTTCCAATCTTCAAATAATAATAATATCATATTTTGTGGGATCTTGCAGATTCAAGCAAGGTGGGAAAGCTAGCCCAAACTGATGATATTCAACAAGCCAACAACAGGAACATTTTTCATTTATTTCTCACTAAGCTGCTTTGGCTTTTGAACCCTCTCTGTTATTGAAACACCACGTAGAAGAAATTCCAGATCTACGAAAAATTCGCTATTCGTATTATTCCCTTGGGTGCATTGCTGAGTTATACGTAAATGCCCTCAGTTGGAATATCAATCCAGTCATCGATCCAAAAATCATTTGGAATTGTCAACAAATGTTCTCTATAACCGGGTTGTTATATGTGGAACACTGGTGCAAAAAAAAACAAATGAAATAGGGTTCTAACCATTGATTGATTGATTGATTGATTAATCGATTGATTGATTGATTGATTATATAACAACATCAATTGCTTGGCAGCCCTAATTAATTGAAATATACAGATAGACAAACTATTTGAAATAGGCCTTGTTTATCTAAAATCTAAGGAATGAGATTTTGTATCTATTTCTGAATTTTGAAAATCAAATTCATCTTATTGTTGAGCCAAATGTTTACCAAGTTTATGACTTATGTTATAAGTTTGGGAAAAAAAACTCAAGTCTGCTACTGTAGCAAGGCCACCCTGTATCTCCCATACTATTTTTGGGTAAAATCGAAGTTTCTGATTCCACAATGATAGAAACGTCCATAGCTGACAAAAACCACGTAAGTCTGCCTTTTGGTATTTTTGCCATTGATCTGAGTTCAGTTGAGTGATTGTCTTGTATTTTCCTGAGCTTATCTTTGCCAATGCTTGAGTGACCGGAGGACCGTTTCATATGCAGAATTCAGTGGGTGGAAAATGAGATGGAGAGATCGAGAAATGCCGAACCTACTCCATGAATGATGAGAAAGGAAACAACGAACTTGGATAACTACGTTTTTTTATTTGTTATACCATGCAATTCTGACCATATATTTGGTCTTTAAGCTTAAAGTTCGATCTTAGTAGCATGAATTTGCATGTGGTCCATGTTTTATGTTTCCTTTGATTTTAAAAATAATTTCAAGCGTCTGTGCATGTATATACATTTGTATCAGTCGTTCAGTCCAAAACACAGTGGTCGCATTAGACAGCGATAGATAGATAGATAGATAGATAGAGAGACAGACAGCCAGCTAGACAGACAGACAGACAACTAGACAGGCAGAAAGACAACTAGACAGACAGATAGATAGATAGATAGATAGAATAGATAGATAGATAGATAGATAGATATGGAAAGTGCAGCCCACTAAAGTAAGTTCTTGCCACTAGCAGAAGCTTTCAGGGTTGATTAAGGAGAAAAGAGAGTGGAGTCCACACCATGTTAAACATATATCCCATGGGTGGGTATTTTACTTGCCCCAGCATAGTTCCGAGTACAAGGACTGCCAATTAAATGTCTTTTCCAAACCTATCCAACTGGAATGTTGCTTATGAAAGTGCCAAGGCGGTTCGTACCCAGGTACCTTAAAGGAGCAAGCCAGTGCCCTAACCATTAGGCCACCCAGCTGCCTTAATAGCAAAGTTGTCTACAGAAACGTTCCACTGTATTGTAATCTGTTTCGCTGGATGGTTTCACCCTATATATTACTTTAGTTTTTCTTCATGTCAAACTTTTGACAGGACAATTAACCTTTTTGTGTTCTTAAAGTCCCAGTTGATGTTGGATGCCCAAGGCCCAACTCAGACATACATCTCGGTATATATATATATATATACCACAGATCTATGAAGGGAATTTTCTGCCTTTGAAAAAGATTATTTCCAACAACCGCGTCTATAGCATATATTACAGCCAATTTCATATACTGCAGAGCGGAGAGAGAATAAATAGCAAACTATGTCTCTTGTTTTACAATGATATTTAATGCAGTCTTACATGAACTTGGAATTCCAATTTATTGCAGTGATATTACAGCCAATTTCATTGACTTGGAAACTAAACTCCAGAGCAGGGATAGAGCTGCTCGAGAGGATGTCATGTGAATTGAACCCAGGACCCAGTAGTTGTAATCTAAGCGCGCTAGCACTGAGCTAGGCCCCCACCTCCGATAAGGCTGGGAGTAGGCCTATGCAAGATTAACTGCAGAGAATCTTAGCGACTGCATGAACTACAAGACATGTATTTTTCAATACGAAATTAACCTAACCTGGATTTAGAAAGTACCAACTAATGCCTCGTTTCATAAGAAAAACTCAAATATATGGCTACGACTTTCTTCAGCATGTCATATTTCCGGAGAAACTAAATTCAATTAGAATAGACACGCAAATTCGTTTTAGACTTCTTTTTTCCAGCTGGATTGTTAATATCGAATTTTTATTCCCCAGCTGTCAGAACTTTATTGCCGGATGACATTCATAAATGGTCTGTGGAATTTCTGCAAGTTCTAAATTCTAAATGTTTTTAAAAGGTGTCATTTTTATAACTCTGCTTTCTGCATTTCATTGAATAACTCAGTAAAACTGAGTGTCTATATAACTAGGAGACTCCAACTGAAACCATAAAAAAAAACAAGCCTATCCAGTTACACTGTAATGGTGTTAGCAGTGTTACCCTCACACCAATGAGTGACTCTTTGGTTTAAAGGTCATCACTCTAGCTTCCCATGCGAGAGTTTCCAGGTTCGATTCCCGGGTCGAGCACTCTCCTATCAGAAATATAACACTGGTTCCCCAGATAAAAGCTGCATGGTGGCAGCCCTGGAGGTGTGCAGTGAGAGCACAGCCTATGCAGGCATGTGCAGTGTCTTAGGAGGGGAGAGTGTAATGGTGTAACCAGGGCGTTACCCTTGCACCAACGAGTGACTCTTTCATGGAATGGTTAACACTCTCGCTTCCCATGCAAGAGGTCCCAGGTTCGATTCCCCGGTTAGGCACTCTCCTCTCAGAAACATTACAATGTCTGCAGATGTCATTTGGAGGGTTTAAGGGAAAAATTGCAGTATAGCCGACCCAGATTTATGACCATATTTAACGAGCCTCATGGCAAGGCCTATGACGTAAAAATGCTTAAAATCAATCTTTGACGTCACAAACTAATGTAGTTATGACGGCGATTTTCATCTTCATTGTAAAGACAGAGTTTATTTTTGCTTTCTCTTGGGTGCTACCACCCCTAAACCCCCGTTATTCTACCCCAAATTTGTTTTGATTGTGCTAGAACTTCAAACTTTTGAAATATTTAATAAAATTACATTCTTTATGCACGCCAAATATGGGCATAAATTTGGGTCTGCACTACACCCGATTTAAGACTACTTTAACAAATTGCAAAATTTGGACCATCATGGCTGCCACATATATATTCTTGTTCGCCTGTTGCTGAAATCCATGTCATGAAGGTTTTAACCCACAACCATTTTGTAACAAAGCATTAAAACACTGGGCCATCCTCAACACTTGGTCACTAGGTGGCACGCAGTGCAAAGCCAGCTCATGTAAGTCCATCTGGTGTTAAATATTGCATGCCTAAGCAACTAGATTCAACAGCAAAAGAAAGAAAACACTAATCCTGAAACGTCAGTGGACTCAAAAAACATAAGTTCACCCAAGTGACACAATTTCCTGTGTTCAACAGACCACACCATTATTCAGCCAAGTCAACTTGTCAATTGCATCCAAGTTCTCAGAATGAGGCATTATACCTTTATGTGACACTCATGAGAAATCAAAGTAACACACGAAAGCTTATAAAAATTATACCAAAAGCCAAACAAATTATGAATAAAAAATAAATAAAATTCTGAAAGGATGGTATTACACCATGCTGGTTTATCACACACTAATAATGTGCGCTTGTCTAGGGCTTGTATTCATGGGCACTTATTGATCCATCAATAACCTAACAAGGTCAATTAGTCATTTTGTGTGTTTGGAAATGTCTGAGTTTCACACAGGTGGGGCAATAAGTGCACCAACACGTAGCAGAAGCATGAACAAGGCAAGATCATAAACTGGAAATGCTATGTTACACTCATAAGAAATCAAAGTAACACACGAAAGCTAAAAATTATACCAAAAGCCAAAGAAAATGATGCACACTGATATTTTTTAGTTAGTTGAAATTTTCAAACAAAGCACGCACCATGTTTGGTTCCAGTTGTACTTAATATCTTCCAAAACAGGTACTGGCAAGACCACATTATTTACCCTTAAAAAATACCATACTGATTACCATTGACTTCATTGAAATTTTTGAAGCTGCAGTAAATGCTCAAGTTTATAACTGACCAAAACATTGTGACAGAACTCTGATGTTACCATCCAAAAAGTTCATGGTCTACATCAGTTGAAATTTACTGGTGTGTGACAAACTAGTGCATATTAACACTTGCCTATAAGATAAGGTGTGGTCAGTTGTTTTCACTCAAAGTTGCAGTCACCATTTTTGGCTTTTGCTCTCATTTCGAGAAGACTTTCTCGTGATTATTTGATTTACAGTGGAAAATGCCATGGTTTGTTGATCACACTAAAATGTGTTAAACAAGAACATAGAGACTCAGGATGCGGTCACACATGAGCACTAAGAAAAACTTACCTGAAATCGCACCCGTGCTTCAGCCATTTCCACAATATGTTCAAAAATTTTCTTTTTTTGTGTAATGACTTGTAAACAAGTATGAAAGTGGTCGAAGCACGGAATCAAAAAACTAATTAATTTAACGGCCGCTCAGCCAATCAGACATGGTGATACATCAAAAGACTCGCCTGCTGAACAGTGCGAAAGCGTTGCAACCACTTTTATTTTTACCAGCAAGTGGTAAGCCAGTGAACTTGTGCTTCTGGTGCTTCTGTTCCCTCTGTCAGTTGGGGACCTTAAATTGTCTGTGAAGCATCAACTAAATAGACTCTTAAACCACGAGTTGTGTGCTTAATGGGTTTGTTTTTGCTGTTGAGTGTAATATTTGTAATTGCACATATTTGTGTAACATGAAAAGGACTCTTTTATGACATTAAATTGTAAAATTTGGTCATGATAATGGCATCTGACTCTATCGCATTGCAATTTTTTAGATTTTGGTTACAATAAACAAAACAAATACTAGTTATTGTAAAGAGGTGTATAATTTATTTTTATACCATCCAAAAAAGTTTTATCATAAAATATGCATAATATAAATATATAAAATACTTCGAAAATAGTCGTACAGGGAGGTAGCTATGTTGAGAAATTTTCAAATGAATAACAGTCATAAATTACAAAATATGAAATATATGATTTATGAATCCAAACTGCCCTAAAAGTCAGGCAGTTTGTTGTGATTAATTTTTCGATTTTATTATAATAGATTTAAGTATGATGTATGAAGTATGGTTTTTGTATTTCAGTAGCTTGATGGTCATCTTCTATTTTGGCTGCAATGAATTAATAATAAAGAAAAATTCACACGATGAAGCAATCTCAGGTAGCAATTTTGAAAACTATAGCAACAAATTTTGATATAATGAAAATAAGGAAAACAAGCAAAAACATTTCTATTAAAAAAGGTTTATTTAATATTGGATTTTTACAGAAGGTTCTCTATATTTCCACCAGGTGGTTCTGACAGAATACTGCAAATCTATTGGCTGAAAAAGTTCCCGCCCTTGGCTGTGATTGGCTGAAGTATTTTTAGTGCATTTTAATGTATATTTGATACCATCATTCAGTTGATTTTTGTTATTTTTCTGAAAAAGTTGTATTTATGTCTGAAAAGCACAATGAGTAATAACAGGAGAGGAAAGACTTATGTCTTGCTGAATTCAGGGCTGCTCAGTGAAAAGACTCTATTATTTGCACTATCTACTGCAATCTTGAACTGGGGTCAAAAACTATTTATCATCTCAAGAAAGTTAATATATTTCATTCAACTCTTTAATAATTATCATTGTCTGTCATCAAATGATACTTGACCTCTGATTATCTATGACACAGGAAATTTTAGCGGACAGCGAAAAAAAAAATTATAACTTCTATTTTACTCCTCTGTGACACAATAATAGGCTTAAGCAAGGAAGAAAAATTATCTGAGATTATCATTTAAAAAAAAATATTATTCATCCATCACTAATGAGATGAAATAATAAACTATTAGTAGAATTATGAAGATTCTCACATACCTTAATTCTCGTGACCAGGTGTAGACTATTGTAACCTCCAAGCAGCTAAATTAAACAAGATACACATCTAATATTAATATCTAGACAACATATACTTTCCCCATTTGCCCCAGAAAATTAGAACGCTGCCATCTTGTATTACATGTCAGATGTAGGGACTGATAAATCGAGGAATATATGATTTCCTAAAAAATGGCATGCACATGCAATTTTGAATGCACATGCACTTTTGATGCATGTGCATTTTAATGTGCATGTGCATCTTTGTGTGCACTGTGTATGCGTAGAGAAACTTGCACATGCGCACATGCATGCCATTTTGAAGGAAATCATATCTTGTTGGATGAATCGGTCTAAATCGATATATTATGGACTTCTTTTATCATAGACAGGTTCAATTTGTAGCATTTAATTATTTACTTCTGCTGACAATAAAATAAACAATTAGAAAAAATATAATTGTACTTACGGTTGCGATTACCCAGTGAACCATGAACTCGGAATGCCGTCGGCTGAATAACAATTTTTTTTACTGCGCGTGGGGGAGTTCTACGTCTTGGAGGTGATTTAGTTCTTGGAGGTGTCATAACTTTTAGAGGTGGTGGTGCAAGTCTCTTCTTTGGAGCTTTTGGTTTTGGAATAGAAAAAGTTTAGAATGATGAAACAATTTATCAGATTTGTAAAAATTAAATGGAATTTTTTTTTTATAAGATTTCTTTAAATATTGCAATTAGGACCCAAGTAGGTCAAGTACTATCTAGCATGAGCCAAATTTGACCATTTCCCCAGCATTCCTTTAAACTGACTAAACTGCGCTCTAAAAATGAACAGTACTTTAACAATTTGAGTTTTTGAAAAAAATTCAACTAAAAAACTTACGTTGTTTTCAAATAAATCATATATTTGTTTCGAGTTGTAAAAAATCAAGTTTTCCAACCATAAAACTTGTTAAATTTAAAAAGAAGTTAACATAAAAAATCTAAATTCTTTATTTATTTTTGCCAACCCTGGTTATACATGTTAGGTCCTGCGTATTAAGATACTCACTTTTAATTTTAATGCCCTTATTCTTATTGTTCCATTTTCCATATCCCAAACCTTTGTCTGCATTTAACCAATCGAAGTTGTCCTCATGTTTGGTCCAACGAACTTCTGAAGTAAATTACATATATCATGTCATCTGACGTTTAACAGAAAAACATGTCAACAAAAATTAACATGACTCACAAAAAGTTAGGGATATTGGATTTATGGGACAAACGTTTTGATATTTGGAAGAGTAAAACCAGTAGTTGTACCATATCTTAAGAGTAGTGCATTTTAGTAGTAAAAAAGTTTATTTAGAAACAAACAACATTTTAAGAAAATTACATAAATGTGGATTGGTAAAATAGTAAAACACTTACTGGGAGCCTGAGGCAGCCCTCTCTGAAGATTTGATGAACCTCTTTTGTAATTTCGTCCAGCTTAATTATAAAATAATAATTAGATTGTATGTTGAGCAATTTTTTTTTTTTTTTTTCACTTAAAATGTACCTAAAATATTATAATTCTTTTTCAAGGGTTTATCATATTTCATATTTAAATTTCTCCCTCTATTTCCCCGTTCTTCCTTAATAAAATAAATGAATAAATAAAACTGTTAGAAAATGAGGTAACTGTTAGAATATAATGCTGAGCCTCTTCTGTATCAAAGCAATATTTAAAGAAATTGCTTTTTCAAAATTTTACTTCAGAGCACGTGTGCTAGTTCTATTATCAGTTTTAAGAGAAGCGGGCATGTGCATCATCAGAAGGATGCCACATTCTTGAAGCAGATTGTCTATTTCAGGCAATAATTGTTTCGCTGGTGTCCATCCAAAATTTTAAAATCAGCAGAGAATGTAATCTCCGTGATGCAACTAACATCATGGTTTAATACATACAATCATTGTTTAATGACAAACAATATCTTAAATGATTGTTCACAAAAATGTTAGATGGACACCAGCGAAAAAATTATTGCCTAAAACAGAAAACAAAATTTCAGAGTGCTCCTCTTTGAGGACGACTTACTTAAGATATTAAAAAAAACGTTACTTACGCAGTCGTTGGCCGATCGAACCCCTGGGATGAAAGTTGGATATGCTTAGGTTGGATATGCCTTTGGGACTCTTTGCCTTAGAAATGTTTGCCACAGGAGTTCTTGCCTTAGAAATGTTTGCCATAGGAGTTCTTGCCTTGGGAGTTCTTGGCTTAGGAGTTGGTGGTTTGGGAGTTCTTGGCTTAGGAGTTGGTGGTTTGGGAGTTTTTGGCTTAGGAGTTGCGATCTCTGTTGGTAAATAATAAAAATGTTTGGAGTAATGTTTCAGTGTCAGACTAAACATTAGATTCATATCATTTTATTTGCCAAATATTAAGATATATAAAGTTTATAAACATACAGAACATTTTTTAGATAGCATTCCGAATCAATGTTAAGACAATGTTGTTCCGATGTTGTCCGACGTTGGCTAATAGAGTAACAATGTTGTTCCAATTTGGTATGCTATCTGGTTTGGCTTTTTTTTTTTTTTTTTTCAGATTTTTTAAAATATCGCAATTAGGGCCCAAGTAATATCAAGCATGAACACGATGAGCCAAGTTTGACCATTTTTCTAGCTGTCTTTCTTAAACTTACTAAACTGTGCTCTATAAATGAACATAACTTTACCAATTTGAGTTTTGAAACAAAGAATTAACCAAAGAAAATCACATTGTATTGAGTTTTCAACCGTTTAAACTCGCTACATTTTTGAACAAAAAATTATAAAAAGCCAAAATTGTTTGTTGTTGTTATTTTTGCCTTGATTTAAATCGTTTGATTTAAATCTGCCAACCCTGGTTATACATGTTAGGTCCTGTGTATAAAGATACTCACTTTTATTCTTATTGTTCCATTTTCCATATCCCAAACCTTTGTCTGCATTTAACCAATTGAAGTTGTCCTCACGTGTGGCCCAACGAACTTCTGAAGTAAATTACATATATCATGTCATCTGACATCAAAACAAAACAATCATGTCAACAAAGAGTTATACACAGGGATATTGGATTTATCGGTCTAAAAGAGTGAAAGCAGTAGTTGTACCATATCTTACGAGTAGTGCATTTTAGTAGTAACAGAGTTTTGTTTAGTAACAAACAACTTTTTCAGAAAAAAATTATCAATACATTTTAGTGGTACCACGCAGCTTTTTGTTTCTCAGAAAAAAATTATCACAATTTGACATATTGATGGATAAAAAAATTATAAATTACATAAATCTGGATTCCTAGAATAGTAAAATACTTACTGGGAGCCTGTGGTAGCCCTCTCTGAAGATTTGATGAACCTCTTCTGTAAACTCGTCCAGCTTTATTATAAAATAAAAATTAGATTGTATGTTGAGCAATTTTTTATTTTTTTGCTTAAAATTTACCTAAAATATTAGGGTTCTTTTTCAAGGGTTTTTCATATGTCATATTTTAATGATTCCCTCCATTTCCCTTTCTCCCTTTCTCCCTTTCTCACTTCCTCAATATTTTACACAAACCCAGACTTTAAAAAAAACGTTAGAAAATGAGGTAACTGTTACAATATAATCCTAGGCCTCTCTGGATAGCTGGGGTACATCTTGCCTGTGGTCAACAAGAACTAATTGCAATTACTTTATCTTGAAAACCCAATGTTTAGAAACACATGCGATAGATTTCAACTCCTTTTTTAATTTTGGGAAAAAGGGCAGTCTGGCTGACACAGATTAGGGAAAATATTTTCGTAAAATTCTTTATTTCAATCGATAACATCACAAAGATACGACGGCAGTTTCATTTTTCAGGGCAAGATCAAAGTTTATTTTTTTCTTGTGGGCTGCAGCCACCTAACCCCTGCTATCCCATCACGAATGTTATTGTTATTGAGCCAGAACTTCAAAACTTGGTCAAAACAGTGATATATTTTATATTCCTTGGACGCCAAATAATGTAATATGGTCATAAATTTTGGTCCGCTGTACTGCACTAAACCCGAATTTTGACCAATACTCAGGAATTTGCCAATTCGACTTCGGCCGATACCCAAGAATTTGCAAATTCACAATTTTATTATTAAGAGGTCTGCACTGTTCTTTGTCCGAGCAAAATTAGTAAAAAAACCAAAAGGTGAGAAAACTATAGAGCATCAAATTTCAAGGTGTTTTGTGAATAGGTCTATGTTTGTATGATTTAAAGATTCAAGGGTAAGCAATTACATGGTTTGCAACAAGGACATGTGGTGTCTCCCCAAGTGTTGTTACTGACAGACAGACATTGAAACTGTATATTAAACGGTATACTGAATTATTGAACTGCATACTTAAATAAATTATGTAGTTTCTTCAAAATGTTTTGGTAAACCAATTCGTTTGTGTGAAACAAGGACATGCGATGTCTCCTAAAGTGTTGTTGTTGAAACTGCATACTTCAATAAATTATGTAGTTTCTTCAAAATGTTTGGGTAAACCAATTACTTTGTGTGAAACAACGACATGCAGTGTCTCCCAAGTGCTGTTGAAACTGTATACTTCAATAAATTATGTAGTTTCTTTAAAATATTGGGGTAAAACAATTACTTGTTATACAACAAGACCGCAAATATGGTTAATGAGAATAATAAGGATACTTACGGAGTCTCTGGCCAATTGATCCCCTTGGTTGGCAATTATACCTGTTGTGTCGGGGTGATCTTCTTGGCGATTTTCTCAATGTTGTTTTTGAAGTTGTTCGAAATGCTGATTGCAATTTTAGAGCATAACATCAGTTATTGATTAAAGATAACACTTTGATTGAATTATAAATCCAAACCATCAAACAAATGAGTAAATATGTAATGGAATATCGGTTTTATCCAGACAAAATTTTTTAAACAAGAAAGTTTTACTCACTACCAAGTTCTTCTTGTTCCATCAGCATTTCATCCAACTGTGATAAGCTTAGGGAATTATCTGTTTTTAAGTAAAAAAAATTATAAACTAATATAAGTTTTGCATAAAATAAGCAACCATAATTTTCTTTTTTTAAGTTTCAAATTCTCAAAATTAGCAAACAATATATGTTTTTAAGTTACAAGTTCACAAGTAATTTTGTACAAGCAGAAATTAAACACAGTCCAGACAGGCAAAAAAGGTCTAAAAGTTTGTCAAAATGTCCAGAAGGTTTGATGTTTTGACTAACATGCAAATATTTAGCTGTTTTCAGTGTTTTGATAAACAGTATTGACTAACATGCAAAAAGTTAGCTGTTTTGACAAACATGCAAAACGTTTGCTGTATTGACTAACATGCAAAAAGTTAGCTGTTGTGAATATTAGTATTTGATAATTTAATAAAAATATACTTACTGTTCGTGTTTCCATATCCCAGTCCATATCCCAGTCCTATGTCAAATATAAATGTCTTATTTCAATAAAAAAAAATTTAATGCGATATACATAGATAACCATCTGAAGAGCTGTCTATATTTAATCTTGTTGCAAATTTCATCTAAATCATGCAAGCAGTTAACTAATGGCATCCGTAACAAGGTGCATTTTTAAATAAAAAAATTAGCTGTTCTTGGCAAATTTAATATATACCGAAGTAGCATCATATTACTTAAAATTATTGCAAAGAATATCTAGCCCTTCAGTGGCGATGATATCATCACCTTGGATGGTCAATGAGCTAAATAAAAGATTTCTGAATCTATATATATATAATTGTATGTCTTTGCTGTGGGTTTCCCACTTACACTACAAGAAAGACAAATGCCCAAATCGTTTTATGATATTAATTAATGTGGAAATGCAAATTCAATTTATTGAACCTTGTTAATTTTGTACAGATTCAACCATATAACTAGACTCCACTCTGTTCCGAGGGAACAGATAGAAATGATTATATGAGACGTGAGATTGAGAGAGATAAATGAAAATACTGTGTAATCGACTCCGACACCTTTGAATAAAGAGGACCGGAATAAATAGAAAAGATGAGAATTGAAATATCCATGGTTGAGTAAAATAAATACCAGTTCCTTTTTACAAATTTACACCTCAAAAACAAGGGTCAGGTAGATATTCAATAGTTGAAGTATCTAAATAGCCTCGTCAGAGGGTTTACTTCAAAATTGTGTGTATGCGACCTCTGGTTGAAGGTCAAGATCATCTGTGACCTTGACCTTTAACCAGAGGTCATCTGAAATGGCCCCTCACAATTTATACAACTACTTCAACTTATAAAATAGATTTGGTGAATATACCGTAGTCCGATGTTGAGCTATAGTACTTATCCCATTCGGGGGTAATTACCCCATTTATGGATGGTAACTATGCTGAGGTACCTGAGATGTCATGCAGATGTCACTAAACCTCTTAGCAAACAGTCTTGAGGGATGTTTGTGCACAAAAGTTGTCAAAATTGCTAGTTTTTCACATTTGACCTTGAATTTTGACCTTTACTCACAGCAAGGTCAAATATCCCATAATACTCTAAAAGCCCTATGTTACATCATATCATGACACTTTGTTCTAAACTCATTGCTCAAAATTCGTATGGATGTTTTATGTTTATCTGTCCAAGTACTATAGGATTCCGCGCGCCAATCGATTTTTAGGAGGGTGTGGATCACCCCCTTCCGCATGACTGAGCATCAAAATGACCCCTTAGATTGGAAGACCTTATAGCACAAGCAAACATACTACAATAACCCCATTTTTGAGATATTTTAATACAAAGTTTTGGAAAAATAGCATTAAAATGACCTGTGACCTTGAGAAATGGGTCAAGGTCATTTTGGTTCTACATAATTGTAGTGCTACCTAAGGTCCACCTACCCACTAAATTTCGTCCCGGTAGGATCAAAATTTGGTGGCGAATAATAATAATAATAATAATTTTAACAAAAACAATATGATTCATCATATTGATGGTGAATCTTTTTCAAAAAAAAGAATAGAAACCTGGTGTTGTGTGTAGAATGCCAGCAGCACTCAGCCTACAATGTAAACACTTAAATACAGTATGATGGCTGCTGCCTCATTGAGACCAGTGTTTGTGCCTTGTGCGCTCCATTCTTTGCTCAGAATTTTACAAATTTATTTATCTTTTGTATAAATATAAATTATATTTTTTCTGAACAATTCAGTCTTGATTTGACGAAAATCGAACCAATATTAGAAGAGCAGCAGCCTTTTAAAGTATATGAATACCTATGCCATAGGGTTAGAACAGATTGGCGGCGCCACTGTCTTTTAAAAATGTATGACTGCCAAAGAGACAACATCGCAATCCTCCCTTTATCATTCACTCTTGCTCTTGAGCAGCATGTTTCTTTTAAATACACACAATTCCGCCACTTCTATTTTGTAGCTTTGGACTAGGCGCCTCTAGACATTTAAATTATTTTTAATTAGGCCTGACATGTTGTTGACTTTTATTTTGTAGGCTTAGGCTATGTAAGAATCACATCTTGACAGAAAGAGAAGAAAAGAATAGAAGCTTGGCTTGAAATTTGGGCGTGAAATTGAAGAAAAAAGCCTTTTCTACAGAGGAATTGTTTGAAATACCCACTTCTTTCAAGAACTGTTTCAATGCATTGTTGTTGTTTTTTTCTTTCTTTCTTTTTTTTAACCTTACTTTTTAAAAATAGAACAATGGGAGTTTTTTTATGCATGGAAGAATTTAAATAGGCCCTATAGGCTTAGCCCCAAACGTGACTCGCGATGTGCACTTGGCTGTTAAATTTGGCTGTTGTAAAATAATTATGAAAGAAATTTCGAATTTTCCTTCAAAATCTGACAGACGTGAGTGGTTTATGTCTGTGGTAGTCAAATCTTTCATGTGTTCACAAGAAATCTCCCCTTTTCAAGGGTCATTTCTGTCCATCTTCCACAAGAAGATGATACTCCATCTAGGCTAGGCCTAATAAGTCTGGCCTATGCCTAATTTATTACAGTATAAAAGAAGAAGGTATTACATAATTGTATTAGAATTATACAATGTATGTAATTAATTAACCTAAAAATTAACATGGTGGCGCCGCCAATCTGTTCCTTCCCTCCCTGCCTACGCTGCCTACGATGCTGCTGCGTTGACCGTTCGCTTAAAGTATGATAGTTCTATACTTGATAAAGGCCTAGGACCAGGTATAAAAAGGTAGGCAGACTCCTACTGGCAATAAGTATTGGCTATTTACCCAAAATACAAAAGTTAAAGCAAACTGCAACAGTTAATTTCTGGCTGAAAGCAGAAATGGGAAAAACCGCCAATAGGAAGGCAATTATAACATTAAATCTGTCAGAAAGTTGGGCTCTAACTTGTAAAATAAGTTTCTGTAAATTCCATGCGGATCCATGGGTTCTATGATGTATTTAAACATACATGTCTTATCAAACTTCAATACAGTGATGATATACTAGATATAAAGTATCTATATAAATATGTAACAACTCAAGGGCCAGCCCCAAATCAGGGGACAATCCCTAAACCATTTGTATTTTATCTTATTTTATCTTTATGTAGGCCTTGAAGTAGTTCAGCAGTTGATGACGTCACACACAAAGTGGCCCTTGATTAGAGACTGGCCCCCGATTTGAGTCTTACATATATATATAATCATCACAAATGCACTAGGGAAATTTAAATGTAGTAGTAAATTCTTTAATAGCATAATTGTCAAAGATAATAAGGTAAATTCAATAAAACGTAGAATTATTAATAGCATAATGTAAAATAGCATTTAAGTTAAATTCAATGAAGCATATATTTTTAAAGAGAGATCTGACAGAGCAGATGTTGGGCATCCAAACGGTTGAGATGCAATTAATTATGGTTTACAGCTTTTGCTGCCCGCCTGTATGGCATTTTTCTATTGTATATAATAGTATTTTTGTATATGTGTATGTAATAATATTATTGTTTATGGGTATGCTAACCCAGGCCTGAGCATAAAATGGTAAACCACACATCGTTCTCCTGAAAATGTGCCTTGGTAACCCATGGTCAGTTACCTGAAATTTATTTTAGGTAAAATATAGGACAAGGCGAACGAAATTGCGAAATTCAGTTTAAGGTAACCTCCAGGAGAATGAAACGATCGTTCACTTGTTAAGCTCAGGCCTGTAACCATAGCTTAATCAACATGTTTGATGCATATAAAAACTGTTGGTGCTGCTATATATAAGTACAAAATCAAAGTTATCAGTTTGTTATGATTTTAGTACTGATGTAATGTAGATACTAGTGTCTAGACTTATCATATAACCGTTTAATGGACTGGTGCAATGCAATGTCATTTTTCTTTGATGGACTTTTATTATTATCAATGGACTTGTGCATAGCTCAGTATCACATTATTATTAGATTAGCATTTAAGACATTTATTATTCACCACTGGTGCATCTTCATCCAATTCATTAGATTTTGTGTATCATACTCAATGTGTAGTTGTCCTCTTATATTATCTTATATTATACCTTATATTATACCATGTGACCTGCCATTCAGCCTCATTTTGAGTGGCCCTGGCAAAGCGGGTGTGAATGGTTGCTAAGGCGTGAGTTGCAAGCATAGTTGTTAGGGGGAGTCATGTGACCCACAGGCACAGTTGCCATGGTGCCACATACAGGACCTACATCCATTCAGCCTCCCCCTAACAACTATGCACAAAATGTCTGCTTTTGAATTTTCCATGGATTTAAATTTTGTGCTATTAAATTCAAATGATTAAAACCAGTTTGATGTATTATATGGTATCACAATTTTTTTTAAATCAAATAAGACATTTGTTGAAAACTGAGCGGGCAATCTGCCACAAGGGGAGCATGGTAGAAAAACTGGTGCTTTTTAGCCATTTTTTAATTACATCAAGATAACACCATAAGTGAGGTGCAACAATCAATTAATATAAAGATCATCTGCACAATTTGGTGTATTTGGTAAGTGTTTTACCACAGTTCAAACAAAATAATATATAAGATCTCTAAACTATATATCCAAAATAAAATTAATAAAGGTAAATTAGTCATTAATTATTTTGTCAAATTACTAGAATTGTACCTGGTGTGTATATATTAAAAATGTACTGTGACGAACCGAATATCTTATCTCATCTCATCTCATCTTATCTTATCTTATCTTATCTGGAAGAAAGAATAAGCATTGCCATTGGCCTACTCACCCAATAAATTCGTCAAGGAGCTTCTTGGCATTCTGCTTGGTGAACTTCTTGTAACTGTCATTTTGAATATCTTCTTATTACACGGCTAAGTCTTCGTATGATATTGATGTGACGATTTTAGTACTTTTATGCTACCAGATGAGAAGGGCGCGCAAAAGTAATTTGACACAGTTGAAAACGAGGCTGAATGACGACGCGCCAAAACTACTCATACGCCCTCTGGTTTATCCGATATTGCCATAGCAACAACCCCTGGTGTTCATTCAACGTACCTCATTCATGGCGCTCAGCCGAGATCTTTAAAGACTGTATAATTTCTTTGTACTAAGCACATTGCACTGTATTATTTAGGAACCCCCCCCCCCCTTTAAGTGAACAAAAACGCACATGACCTTCAAGACACAGACTGAAGTTTTATTTTCTGAATTGTAGCGATTTAATTTGCTAATGTAATTGGAAATGGCAAAATTAGCAGTTTTTTTGGTTGACTCGAATAAGCACATATATGTTAAACATTGGTGAGGATAGAATTAATGCTATACTAAGTTTGTAATCTTATAATTTACTGTAAAGTGGACTCGATTATGAGATGGTTGGATTCCACATATGGCACAGTATTAGCCAACACACAATAGAGTTATGGTAAACAGTACATAAGATCACTGCGTACTGTATACTTTGTGCCATCATGTAAAAGAGAGCCTTCGTGCAAAATGTCATGTTGGAATACCAGCAAAGATCCTGTTTTGATTTTGCATTCCACGTCTCCTTTCATAACATCTTTTCTGGTAGGCTTCGCGTTGTCGTATTTCAGAAATGTTGTACTTCCGCCTTTGTAGCCTTCGTTTAAGTAGAGATGAACAGTAAAATAACTTCTTTCTTTCTTGTTCTCTTGTCTGACGTAACTTCCGTCTATATGAGGTTTGAAGAAGGTCCCAGGAGTATACTTCAAAAATCTCAAGCGTTCGTTAATTCCAACAATCCGTGCGCCATCGCTGAACTTCCAGCAAGAAAGAACGAATCCTCTCGAACATGTCTTCTGTGATTTCATAAGAATCCCAAATGCACCGAAGACTGTTCCGGTAGTCAGGCATAAGCTCTTCTTGATAATTTCCAACATTTACCTTAGCTATGATATAACCTTTTTCTTCAGTTTTCCGGATGAATTCTTTGCACTCTTCTTCAGTGTAAACATAGTCTAGGACAAAAGCTAACTTGTGCGAGTCTTCCTCATTCGGAAGTTTGATGTCACGTTTTATAATTCTCTTCCTGATTTCTTCCATTGTAAAATCACTCGCCTGAAATTTGGATATTATGACATTAGAATAGTGATGAGTAGTATTACATGGCCAATTGTGCCACGTGCGTTTTCCATGCGTTTATCCTTCTCATGGAAAACGCACATAGCACATTTGGCCATGTAGTTAATGCACAATTGCCAATATAAAAAAAGTAAAAAATGTCAGATAACCAGGCTTATATTAGGCAAATATCAAATTTAATTTTCTCTCATGTCAACAGTCTGTCAACAAAAGTTTTGGAAATGTGTGAAAAAATGTTGATTACAATCCAAAGACTTTGACACAATTGCACCTGGAGGTGACTTGATTACTTGATGACGTCATGTTACATTAGGGATACAATTCCCCAAAACAGGTAGCTGTAAATATAGGTGGCTTGCTATAGAAAGTATTGCTAAAATTGTCTTCTTCTTAATTACACATCCAGGCCTATTTCAGTAGATTGATGCAAACTAGACAAAATTATGCCAGAATCTACCATATATCATTTCACCATTTTATGAAAAGATACAATTGATCTCAACTATAGTATGATACCGTAAAATTTACTGTAGATGACCCAGCATTGGCTTATAATAGAACTCGTTGACAGTAATTTACAGCAAAGTGCCTTCAGTAAGATTTCACTGTAAGCGGTCATCTCAACTTAATAGATGCATTTTCTGTTATTTTACGGCAACCATTTGTTCTCATTTACAGTAACTAATTTTTGCAGCAAGATACTGTGTTAAAATTCGCCAGCAAGATGCCATATAAAAACTACATTGAATTTTTTGCAGTGAACCCAACTAATGGTTTCCAACAAGGCCAATGTATTTTCACTGTAGGAGATTTAAATATATAAACTTTAAAAGTATGATCTTAAGCAAATCGAAGACTTTGTTTCAAGGACAAATAATTCTGCCGTAGATGTAATTTTAATTAAATTTCACAATCATTCATATATGTTCCTCAAACGAACCAAAACTCATGCACTGAAGATGTGAATTACATTACCATGGCACACATTTATGCGTTTCAAATATTTGACATGTGAATGACCAGCTGTACAAGCCTATATATCTTTATTCTTACGTTCAAATGAGTTTTGATACATGTCACAAGTTACAGAACAAGGTTATCAAAATCATTGCATCAGCGTAAAAAAGAAGGATAGATAAGTTGATTATGACACACAAAATTCGTAAATAGCAATCTCATGATATTCATGAGAGTTTATAAATTTAAAATAATGGTGCCCCCTTAAGTCACCAATGATTGATGCCCCTTCACCTACGATAGCCCCTTTACCAAGAAATTTGTGTGAATCGAACCCGGAACCCAGTGGTTGGAAGCACCCATGTGCCTTTCCATGAAGCCTGCCCTCCAGTTAGACAACCCTGCACTTCGATAGCCCAAGTAAGGAAGATAGGCCCCTTGACCAGAGATTTTGGCTAGATAGCCTTAGCACTAGTCTAAGACAGTTTGGCCCCAGTCAATAAGGCTGCCCCCTTCACTGAGCAGTAGTGATGCGGACCGGACCGCTTCGGACCGGTACAGTCCAGGACCACAGGCTGGACTGGACTTGGATTGGACCAGTCCGGCCATTGATTGCCTCACCGGTATTGGACCAGTCCAGATAGCTAATGATTTCATTTGAAGAAAATGTAATGCTGAATTTAAATTTGAGTTGGATTATATACTTTTTCAAAATGCAACTTCCGTTTTTGTTGAAGTGCCTTCCAAATGAGACCGAGTGTACACAGCACAAGTCTACTTCCAAATATCTGTCAAAACTGCAAGAGTACTTAGTTCAGTATGTGTATTGGGCAATCCTCGATATTATTCGTACACAATTTTGGTACGACTCGATGATTTCTATTGAAATAGGAGCATCTGTAACTCCCATTGTTAGAAGCATTTGAGGTGAAAATTGACTGTATAAAACTGCAGCTACATAGAAATGATGTCAGAATTCTTAAATTGTATTTAGTTTTTCTACAGGGGCATCTCAAAATTGGTGCCTTTGGGAGCCATTTTTCACAATTTGCCCCGTCACAACAGCAAAAATATGTGTTCTGGGGTTCATTAAATATGGATTATATTCTCTGAAGTTTCAAAAATGACTTTAAATGTTGACTTACTTTGTGCCGATAAAACCTTATTCTTTTTGCTATTTTTTCAATAACTTCTTAAATCAACAGACCACCCTCTGGACCAGTCCAGTAAGGAAACCGGAACACTCTGGACCTCTCATTTGGCAGTACTGGACCACCGCCAACCAGTCTGGTCTGGTCCGCATCACTACTGAGCAGCTGCTGGGGTGTCAGGTGGAGGGGCTTCTTGAATGATGCCCCCATCATGGCTAATGTGACGGCCCCCTTCACCAAAGGGTGCCTTATATATATATATCATCCGCAGTGGCAATACCCAAAATTGTCTGAAGCTATCCATGGTGCCAATAGCCTAAATTGTCTATAGCCACTGCCAAATTTGTGCCAATAGCCATTTTTTTATAGCCTCTGCATATGTGGTGCCAACAGACATTCCCAATTGATAATCAAAGATTATCATAAACATCCTAATGATTATAATGATAGGCTACCAGATAAGGTAATACCACTATAGAAAATGTATCAGTTCACCTACCTACCTCAATAATTTGCACCATGTACAATGACATATCACATTTTGATTATGCTTATATAGTTACCAAGATTTAAGTCAAGGTCTGTGTTATTTATAGACCTCAAACACTCCCCGAAAAATAAAGTCTATGTTCTTCCGCATGGGTCCCATTGACCATGTTTACATAGTGATATGGAACTAGTCTAGAGCTTATAAATTTTGAAATATTTGGTATTTGATGAGGACATAGTTATAGTTAGTGTGTAATGCAAGAACTGAGGAAGGTTTAATTTAATGTTTATGAAGTGGACAATTTAGATACGGAGATTAAAGTAAACACAAGAATTACACTCAACAGCAAAAGAAACTCAACAGGCACCCGTGGGTCATATATATTTTGTTGAAAGAGGTCTCTAGTTAAAGCCTCACAGAAATTATCAATCCCTACGATGTTCTTGTTTATCATATTGGAGCATGGGCGCAATTTAATGGGGGGACCGGGGGGGGGGGGGGGGACATGTCCCCCCACTTTTTCAGCCAGGGTGGATATAATATCCTTTGTCCCCCTCTCCCCCCCCCCCCACATTCTGGCAATGTAATAGTGAAGTTGTTGTTCTTTTGTTTTAGTAAAAGATACAAATTGCTTTCAAATTACTCACCAAATATCATGTTGCAATTAAGATAGTTTTCAATTTCTGATCTTTACATGTTACATTTTTAATGTATAGTCCTATTTTATTTGAAAACTAAGCCCCCAAATGCATTTGATGCTACTCCAGAAAAAACACTTCCTACAACTTCACCATCTCTTCTCTGAAAAAATGCTGACTGTGCATGCTGAAGTTGCGCCCCTGGAAAACACTGAGGATAGACTATACTCACATCCCCGGGAGATTCGGGGTCCTTGCTTAGTCCAATAATGTTTGTGATGAGGACTTTGTTGTCAATTAGGTTTGTTGGTAGGGGCCACTTCTTCAACAGGCAAGAAGGAATACATAAACGAACAAAATGCTACATTTTTAATTGTATAATCCTATATTATTTGACAACTAAGCCCCCAAATGTATTTGATGCTACTCCAAACCACTATGATCTACAACTTCACCATCTCTTCTCTCAAAAAATTCTAACTGCCCCCCCCCCCCCTCTATGCATGATAAGGTTGCGCCCCTGCATCACACATACTTCTGCAACATAGTGGTGCATCTATTGCCCCACCCGCTCAGATTATAGGCCTGAAATCTTCAATTCGTTTTATTTTATTCCATTCATCATTCTCATTCATTCACTCATATACATATTACATACACATGCACAGTATCATACAGTCACATACGCACAATATGATCAATATCAGATATACATAATATTCATATATATGTACATGTATACATTTTAAAGTTTTTTTATAAACATATAAGGTATTTTCTGTCTTTAGATGGATTTGAATGGGGGCTGATACCCAGATGGTATATTTGCCCTCTTTTTATATTTTTATTTATTATTATTATTTTTTTATGCATGAAAAACACCTGATGTTTATATTATATATATCTTTTATTCGACAGCTTCATGTCATTCATGACATATGTGTCACATTGTAAACAGAAAATACTAAGTAAATGACATACAACAACAATTAAAGAATAATAGAAAAGTAGTAAATAAAACTAAGTCATAGCTACGATAAAGATTTGTTACAATACAATAGCAACATAATAATGTACAGTTTTCAATGTAAAGTTCAATCTTGTTATATCTATATATATACATCGTACAGCATTATCTATAACAAATGATCTAACACATATGTAATGAGAACATTAAAAGGAACATATATACATGTATGTAAAAATATACAAGATCGAAGATATGGTATACAAATGTTTGGAAAAAGTACATTATAGCGGACCCAAATTTATGACCTTATGTAGCGAGCCTTTCTGTCATGCCTATGACGTCATATCCCTGAATTCAATGAAAGACGTCACAAAAAACGACCACTCTCTTCATTTTCAAGACAAGACATCGTTTATTTTTTCTTTATTGGGGGCTACCGCCCCCAAAACCCTGCTGTGATATGCAAGTATTTTTCCTCTCCTGCGATAGAACAAATTTAGGCAAAAAAATTTGATATTTTTTAATATTTAATGGACGCCAAATATGGGCATATATTTGGGTCCGCTATACTGCACTATGCCCAAATGTTTATAATGCAGAGACTCCCAGAATGATGGTCAACATGTGTAATGCCGCGGACGATGGATGATGACTCAAACGTTTATTAGGCATCAATATTTACCAGAAATTTTACAAGGAATTTTAACAACTCAGGCTCTTTTGATTTCACGATGGTCTTAAATCTTCATTGTTTAGTTGCTCAAAATTATCTATGTAATCATTAGCTACTTTAAGGAGTTTTTCATGACTAGGTTTATTATGCGGACATACTATGAGACAATGTTTTTGATCTTCAATTTCATGCTTACTGCATTTTAGGCATAGCCTCTTCAACTGTTGGCAATATGGGATTTTCATGTCTACCTGTTCCAATATGCAAATTATGTGAGCTTACTCTAAATCTGGCAATTTTATTATAAATTTTTCTGCTTAGGTTTAATAAGAGATAAGGTGCTAGTATATAATCAGTCTTGAAGAGTTTATATATATATGTTTTAAGTTTTGGCTGTAACGTGGAATCATTTATTTCAGCTGATATAGTTTCCTGATATTTATCATAAATTTTAGATTTGAATGTCTTAAATGCTCTCTTTGCGGATAATGTTCATTGAGTATATGAATAATTTTTGCAACCCAAGCTTTATTACCATGGCAATGCCAATGGAACCAGGGGGAGCACCATTTATTGAACTATCTTTTATCCAGAAGTGTGCATATCTTTTTCCTCGATTAAACATTTTTTAAGAATATTATTAGGTGGAATATTATTATTGTGAAAGTGGTCATTCACTGACTCCCTCATTGGGTCATTTCATGGGAAATAATCCAGAAAATGGAAAATTTCCCGAGTGAAAATTTCCCAAGTGACTCCCTCAGAAGTACAACAGATACAGGTCTGAATTTTTTTCTTGCACATTTATCTGGTATTTTTGCTCGCCAAACTACTTTGATATATATGCCTTTCAATTGATTAGAATGGAGAAAAATTATGTTCAATACACCCATTCTTCAATTTTGTGAAAAATGAACCTTTCAAGTCCATAATTGACCATGTGTCCAGTGAAATAGAACTTTTGAAAGACAACACAAATTAACTTGGTACATGATATATTGGGGAAGTAGTGGAAGCCCAAAGTCAGACAAAAACACAATCCTACAAAATTTGAAAAAGTTAAAAAAAATTTTTACCTGAAACTATTGGAGATAATGGCAGCTTTTCTACTATTATTATTAGCGGGTAGTTTTTCCAATTTAATCCAGTAGTTGATTATTCTGAACTGTTGCCGCACATGTAATGGGAATCTGCCTGTCTCACTATACACTGCTGGTGATAAGGTCTGTCTCCTAACTCCCAGCATATTTTTCAGATATCCTAATTGTACCTTTTCTAGGTTTGTGACTGGACCATAGTTCACAATTATATTCAAGGACTGGTAAAATATATGTGTCAAACATTTTTAGAGCAAGTTCAGGAGTGATGTGTCCTAATGCCTGCTTAGTGTCACTTTGCAAAGCAAAAAGTGCTTTTTGGGCTTGTGTAACAAGATAATCAGTCATTTTTACATGCATGTTACGTTAGTTAACACATGTCCTAGATATTTAAAGGTGTCAACGTTTTCAATTAGTTGTGTATCATAGTAAAATTGCTTTTGCCGAGTATTGCCATATTTCATTATTTTAGTCTTTCCTACATTAACAATGAGATGCCACTTTTTGCAGAATTCATGAAGGGAATTTATGCTGTTTTGAAGAGATGTTTCAGAATGTGCTATTAGAATTATATCATCAGCATATGAGATATGTGTGAGCATCAGACTATTAAGTGCTACACCATCCAATTCATTCATAGACAGGTCAGATAGAAATTCAATAAACAACTTGGGGCTGAGAATTCCACCTTGCAAGACACCATAGCTGCTATCAATTGAATATTAAGGCCTGAGATCTTCGAAAATGTGTTTCATTTAACATTCATTGAGATGCAACAAAGACTAATTGACATGTTTTAAGGTCAATGATGGATCAATAAGTGTCCATGAATGTGTGAATTTATTGATTGTGAAAGTGGTCATTCACTGACTCTGTCGTTGGGTCATTTGGGAAATAATCCAGAAAATGGAAAATTTCCCGGGTGACCCCCTTTAGAAGTAAGACAGATACAGGTCTGTTTTTTCTTGTTATCTGGTATTTTTGCTCGCCAAACCACTTTGATATATATGCTTATCAATTGATTAGAATATATAGAGAAAAATGAACCTTTCAAGTCCATAATTGACCATGTGTCCAGTGAAATAGAACTTTTGAAAGACACCATTAACTTGGTACATGATATATTGGGGAAGTAGTGGAAGCCCAAAGTCAGACAAAACACAATCCTACAAAATGTGAATAGTTAGGCCTATAGGAGCGTCTGTGGATTTTTTTCATAAAATTCTGAGAAGGTCGTCTGGGAGCCCATGGATGATTTCACAAATAGTATTTAATCAAAATTTTCGTAATTTTAAATTATTCTTAATTTGAAAAATCATAAATCATGATGATGAATGTGGTCACTGCATGGTATAATTTGTTGTTTATTTCCGGCGATGGTGGCGCTTCAGTCTAGCAGAACAGCAGAGCCACCTGGCGTTTATGTCTCAAACCAACGGCACGATGGGTTACGCCGATGTAATGAAACAACATTTTAAAAGTCATGGGAAGACTAAAGAATACAGGGCACATGATGCAAAAGTCCATTCAGTGGCCTGGAATGCTGATGGAAGGAAATTGGCGTCAGGTTCTTTTGATAAAACCGTCACAGTGTTCATGTTAGACAGAGACCGGTTGGTAAGTACCCGAATATCGCCCACATGCAGTTTTGTTGTGTTTATGTTTATCTCATTTAATTAGATGTCTACTTGTCGTGACTGGGGTTGGGTATCCAATTGAGTATGATTGGTCATATCAGATTTGCACAGAATGCTTTTGACAGACCGCCAGTAGCCTAAATAAGGTATTACAAAGTCTGATAAAGTCTTACTTTATTTTTTATAAAGTAAGGCCCGTATAAATTGTTAATTTTGTCCGCTAGGTCTTACATTGTCTAATTTTGATGCAAATATACTTGGAAAACAAACACAGGCGATTCTGGTCTGTGTTGGCCAAAGGAAGTACCATCTGCCTTCTTGTGGACTTTCAGCTGCATTAAAAACTTTTTTAAATTACACAAAAACTGCGTATATTTTATTGTTTAATAGCCGAATTCCCGATTTTTCATGTGCATATGATGTGCGCATGGTAATATAAAGTCTTATAAATGTCTTACTTCTAGCTTCTTATGAAGGTAAACCTGCAGGAACCCTGTATAAAGAATGAAAAAGTCTACACACAAAAACCAATTAGAGGAGATATATTGCCACTTACAAACTAAAACCTGCTATATGCTTGTGTATACAGTTCACTGTAGTAGCTGCTAAAAAAAGGTGTGTGAAAATGTCACGTCACTTCACATGCAGATAATGCGCTAAAGCGTTTGTCTCTTGAAATTATCAGGATCAGTATAATCAGTTTGCGAAAGTGTAATGCACTTGACCGTGTGGACACAGCCTCGTCTTTTGTTAGGAAATGGACCGCTGTCATTTGTTAATGAATTGTCATTTGGGGTTAACTAACCTCAGGTGGTCCGCTTGAATGTAAAGGTATATGGGTATTAAGAGAATGCAACATCAGTAAGTTCTTACAATTTTTCCGTTTTCTCTAAATTCTAATACAGACTAAGGATCACAATTTCCGAGGCCACGGGGACAGCGTAGACCAGTTGTGTTGGCATCCGTCAAATCCAGAAACATTTGTGACAGCATCGGGAGATAAAACTGTTCGATTCTGGGACGCTAGGAGCACTAAGTCATCGTCAACTGTCACCACCAAAGGTAATGCAAAAAGTGTTTGTTCAAATTTATTTGAGATAGAAGCTCATGTTGCTCATATATGTAGTAATAGAAACTTTAATATAAATGACTACTTTAGAAATATTTTATAGCAAATTGACCAAATTATATGCAAGTGCAACAATGCATGCATGCTATGATTAGAGAATCCAGAAATGTTTGCTAATTATTTAGCGAGACAACATGATAGTACTTCTCTTGAAGACTTTACATTGTGATTCCTATATTTGCAAGAGGTGTTTTATCAATTTTGTGAATTGTTTACGTTTCAGGAGAAAACATCAATATTTGTTGGGCCCCAGATGGCAACACCATTGCCGTCGGCAACAAAGAGGACTTAGTAACTTTCATCGACACAAGAAGTCACAAAATCAGAAACGAAGAAAGCTATAAATTTGAAGTGAATGAGATCAGCTGGAACAACACGGGCGACTTGTTTTTTCTCACAAGTGGGCCTGGACATATACACATTTTAAAGTAAGTTAAAATTAAAATTATTCATATGAAATGATAAGTTTATTTGTAATCAATACATTTTTATGGTATAGACTATATCATTTTTAAAACGGAGTAATTTCTTTGACCATAACTTTGTGATGCAGGCCGTTTATAGATGTGGCTAACTATATATGTTAGCATTACATTTTGCGTATTTTAATGGCAATGATCATGTCTTCAATCCACATAACTGGCAAGAACTTGCCCAATAAGTTACATTGATATAACATTAATTTTTGTTCTCCAGCTATCCTGAATTGAAGAGCCAAACAGTTCTACCAGCCCATCCAGCAAACTGCATCTGCATCGAGTTTGATCCAAAGGGGAAGTATTTTGCAACGGGAAGCGCAGATGCCCTCGTCAGTTTATGGGATTTGGAGGAACTTATTTGTGTTCGAACACTCTCAAGGTGAGTTTTAGTGTTCTGTCCTTGTCTCTGAAAGCAGGGTTGGCAGATTTAAATCAAGCGATTTAAAGCATTGATTTAAATTAAGGCAAAAAAGATCAAAATATCAACAATTATTAGTTTTTTTTTTCAATTTAAAATAATTATTTTAATAAGTTTTTCAGTTAAAAAATTTAATTTTGTACGACCTCAAACTTGATTTATTTTAATACAACGTAATTTTTTTCAAAAACACAAATTGTTAAATAAATCAAAGTTTGTGTCTATTCTTGCGGTAGCACAGGCCCTGCCTGTTAGTTGAATATTGGTAAAATATTCTTCTAAGGTAAAAAAAGTCATACCTACCTGATGGGGTTTTCAAGTGTCATGTAACCCGCAACAGAAATATTTTTAAGGCTGGCCTTATTGCTACAGGCGACCTAGTGTACATATTACATTTTTAGTTTCTTTTACACTACAGGTTAGATTGGCCAGTGCGTACACTCAGCTTCAGTCATGATGGAAGAATGATTGCCTCAGCATCCGAAGACTTGGTCATTGATATCGCAGAAGTTGAAACTGGTAAAACTTTGCACTTTAGACTAATTAAAATGGGGAAGAAATACTACCTGAGGGCACTGTTTCCAAAGCAGATGAACCACAAATAGATGACGTCATCATTTAATATACACAAGAATGAAATCACTAAACAGATGACATCATCAAGCAAAGAATTATCTGTTTTGGTGGCACTGACCTCTGGTGATAATTTTCCTCCCCATCGGTGCTGACAATGTGCACTGTTGCAGTTTTCTTCAAAACTTTGTAAAGTTGACAGATTGTTGTCTTATCTTATGAGAACTCTAGGGTTGTTCCATTTAAAATTGTGGGGTGGGGGCAGACAGGAAGGTTTTTGAAATACCAGGGCAGGGGGGTTCTCCAAAAGAGGAAAAGAGGGGTGGTTGACCAGTATTTTCTTAATGTAGAAAAAAGGGAGTGGAGAATGAGGGTCTCAAAAAACAAAAAGCGGGGCTGTCTGAAAATCTTCAAGGCCACCCTCCTCGCCCCCTAACCACACTTTTAAGTGGAACAGCCCCATCTGAAGAATTCATGCAATATTCAGGCACGCATATATAGCTGCCGGTTGGAAATTATTCATAATGCTACTCATAACTTTTCAATTTTAGATTTGTTGTTCTTTGTCATAAAATGCAGGTTTTTTTTAATATTTCTAATAATAAGCTTTTTCTGATTTTTGAATCGTTATTTCAGGTGAAAAGATTGCAGACGTGCCTTGTGAAAGTCCGACATTCACCGTCGCCTGGCACCCTAAACGCAACCTGTTGGCCTACGCCTGTGACGACAAGGATAAATACGAAAGAGACAGAGATGCAGGGACTATTAAATTGTTTGGCATTTCCAACGATTCATGAACCATTTTTGTATGTGAACCAGTTACAGCTCATTCCATGTTTCAAGAATTTCACGTTTCAAATGTGTACATGTAAGTCATCACTTAAGGTTTGCGTTCTCATTTTTCATAGGCAGCATCACCGTTTCAATAAATTCATCAAACATAACACATTATCTTTTTTCAATGGCATTTCACTTTAATTTAATATATATGAGAACAGTTACAAGTATTTTCTGAATCTTCATTCCCTTGAATTTTCCTTCTCATTGATACTCAGCATTTCTTTGGAGCATATAAGCTGATACAACCAACAAATATATTTTCATAAACATTTCAGGTGTCAACAATCTCCATTTATACATGATCATTACATTAGTGCCTTGCAGTCTTGCGATTCAAGAACAGTATTAAAACAGGTCCGACACTTAACGGCAAATAAAATCAAACAGAACAATAAAGGCTGAAGACTTCAAACTTCTATTGCTATCCCTTACACTTAGCATAAATAGCTGCTAAGTTATTGCCCACTAAACGAAAAACTGTCGAAAGCATGAACAAAAATAACCCTAAAATACCTAAAATACTGGGAATGCATATGAAAGAGAAACAAACGTTATCCTGCAGACAGACTGACATAACATAAATGCGTTGTAAGACTCATGTCTCTAACCATACAAATATTTTCATAACAAGCCCTTTGATCAGATCTCCTTCATTACAATCCCAGTAGGTTAACTGTTTGCTCGACATATTGCAATATCTCCAAACCTACTTTTACATCATGCCATTGCAGGCAAATTTAAATGCCCCTCTTTATCGTACGTCAAATTACAAAAAAAAATGTTCGATTTTTTTTAAACACTAAAGTATAAATATATCCGAGTAAAGCAAAACAAGATCCCCACTTACAAAAATATCTTCTTCCTACGACCAGTTAGAGATCCAGTATCAGCTAATTTGCTGTCAGCGTTCGAAGTAAGAACTCGCTATCTGGTCCCGACAATTCCACATACTACCTTTATATGAACCGTTATACGAACCGCCATAAACTACTTTCAAAAGTAGGGACCAGAGGCTCAAACGCACTTACTTCGGAACACTTCGCTATACATTATACTAACATAAATAATCATTCAATGGTAGCGCTTCGTTTTCGTCAGAAAAGATTTCCATATCTCTCACCGTTTCCCATTGATGTAAATTTTTCATGAAATCATTGCTCCGTTTAATATGATAAGAATCCAGCGAATTACATAGAATACTCATTGAAACCAGCAATGTTTGAAAACATCGAAACCCTGATCAGCTTGTTCTTATGAATTTAACCCCCATTTCTTAATTTTTATTTTCCTATTTATTACTGGAACAGTGAGAGATGGTCTATGTTTTCTGAGAAGAACAGCGATTTACAATGAGCAAAACATTGATCATAATACAACACACATGCAGAAAATAGGCCCAACACGTCGTATACACGCTACGATAGTCCATAGAAAACAGAAATGGAATATGTAATGTTCAGATAGATCACACAGAAGTCAGTTTTGTAAGAAGTAACATGGTATAATTATTAATATTAGCCTTTATTAGCTATATTATGATGTGAAAATAAACCACATCATTGTTGAACAAAGGTTATCAAACTTTACCATTTTTGTGCTGATTTGTAATATTAGAGTGCATTTTCTTTACATAGTATTAGCAAAGTGCTTGAAAGATGAGTTACATGATATAGAGTGCTTTTTAACATATTGTTAACATCACCTTAATACTATTTAGATTTTACCCTTGAAATTACCTCACAGTATGGTTAGTTACAGCAAACGCGGAGTTAATTTAATAAGGTTTTGTGGACTTTTTTTTTTTCCTTTTTAAATGGATGTGTCGCATTTGTTATAATGTATCAACTGAATTCTTCTAATATTAAATGTGGCGTTCATATAAACACAGCAAACGGTCGCAAAGCTTAAGCAGTGCCGTAAATAGTTAATACGCGGACAAACTTTCCAGTTGGTCATTAAGTTTTAACAACAAGGTCGTTTGTGTGTTAATAAATTTGAGACATTAATATGATTAACAATGCATTGCACATGATCTTTGCACACACAGTCGAATAATAAGTTAAAATTCAATAATGACATCATCAAACTTGAAATATCCGCTTTTAAAATTCGATTTGAGGTATTATTCGAGTTAATTTTTTCCGGCATGGGATACATAGACGATAATATAAAACTCACACATGATTCTCTAGGACAACATGACAATATTATTGACGACTTTAAAGTCACTGAGCACAATATTACACCAAATTAGTACGGTAGTATGTCTTATATGTCTCCTCATTGAATTATTTCGGACTGTAGTTACAGAAGTACATAATGAATACGTGTAAAACCCAATAGAACGATGCTATGACTTGGCAAAGTCTGAATCAATAAAAAGATGTCTTTTTCATAAAACTAACTGCAAACCACAGTCCAGATTTTACTGTCCACTTCCGTGGGACAGTGACGAGAATTTTGTGTTTTTCGTCATCGAATCATTTCGTCTGTTCCCTCGATTCCTAATCGATCGGCTGAATAGCGAGAGAAGTAAATTTGCAGTATTTCTTGAAATAGATGAACATTCTGAAAATTTAAGATGAAAATTGATTAACATAACATCAACAGCATGTACACAGTACTTGGTCAATGTTTTATTTGATAATACTTTTTAAAAAAATAATATATTTAAAATTTTGAAGATTAATGAGATGAGGTACATCTGAATATGTTATTCCATGTACACATGTTACTTGTGGCGCAGATACAATATGTCTACCCTGAAAAAGCTAAGGGTGGCATATAACAATGCATTTCGTGGTCTGATAGGCTATGCCAAGTATTGTAGTGCTAGTCTGATGTTCACTAGTCATAGAGTTAGCACCTTTGAAGCAGTTATTAGAAATCTTGTCTATAAATTCAGTGAAAGGATCAACAGGTCTGAAAATAGTATTATTATGAATGTCATTAGTAGCCTTTTGGCATTCTTACATTAGAAAACATTGGGAGTCATTGTAATATTTGTATTGGACAAGCAGTTTAGTTGCTTTGTACTGTTGTTTTGTGAATGTGTTTTTACAGTGCCATACAATAATACTCAGTAGTTAGGTAGTTATTAGAGGATATGGACCCCACTATATTGTAACTAATGTATGTGTGTGTGTCTGCAATAAAGATTAATAATAATAATAATCTAAAAGTGTCTCTGCCAAATCAGTCTTCGTAGTGAGTGAGAAATACACAAGAGGGAGACAGCAGTCACTTGGATTGCTTTGCAATGTCAGCTGAGTCAGATTTAGGTTAGGGTGAAGTGAACGACCTAGGAAGCTTTCATAGACATGATAGAGCAGACACTGACTGCAAGTGAACCAATTTTTGTCTGGGGTGTCTTGGCTGAAGATGTAAGGCATGGTTATATCAGTATATGTTGGCTGCAGACGTTAAGTTATAAGAGTGTTGTAAACTGCATGGTTGGCATAAGTTCAACTTTATATTTGGTGGAAAAGCCATTGCTGCCCATCACTGGCAGTCAGTTAGGTCTTAAGAAAGTGCACCTAAATTAGGATTACTCTATGGAATCACCGAAGTGAACTTAATATCAAGGTGGTCTTACTATAGAGGTGGTCTTCATATCGAGGTGGTCTTAATATCGACATGGTCTTAATATCGAGGTGGTCTTAATATTGAGTGGTCTTAATATCGAGTGGTCTAAATATTGAGGTGGTCTTAATATTGAGGTGGTCTTAATATCAGGTGGTCTTAATATTGAGTGGTATAAATATTGAGGTTGTCTTAATAGTGAGGTGGTCTTAATATCGAGGTGGTCTTAATATCAAGGTGGTCGTAATATCGAGGTGGTCTTAATATCGACATGGTCTTAATAGCGAGGTGGTCTTAATATCGAAATGGTCTTAATAGCGAGGTGGTATAAATATTGAGGTGGTCTTAACAGTGAGGTGGTCTTAATATCGAGGTGGTCTTAATATCAAGGTGGTCTTAATAACGAGGTGGTCTTAATATCGACATGGTCTTAATATGGACATGGTCTTAATAGCGAGGTGGTATAAATATTGAGGTTTTCTTAATATCGAGGTGGTCTTAATATCGAGGTAGTCTTAATATCGACATGGTCTTAATAGCGAGGTGGTATAAATATTGAGGTGGTCTTCATATCGAGGTGGTCTTAATATCGACGGTGGTATAAGTATTGAGGTTGTCTTAATAGTGAGGTGGTCTTAATATTGAGGTTTTCTTAATATCGAGGTGGTCTTAATATCGACGTGGTTTAATACTGACGTTTAATATCGAGGTGGTCTTAATATGAATATGGACATTTTTTTGGTCTTAATATCGAGGTGGTCTTAATATCAAGGTGGTTTAATAGCAAGGCTGGTGGTCTTAATATCGATGTGGTCTTATAATGGGTGGTCTTTATTTTAGGGCTCCATTGTATAACAGTAAAAAGTTAAAAAGATTATCAAATTTCAGCAGTTCCTCAATTATTATTATTTATTATGATTGGGAAAATGGGAATAAACTAGAGATGAAATTAGACATGGTATGCCGAGGATCTGGGGAAGTTGCCCTGATTATTTATTTTATATATATGTGTGTATATATATATATATTTCAGGAAGGATTTTACCCCCTTGTTTTTAGTAGGTTAGGGGCTTAAAAAAGCACAACCTGGCAACAACTAAATCAACTACCACCGAGTTCCGCATTGAAACGGACTCGCAAAATTGTGTTTTATCTCACTATTGGTGAAAAGAAAAAAGTTTAATTTGTACTTAACGTGAATCTGCATTTTATTAAGATTCCTTATTATGAATATGAGAACTAGATTTATGTGGTAAAAAGTTGGTTTATTAATTGTGGACAAAAAGAAATGTCAGCAATTTTTATCCGTAATTTTTTGTGTACCTGTCAATCATGTCATGTTGTCCCTCTAGACTCTAGAGCTAAATGATTTCAAATGTAAACTTGCATTGCACCTTTAAAATTTTTTGGTAGAAAAAGAAGAAATTAATTGCCATGCCGATAATTAATTATCTAAATTGCTAAGTTTCTGAAAGCCCTCTGCACTGCAGCCAATTAACACGGATTGAAAATAAATTAACAGACATTGTCTTATGGAAAAGTGACATTTCGTTCCAATTAATAAACAGCTGTATTTAATATAGTGGGAGCTGAACAACTTCAACGGTTGTCAAATATGATTAAGTTGACAAGAAGGTCAATGGAAAAATGGTGCAAGCCAAAATTGCTGCTGAAAACTTCTGTAAATTGTAGTTAGATGAAAACTTGATGATAAATTCGATGGCAATTTACGGTGAATAGCAATAGTGACAGTTCATAGTGTTTAATTCGACTGCGATTGAACTCGAGTTAAATTTAGTCCATCAGAAATATCAATAAAATTCTTGAAAAATATGATAAACTTCTACAAACTACAGTAAATCGAGATATAAATGCAATTAATTTCTCTTTAGAAAAAAATGGAAAGAATGTATTAATTAGTAATACACATATTTTTTACATGTCTTCTAATCCTATCCACAATTTAATGATCCATCTAAAATATTGCCTTAATTATGGGAGGCGAGAGGATAGCACAAGCAACATAAATAGATTTACTCAATGTGTGGGCATATGTGCTTGCCACAACACAACAACTGACCACAAGGTACCACTGGTAACTAAATATCAAAGTGGTTTTAAATCTGGAACTTTGTTAACATAGTAACCACAAGGTTGACCCTAGCAAAGTGACCTTTCAGTATGGTTTTTGCATCATTATAATTAGCTAAAAACCATGCGTTTTCCATGCGTTTATCCTTCTCATGGAAAACGCACGTGGCACATTTGGCCATGTACATAGTGGTCTTGGTTGTGAAATCAACTGCTTACACAATGCCAAATAACTATATAAATATTAACAAAGGAAAGGCAAAAGTACCACCAGAGGTCACTGGCACCCAAGCAGATAAGCATTGTTTGATGACATCATCTATTCAGTGATGTCACAATAAATGCTTCGTGCCCTCTGGTGGTTTTTTCCCCATTGTCAAATTATTTTTATTTTAACAATTTCAAATTTGGCGCCACTTACACTGCTGCCCCCATGATGAAAGTACAAGCGTGTGTGAAGAGGAGGGTGGGCAGGTTGTCCATGTTGAAAAGTCCTTCCTTCATGGCCTTCGAATTGCGAACGCTCAGATTGCCTCTCTTCTTGTGCTTGAACTGGCGGGCCATCTCACTGAAACGTAATGATAAAAACATTAAATATTTGCCAATCAAGATCTATATATTATAAGCATTTAAATACTTCAGTAGCTAAGTTCAGTCCTTTGAAGGTCAAAGTACTTGTCGATGGGTTGATTGGATTGACGAGATGAGAGAAAGGGAAGGGACCATCCACTCCATGTTACACATTAACCCCTTGTGTGGGATCTTTCTCTTACACCAGCATAGACACGCGAGACCCAGGGGGAACCACAAATTTAATGTCTTATGCGAATAACATCCATCTGAGATCAATTGTGGCTCATGATTACTAATGTAATTGGGAATTGAACCCTAGACCCTGACCTCTGACCTTGCCTGGTACTAGCTAATGTGATAACTGGCCAGTGCCTCACAACTTAATCACCTAGGCTGTTGCTTGACTGATTTTGAGACAATTGCACAAAGATGACCAATCAATATCAATAAATTGACAAGTATATTATATTTACTATCCATGGTACATACATATGGCATAAAAATGTTGTGAAACAACTGTACCTCCCAACAAAAAAAAGAACAAGACTTGGTTATCTTTCGTGCGAGTGGTATACAACCCCAAGAATCAAATTAGTATTGCCAGTGCTGGTTTACTTTTTGTAATATTATTTATTTCATATTTATCACCCGTAGTAAGCATAACCTTGGGTAGTAACTAGTACCTAGTGGGTTTATCTTGGCACAAATTGATGTTAATTGCATCAATCCTTATTTCTGCACCGGCCAGAACCAACAGTTCAAATGTAACCAAAAGTAATCATTTTGGCAAATAGTCCAGAGTTATAACAATGTAAATGTAAACGTTAATTATTATGTTGGACACATGTCAATTAAAATAGATAGATAGATAGGAAGATAGACAGATCGACAGATAGATAGACAGATAGACATCCAGACAGATGGATACATATATATAGATCCTGGGTCGACCAATCAGACATGATGATGATATGACACATTTACCCCATGGGTGGGCTCTTTTACTTGCCTCAGCATAGACACCGAGCACAAGGCACCTCCAATTTAACATCTCATGCAATCGACATCCAGCTGGGATGTAGCTCATGAAGAGTGCCTTGACCAGGGTCAAACCTGGGACCTTCAGCAGAGTTGGCCAATGTGTTTACTAGCCATTGTGTTAACATTTAGGCCACTCAGGTATGCACTCAATTTTAGTGCAATCCTGGAAATCTGATTAGTCTATACCATTTGTGTTTATTCCTTGACCTTTTCCTGCACTCAATGGATACATTAGAATATATTTTTCCATATTTAAAAAAAATGAGAAATGGCAAATAAGCTTAGAAAATGTCACCAAAAAAACTGGCAGATGATTTCTATCAAGCCATTCAAGGCCAGAAGTTGCAGTCGCTGCACTTGTAAAGAATCTTTCTTAAATTAATCCAGGTTTTTGGCAAAAGATGTGTCCATTAAATATGTATTCATAAAATGTATTCATAAAATGTATTCATTTCTATGCATGTGCCAGCATGTTATAACATGGTGTCTAATACGTCCAAGGCATGCATGTTATAATAAATACAAACTAGCACATGCAAATATACAGAATTATTGCAGACTATACAGAGTGTCTGTTTATACTTAAGTAAATTATTACTCTACAGTAGAACCCCACAAGAATAAGAAGACCAACACTAAGATCAGCTCAATTTTAAGACCAGTTTGCTAGGTCTCAATAAAGACAATTTATTTGATGCTTATATGCACAATACATAAACATATGATAAATAGCTATAAATACTTCCATGATACAAGATATAAACAAATTTACTGTTAAAACATATTAAGTTGATATATTTATCTGGTCTAAAATTGTGATCACAATGAGAAATGATGAAGATACCAGATATTAAGTAGTGGTCGAAATGACTCGGAAAGCCTTTGGAAGATCTCCCAACAAAAAGGAGATTTTTTTCTTCCCTCTCCTTCTAAATTTTTATTTTATTTTTAATTATATTTATTGTGTACACGTAAATCTTGTCTATTTATTGTAAATATAGTTTTTCTGTCCGTTTTTCTTAAGACTACTCCACTGCATGATTCCCAAGGTCAAGGGTGGTTGGTCTTAAGTGTGAGGTTTGCAAATTGTTGAATGCTACTGGGTCTGAAGCTTAGTCAGCTAATATGACCAGCTGCAGGCAGACGTATTGATGACATGATAAGGCTGCTTGGAGTCCACACCATATGTTACACATTTACCTCATTGGTGGAGTCTTTTACTTGCCTCAGCATAGACAGTGAGTACAAGGCACTTCCAATTTAACATCTCATGCGAATGACATTTAGCTGGGATGTAGCTCATGAAGAGTGTCTGGCGTCTGCTGGGAAGTCATTCATAGGGTGTAATGGTTGGTTGGTTTGTTAATTTTTTATTTTTTACACGCTAATAAAAGCAGTGTTAGGTTAACTTTTTTACTTGCAATAAAAGCATTTTACCAGCATGAATATACTTTATTGTAGTACATGGCCAAATGTGCCACGTGCGTTTTCCATGAGAAGGATAAACGCATGGAAAACGCATGGTTTTTAGCTAATTATAATGAGGCAAAAACCATGCGTTTTCCAATGTGTTTATCCAAACGCATGGAAAACGCACGTAGCACAATTGGCCATGTATACAAGTGCATGCAACTGGTATTGATGACATTTTGTGTAAAAATGATGCTCTAAATCTAATAGCGAGCACTATTTGTATCATGGTGTGGAATTATATTACGGACTTAAAGCAAGTGCAGTCTGAAGTGTAAGCATATCAAATATACTTTAAATATTTTGAATTTTATCTGCTATAATCTGGCAAAAATTGCGATGCAATTTAAATGCACTCGTGAGAGAATTTAAGACGTTTACGCAGACAATTTCAAAGTAAATCTGTTTAAATCTAAAATAATACTACACAATATTTTGTGTGTTTAGTATGGATATGTGTGGTCTCTTGGCAGTACCAGACTGACTGGAATATGAAATTGTCCTGTACAAAACCATTATTGTCCTTTTTCAGTCCATTTTTTGACCTGTCGCACCGCTTTTTTGTCCTGTTACACTAGTTTTTTGTCCTATCCTATCATTATTTACATATTAGCACATCTTTATGGAATTAACTTGGGAAAAAAATTATGAAAAAAAAAAGCTGTCAGTCAAGTCCTAATGTGAGGGACACGTGGTCTATGACATGCTGCCCTAACACATGACTCGCATCATGTGCAACATATATACGAATGCATGGTATATCGCATGTAATCATGTAGAAATACTTGTGAAAAATGCATGGTTACTTGAAGCTTTTGGTTTGTAAAAAAAGTGTGTACGAGATTCAGTGTGCATATGACATTTTGTCTCAAGCTACTGGACTGGAGCTTAGTCAGCTTATAGGCCTATGAGGCAGATGTAATGATGACATGATAAGACTGGTAAACATTTACCACATGGGTGGGGTCTTTTACTTGCCTCAGCAATGTGAGCATAGTACCAGGCACATCCAATTTAACGTTTCTTGCGACTGACATCCAGCTGGGATGTAGCTCATGAAGAGTGCTATAGCTAGGCCAGCTTCAAACCTGGTACCATAAGGGCAACGAGCCATTGCTAACAGATAGCTAGATAGATAGCTAGATAGATGGCTAGCTAGATAGATAGGTAGATAGGTAGACAGATAGATAGATAGATAGATACTCGACTAAACAGACATGATGATGAGATGACACAGATAGGTAGAGTCACTGGAGTGGGTGGGAAATTCACTTTTAGCATGGCCACAATTACAAAAACGCCCTTTAAGGCCCATTCTGGTGAAATATGTATATATGTATATAGATATGTATGTCTATTAAATATTGGACATTCTCTGCAAGGTCAAGGGCACTTATGCAAGTTACTATAGCAACACAATAACATGACCTCGAGGAAGGCCATAACATAGGCTTTTTCCTTGTTATGTTAATAATTGCATTCATTTTTCAAGGTTGCTGCTTTCCAGCTCATTTTACATTACGTGTTTCAAATTAGTAAGTTTATGTGCGTCTGGATACTCTTAAAATCATTTGTGATTACAGATTTCCATAACCTTCAGTCCTACACTTCATTCAAAATCATGAAGTTAGAAACTGAATAGAAGTTAATAATAATTCAAGAATCAGAACTCCTGCAGTCAATATAAACGCTTGTAATTACGCCCGACATGCTCATATAAAGCTGTACCATTATTTTAACTACATTATAAGTATATTATATCCCCATACATGCACAGTATTCAACAAACATTAGTACTCTTCTAACCAGTACCAGCAAAATCTGAAGTTATTTCAAAATTGCCTTTCATTAGTAACTTTGTTTTCACATTGACCAGCCCTGCTGTCGGTCCAGGGACCCGGGTTCGATACCAGGCCCGGGCACTCTTCATGAGCTACATCCCAGCTGGAGGTCGATCGCATGAGACGTTAAATGGAGGTGCCTTGTACTCGGTGCCTATGCTAAGGCAAGTAAAAGACACCACCCATGGGGTAAATGTGTAACAGGGTGTGGACTCCAAGCCTTATCAGCTCATCATTACATCCGCCTCTGGCAGCTGGTCATATAAGCTGACTTTGCTTCAGACCCAGTAGCATTGAGACATTAGACATTTTGATATATCAAACTAAAAGTTGACGTGATGGAAGATATATTAAACTTTTGTAGGATACTGTATTTTTCCTTTTTGTTTCTTTGTTACTCATATTCATGCCGTTCTTTCTTTATCTTATTATCAAGTCATTCGTTTCAAGTAGTTGCAGCAAGTCTTGTAAAGTACATGACCACAATCATGAAACTCATGGCATTATGTTTGTGATTTCTGGTTTTTTTTTTCGGTCTGCTAATACATTACATGACAAAATACACAAACCTAGTTTAACATGATGTCATTTTTCTGTATTTTGTTTCAGTACACATATTTGCGATGCACTTTACTTTTTGTACATGCACGATTAGATCGCATTCGCGTATCAGTTAAAACAGATCGAAAAAGTGAATTGCGCCTTGTTATTTACACTGATTTATTGTACTTTTACCAGTTTACTTAAATTGAGTAATTTTCATGGATGTATTGGATTAAATTTACCACGAATAATACCACCGCTCAAATAAAATAATGAACAATTTGCCTAATGACCTTGATGTCTTTTTGCCGATGTAGTCTCTTCGACATAAATATTGTCTAGTTTTACAGAACAAATTATATTAAAATTGAATAAACAACATGTATTCGGACTAAAATCATTTTAATCGGGTAAAAAGTTGGCGTTTGTCCTATTACCGCTAATTCTGTCCAATTTTGCTGCTACATGCTCGGAATGGAAAATTTTATTAAAAGATTTGTGGACATCCATTTTGTGTTGAATCCCAATACAGGTACATATGTACTGAGTTTCCACAAATCATTTGTGTTCATCTGTTATGATATGTTTCCAGATCTTTTGTATCATGCTGTATAACAAAGATATATTTTCTGAGATAAGATTTAGTACACACACAGGTGCAAGGTTGTTCACATGTACCTATAACCATATCAGCTGGCAGAATAGACTGAATACAGAGAAAACAGGAGTTGAAGATCACTCGAATACATTTTGTACTCGCACAACGAGTTTGTATAGTTATGGGAGCTGCTATATTTAGCAGAATTTCAGTGCAAAACAAGCTTTCCTTGTATTTACCAAAAAAAAAAGAAAAAAAAGAGATGTGTTGAAATTTAATTTCCACCTACTCAAGTTGTAATGAATGGATACTTCTTGGCATTTTAGGTAGTTTTACAGCATTGAAAAGAAAATCACCTTCAAACTTGCTTTCGGCATTCAATTTCTTTGTTTCAGAAGTTTAACCGACATCCTTTTAAAGTTCACCTTGACAAACACAAAGATAACCTACATTTTATTAATGAGCTTTGGTTAGGTTTTTTTTTAAGTATGTACGTCTTAATGTTACTGGGTCTGAAGCTTAGTCAGCTTACATGACCAGCTGCTAGAGGCAGACGTAATGATGAGTTGGTTGATAAGGCTTGGAGTTCACACCATGTTAAACAATCACCTCATGGGTGGGGCCTTTTACTTGCCTCAGCAAAGACACTGAGTACAAGGCACCACAATTTAACATCTCATGCGATCGACATCCAGCTGCTGGGATGTGGCTCATGAAGAGTGCCCGGGGAGGTGTTTGAACCTTGGACCTTCAGCAGTTGCCTTAACCATTAGGCCATCCAGCTGCCTAGTCACTTTATTAATAAAGGTTTCATTAAATTATATTCATAACAAAGATTAAAAGAAATGCGCATTAAGGTCCCCTTATACAGTATACAGCAACTAATCTGAACCCTCATAAGATCATTTTAATGACATTAAATTTATAAGTTTCATTATCCAGTGGGCCTAAATCTTTCTGAAACTGGCACTGCGCAGTTCAAATTATATTTTTTATTTACTTTAATTACAATGTTTCATGCAGATAAGCTGGGCTATTCGGCAGTATCATGAGTATAACGGATATAACAGCTCATTTATAGTGCCTGGCCTGGGTTTCAAACCTGGGACTTATTATAACCAAACAAAGCGTCTTTCACGAAAGGTCACTGTGTTACTAATAAAGCGATTTTATTGCTGATCTGGACTTAGAAAGCGCTAAATATTTGATGATGTTAGCCACAATTGGTCCTAAAAGCCAGAGGAATATCATTACTGACCTGTCACCTCAAATGACTTAGAATCTTTGTATTAGATGACTTAAAGGCAGACTAGGAATTAGCCAGTTAAGCACATTTAATCCTCATGGACCTTAAGGCACCTCACTGTATGATAGTACCTTTGTATTTAAACTTTATTTATTTAATGTGGATTACCATACATTTTCACAGAAAAATACAAAGTGGTTCTCCACGGTAGTAATATAGCATTGAAACAAAAATGTCCACACGTCTTTCAGTCAATGTCCAAATGTCTTAGTGCTACTGGGTCCGTCAGAGGCAGACATAATCATGAGATGATAAGGCTAAGACTTGCAGTCCACACCATGTTACAAATTTACCCAATGCAGGTCTGAGTGTAAGTACTGACTCTTCACTCTTGTTGGAAATTGTACTTCGGTCAATCCTTAAAACGATACGATATGTATACACTAAGAAAATTTGCTGGTCGAAAAAAAGTGGTTGCAACGCCTATTGCGCTGTTCAGCAGGTGAGGCTTTTGATGAATCGCCACATCTGATTGGCTAAGCCGCCATAAAATAAAATATTTTTTATTCCGTGCTTCGACCATTTTCATAGTCATTATACAAAAAGAAAAAAATTTTGAACATAGTGTGGTCGAAGCACGGATGCGATTTTAGGTAAGGTTTTCTTAGTGTAATGATATGGTAAAACGATACGATACGTATCAAGAAATATCATTACGCTATATCAGTGGGAGAATGAATGAAGCCTATAATGCTAATCAAAATATTTCCATGAAATTTAATGAATTCACTGAATAACTCCAAACTGTTAATGTTTACAAAACAATTATCAATACCCATATCGTTACTATAATTACCCGTATCGTTATCATTGTACCAGTACAAATGGTATATCGAGAACCGATGTGCAGCCCTAATCAACATGATTAACTAGTACATGTACTATTATATTATTGTAAACTTACTTAGGTGGCATCACTTCGGGTCGGCTTGACCAATCCCAGATCCAGTCTGATCCCTGAAGACTTTGCAACATTTCCCCTTTGTGTTCCTGAAAAAAATAAAAATATTCCAAATATTATAATGCAAATATTTTTTAATATTATAATGGAAAAACAACAATGAAATATGTTAACTGACATATTTTTCCCAACCCATTGTTAAATGTTGCCACAGAATAATATTTAGATGGAAAATTTGAGCAGTTATTCAACAATAAAGCAACAAAATTCACTACATTATTATGCAGTAAGTGGTCACTCAGTCACACCTGTACAAAATAATTTATTGAAATTTTCAAATTTATCAATTAAAATATGAATCATGATGCAAGACATAAATGAATCACTAAGCGCACTAACACCAAATATAAACTTCTATACCATATATATATATATATATATATCTAATAATATATTTATCATTGTTCATTTATTTATTTATGTAGTTTGACCTCAATATAATGAAGAACTATACAATTATAATACGATTTGGGAATTAATCTAATTTCAAGCTTGGAAGCCATTACAAAGTACAATTGTACAAAAATAGCCTAGCGCCATAAATATGATACAGCTGTACTGGGATTTACATCTCATATTTTTTGCATAAAAATGTGCATCCTTGAATGCTAATGCAATACGATACAAATCAAATTTGATATGATCATGTGTCAAATAAATCAGACCATGTGCCTCTAGCTTACAAAACAATTGCTTTTGGTTGCTAACATTAAATAATATTGGATTTTTAAAAATGCAACAAGCATGACTATAACATAAATTATAATGTCATAATCTTTCATATTGTTGAGTCACCACCGTCTATAACATCATATGATGTGTGCGTGGTATGGTGCTTATACGTTGAACCACCATATATATGTTGAAAATGTTCATGATAAATTCTTATTCGGTTAAATATTCCACATTTTTGTTACATAAAGAAAAAAAGTTATAACAGCGACACTTAGCATAAAGCCAACTGGTGCATAAAGCCAACCATGGCTTCTTAATGGACCTTAAAGGTGCACTCTCTGTCAAATTTTCACATTAAAAAAAATTATAGAAATCAATACTGCTTTCTTGTCTCATGACTTTTTTCATTACATACCCATTTTTGCACAACAATTTAGTTTTAATTTACAATAAATAATATAAATATTAGTTTTTCATGCCATCAAAACCTCAATATGTAAACAAACCCAGTGATGACGTCACAATACTGAACAATGTTGATGATGTCATTTCCATTGTGTTTCCAAAGTTTTGGTCTGGATTTTCTCTCAATGTATAATTCATTTTTTAAGTAATTAATGTCTTATAAATCATTCATTCACACAAATTTAGTGTGCCTTGATTAATAAAGGTAATTTTCAGCATATTAGAAAATTGCAAATTTGACAGACGGTGTAAGATCATGGATATTGTATCATATTGACTCCTCTGACCGAGTACATTACCTCAGGTGACTGACCTGGCTCGGTGACCACTGACCACAAAGGCGATAAGCATAATTCTCTAATCTGGCTATTGACTTTTTGGCAAACAACAAAGATAGCATCAACAGTTCTTTTTACACTCAGACTGTTATGTGACTCGATATATACATCAGAAATTGCAGAAACTCATCTTTGGACCACCTCAATACTGTAGCCACCTCTCAATAAAAGGCATAAAAATTATATATACATGATGATTATATATACATATATGAATTATGGCTATTAAAAGTACAAATATGTATTACAGAAATAAGGTCACATTGCTATATCATCAGTGTACATTGTAATAAGCTCCCACATCTGACAGCCGAGATGTTAATGATTGTACACATTAATAATTTAAAGTGCAGATTTAGAGTCCTTTTCACACTTGTTTCAATAAATAAATGATTATGTATACACATTAATAGTTTAAATTACAAAGTCCTTTCACACTTGTCTTCGTGCAAATTTACTAGCTTTAATCAAAGTTGACCGTGAGGTAAAATACAATTTAATGCGTACAACATGGCCAAAATTGGGTGGTAGTTGTGCGGGACCTGTAATACATGTAGTACGAAGCGGTCTTAATAGTGAGGTGGTCTTAAATGGGGTTCCGTTACATCTATAATTATTAGTAATTACACTGATGGAGAGGAATTTATGGTGAGGTGGCGGACAAGTATTGTAGTGTTGAATACAGTTGAAAGTCGGTCGTTAAAATTTTATTTGTGAGGTGGTCCTGGTCTGCCTGGGGCCCTTGAATCTGAACTGACCTAGCTACTTTGATGATATCGCTAAGTAAGTGCTAGTTATTGCTGACCGAACAAATTATTTCCAGGTTCGCCGCTTTAGATTTCTTTGCAAAGAGAGTTTAAAATCCTAACTGTGGTGGTTTTGTATTCCTTATATAATATTGAGCAAGTTTGAAACGAGGACTATAGGTCAAAAGTGACCAGGTTAGTTGTGTGGAATTCTCTTGTGAGTTGCTCGCAATGAGATTCTGTAGATGCTCGCAGTGCTCGCCCACAGTCTAATTAAAGTCAATAAATGACATAATTATAGATGGCGCGGGCAGTCGACTTGTAGACAGGAGGAGGGCTTTATAGTGAGGTGGTCATATTAGCTGATTAGTGAGGTGGTCTTAATTGTGAAGTGGTCTTAATAGTGAGGTGGTCTAAATGATGAGGTGGTCTTAAGTGTGAAGTGGTCTTAATTGTGAAGTGGTCTTAAAAGTTAGGTGATCATAATAGTGAGGTGGTCTTAATAGTGAGGTGATAATATTTGTGAGGTGGTCTTAATTGAAAGACAATCTGAATAGTGAGGTGGTCTTAATAGCGAGGTGGTCTTAACAGTGAAGTGGTCTTAAAGTGAGGTGGTCTTAAAGTGAGGTGGTCTTAATAGTGAGGTGGTCATAATAGTGAGGTGGTCTTAATTGAAAGATAGTCTTAATAGTGAGGTGGTCTTAATGGTAAGGTGGTCTTAATTTTGAGGTGGTCTTAAAGTGAGGTGGTCTTATAATAGTGAGGTGGTTTTCAAGTGAGGTGGTCTTAATGGTGAGGTGGTCTTAATTTTGAGGTGGTCTTAATTGAAAGACAGTCTTAATAGTGAGGTGGTCTTAATAGTGAGGTGGTCTTAATGGTGAGGTGATCTTAAAGTGAGGTGGTCTTAATAGTGAAGTCATTTTAAAGTGAGGTGTTCTTAAGTGAGGTGGTCTAAATAGTAAGGTTCCACTGAAGAATACAATAAGACCGTGTGCCAATCTATTTCATTAAACTATTCATTAAACTATGTCCTCTTGTCATGTTTATCGCATTATTACTTATTTAATGTCAATAGTCCAACAAGGAATTGTTTGTAAACAATGTCATTAACAATAAGCAATGTTCTTATATTTGTACAGAACAGCTGTATCGTGATATTATATCCGACAAAAGCGTGATATTATCAAGTATTATGTCACTGATATCGTGTCAGCTCACAGTCATGGTCATGCCGCGTAGGTAACTCTGTTTGGTATTTTCTGCAATTAGCCATTCAAGAGATATCATAAATAACTTAATACATGTTGTTAATAATCTGCATAATAAAAATACTGCTCATAACAGTATCGGAGTATGTCATATAACCCTGTCATATATCTGTAAATTGTTTTTTAATACGTTATAATACACGGTTATTTAATGTCGTTACCGAGGTATGGGGGTCAGTCACAAATTTGGTCCCTGACCATGTTAACCAGCAGGGTCATGGCATATATCATCACAAAATACATTGTTTCTGTTCCTATTGGTTTTTTGGGACACAAAAAAGTTTCTCCATTATGGTATAACCTTGAATAAATGTGTGTTATGAAGTTGATGCAATACGAATCTGCCATGGCACTTGGACTGTTTCCCAGCTGTAGTCAAGGGCATTACGAACACAAACAAATATGCAAACTCTACTTGACCTGTCCATTGTTCCTGGTTATGGTTATGTGGAAAACTATAATCTATACGAGGTCCAGTGACCACCATTATCTCATCATGCTCATGAAAAAAAGTGATCTGTATATGGATCGATATTAATTCGATCATCATTGATAGGCTCCATTTTTGTCTGGACAATTGGTGGTAAATATAATTAGGATGATATTCGAGACATCAAATAAATCCCACACGAAGGTGATGTCAGAAATGTGGAATAATACAATGATCATGAGCTCTATAACCATGATAAAGTATGGATCCTGTGGCCGTATATTGGTTTTAATGAGATTGATTAAGTTGTACTAATGATACAGCTTCAGTGATTGATGTACCTATTTGATACATCTTTATAATGAGCTGATGAGTCTGCATCACATCTTACAAAAATACATTTATAAACGTGTATTCCAAAATTCCTTAACCGATAATTCATACACATATCAGTAGAAACACATTAGAGAAACATTCATGAAATCCCATACTTCGCATTCAACAGAAAAATGTTGAAGTGAGCAAAGAAATGCGTCACAATTTTAAAAATACACAAAAAAAAAACAGGAGAAAAAAAAGACTTGGTACCTTGTTTTCAAGGCAAGGCCATTGGAAAATTACATAATGTGGTAAACAACTTAAGCCAGAGCTGCTTAATTACACAAAATTCATCTGTGGGAAATAAAACATTACGATGTCCGATTTTAGACAAATATGTTAATTACCTTGCAGTTACATACATTATACAAGGAGGGGGTATATTGTCAATGAATGATCAGCTCGTTATCATATTAGATATAATTGCTTTGCTCATGAGGCTAATATAAACAAAATGTTAACATCAGCCAGGACTAATTGCTAAATATTCCATAGGCCTATTGTTATCATTTTGATATATTCCTTCAAATTTTACAGAAATAATTTGTTGGCTATTTTTATTAATTTCCATACATACCTGTAATGTGATGAGGGTGTCTGTTGCAAGTTCATTTGTAGGACTATGTGGACTCTTTGGGCTGAAAGATGAAACAGAATCAGATCAATAAAGGGTACTAATTAAGGTAATTAACTAGATGACTATACATGTATCAGACAAGTGCCCCCCTCCCATTGTTTCAGAGTAAAGAAAACTGCATTATACACTGCTTTGATGATGTCATAAAATGCATTGTTATTATAATGCCAAAAAGTTGTATGCATGCCCTAATTAACATACAAACATATTAGGCATTGTGCCTGTTCAGAAGTCATTATTGTTTCACTTCTTTGCATAATTGGCCAATGTCATCAAAAGGCTAATAATCACATTTGCATTTTGATAAGCACATAGGAGTCATTACTACAGACATCCGAGAATTATATGTTGAGGGTAATATGTGCCCCCATCCACTCTTTTGTGGTGCAAATTCAAATAACACTGACAACTCTCAGCATAATACATAAGTAGAATAATTAAGTACAATACAAGTGTAAATGGTTTCTATCTATAAATACCACTTTAGTAGGACATCTTATTAATATTTAGCTGAGAAATTATAATTTTTATTCAAGGCCTTGACTGCAATAAAATTCAAAATACCCACACTTCAAATAAGCGCATCATTGTATTTTGAAATGTTCATAAATGTTCAAATATATTTCCTTGCTCTTGTACTGCTAAACGTTTGAACATTACACAAGACAATTTTCAACTGGCATTTTACCTTGCTCTTGTACTGGAACTTAGACTAGCTTGACTTGAGTTAGATCGTGAGGATTCGCGCTGAGCTTCTAAGAGAAGTTTTTCCATCTGTCCATGTTGTAGAAATGAAGGGACGTCATTTTCCAGAGGATTTCCTTGAATATTAATACTTCTTGGTGTGGATCCTCCTGAGCGAAAATGGAGGTCTACCCAAGAGTCTACAAAAGAAAAGAAAATATAATTCCATAACTTGAAGTAAAAAGTCCGAAGTGATATGATGATATGTACATTTTTGTTATCATGATACAATATCACAAAAAAAGCCCGAACAATAGAAAAGTTATATTAGGTTATATATATTAATCTATAAGTTTATATATAATAAACCCTTGCAATTTAGGATATATGATATTTTGAAATGTATATGTCTAAAATAATAAAAATAGTACAAAATTAAATAATAATGTGTACTTCATACCATTATAGTTGTCTCTATTTCGAGGTAGAGTTGTGTATGTGCAATTTTGGATTTTAGGGAAACGTAATCATTAGTTTGATATATCACACAAGTTTGAGTACAAGCTAGCCAGCACAGACACAAGCTGAACTAAGCACTAGTTGACACTATTAGCTAGAAAAAAATGCAAAAGTAAGAGTCCTGTTGTTATAAATATTCAGCACTATTATGACTATAGATGACAAAAGCAGCACGTACTACATAACACACTGACCCTCCTGATCCACCAATATGCCATGTTCAGCATTTCATGTTTGCATATCATGCATGGCATGATATCTACAAATTTGTTTTGTGTGATAAGAATTAATTAATCATGTTAAAATAGTGGATTAATCACAATTAATCATCATGTTTAAGACAATTATGAATGCCAGTTGAGATTGGGGACCATTATATTATGCAATCAGCTTTATTTTACATGCACATGCATTATATATTAGAAAATCCTCAATTTGAGTAATAACTTAATAAAATTCTCTGACTTAATAAAAATTCTCTGAAATATAATGACTTAGAAAATTCTATGAAATTTTATGACTTTAGAAAATTCTATGAAATTTTATGACTTTAGAAAATTCTATGAAATGTTATGACTTTAGAAAATTCTATGAAATTTTATGACTTAATAAAATTCTCTCTCTCTCTTTCTCTCTCTCATACGAGCTATATGTAGTAGAGTTATTTTCCCCTTTGTAGTTGCCTTAGTGTTGATGCTTAATTATCATTATTGAAGTGTATAAAACTCACGTCTTAATAATTCTTATTCATCCAAAAATTTATTGAATTAGACCATCACAATTAACTTGATAAACTTCAATATTTTCATTTCAATAATTGTCTCTAATAATTAGTTTTATTTTCAATATATCAACCCAGAAAACAATCAATTCAATTAACTACGTCAGTTCACAAAACTATTGATCAATTGCCATTGTTCTTTTTGCCACGACGTACTTACAAACAATTTTATATTTGGACCCAAAACAATGGGTTAAAATGATCCCAGCTTGTCTAGATACTGTTATTGGGGGTATTCCTACTATATGAATAGCAGCATACGGAAGCTGCGACACAGATTTTGTAACTGGCCAAGATCCAATTCTGCTCAATGTAGTCACTCAGCTGCTCAGTACATCGATCTTGTATACAATCTTTGTGTCACATTTTGGCATGATTTTGCAAGTTTCATGTTCAATCAGGTACTATTTGCTATTATTCAAGTGCATAACTTAGGTATGCTCCTTTACGGTAACCAGCAAATGGGGTGGTTTCGCAGTGAAAAAAAAAAATTCTCCCAAAAACAAGCTTTCTCATCTGTCGAATTTGGTTGACAGCGCAGTGAGGCCACTTGCAAACAAACGCTCGTATACCTCAGATACTTCCGTTGGAAATTCAAAACTAGACTTACCATTGAGATTATCTTCTTTGTGGTCATTATTCTGTACAGTATCCATTGTGGATATAGTCTAGTGTTCTTTGTTTGATAAAAATCTGCGACTGATCTGGGTTGTTGATGGTGAAACGTTGTCTGTTTTTGTTTTGGTCTGACGTCAGCGATCACGTGATCACAGCGGCAGGTGCCCGTTTGCGCCATCTGTTGAAAAGATGACAATGACTTTCCCGCCGCCTGCTGGCCATTGAGTAAACCCTTAGCCTAGCACTGGAATCGGAGGAGGGGGACCATAGGTCAGTGGAGGGGACCAACTTACCCTTGGCCTAGTAGGCTAGTACAGTTTAGCCAGTTGCAACCATCCCCCACCCCCTGCAATCTCCGTCTTGTATTTTAGTTCCAAAGAAGGACTACATTAGATCATTTATAAATTGCACAGTACACCGATCTTCTTACAGCTACCTGTGAAGATTCCCCCCTTTAAGCATGCTAGTAGTAAATTAATTTATTGATATACACCCTTTTTTTTAATTATTTTGCCATTCTCCTTTTTTCTTTTTTTTTTTTTTTGCCATTCTTCCCATGCAACTGTGCTTAGTGTTCCCGCTAGGCCATTTGAGCCCCTTAAGGGGGTTTCACACTTAGCCGGAGTAGACACCGGAGCGTCCTGGAGGCCAACTCCGGAATAAAAAAATTAAACATGTTTAAGAAGGAAGCCCTGAACCTGACAGATGACCAGGAACAAGATGTGGCCGACTGGTACCGTTCCCAGGAGATGTTGTATAACCGGCGGCTTGCTCAATACAAGCGGACAGACATCAAATCGCAAATAATAGACCAGAAGGCGAAGGAGCTGAGTTGTACTGCGCAGCAGCTGAAGACTTGGATTGACTCAATGCGCACTTCAGTTGGGAAGCTGACGGATCCAAGCAAGAAGCCTTCTGGTGGGGCCGCCAGAATCCTGACAGACCAGGACAACTGGATCATGGAGAATTTCGGCTACCTCGAACGCCACATCAAGATGGTTGATGCTGGGAAAAGAAAGAAAGGTGGGCAGCTTTCCCAGAGCTTATCGGCCAAAACCCCATCCAGCAGCAACAGACCTACCACTGAGGATGACACGTCTGAAGCTGAGGAGGTCTTTGTGGATAGTTCAGATGATGGTGGCAGGGATTCGGATACCAGCAGATCCAAGGGTGGGCCTTACAAGGGCAGCAGCAGCAGCAGGAGGAAGATGGGGGGCCCCTCCTCCAAGCAAGAAGACGTCCAGACGTCATCACGAGCCTCGTCATCATCATGACTGATTCATCCAGCCTTGCAGCTAGTGGAGATGGAATTGCTACACAAGCTGTCACTCAAGTAAGTATACTGCTTCAGTTGCCATGATAATCAAGATAATCATATTGTAATGTTGCAGTTTAAAGTTTTAATTGTAATCTTGCAGTTTAAAGTTGTAATTGTAATCTTGCATTTTAAAGTTGTAGCTTTTCCATAGTAGAAAGTGGTAGCTTTGTTTCTTGGCACTACCAGTGTTCACTGTATGGTGATGTGTCTTTTCATTACATTGTCAATAATGCACATGCTATTGCAGTTGCCATGTGACTTACTCTAATGTTGTGTTCTTTCCTATTTCCAGCTGATTGAAAAAGCCACCGATCTGCAGCGGGACATGCACAGCAAGTTGAGTCAGCCGACGGACTCAGGCAGTTTGTCCAAGAGGGTGTTCACGGACATGATCTACCACGAGGTGATGCAGATGGACACAGACACTTGGTGGGATTACCAGGCCCAAACCTTACAGCACCTGATGCAGTTTAAGCAGGCGTATCGTCGCAAGCGCCAGCAGCAGCAACAGCAACTGCAACAGCAACTGCAGTATCATCAGTTTCTTCCTCCTGTCCCTCAGCAGCGGCAGTTCGTCCTCCATGCTCCTGCTACTACAGCCAGTTCATCCGGCCCTGCTGCGCAGATGTTCCCTCATCAGCATTCTTCCAGCCCTGCTGCCCAGATGTTCGCACAGCATTCTTCCAGCCCTGCTGCCCAGATGTGCACTCCTCCTCCGTCCGGCCCTTCGCCCCAGGCTCTCGTGTCGTCTGCCCCTTCTTCGTCTGTGCCTGCACCGATCCCCCCTCCTGCGACATCTTCTACGATAATCAGTCAGGCCTGGTTGACTTCAGGTCCTTCGCACGGTCGTCCTTCCATGTCACCACAGGATTGCAGCACGCCTCAGGATGTTTCTCTCACCAGCTACTTGTTGAACACTAGTGGTTGGTGGTAATGACCATAACTCCTCCTTTTCGGTGCTCACGCCTCCAACTACCACAACCGAGTAATGTTGACCTGGAAATGAACAATGAACTTTAATGAAATGAACAATGAACTGTTACTTATGTTTTCATCTGAACTGTATACCAATGAACTTTAATGTAATGAACAATGAACTGTTACTTATGTTTTCATGTAAACTGTATTACATGACAATAATTAAATGATGTGTATTTTTTGCACTTGTGATAGGTTAAATACCAATTTCAGAGCAATCCGGGTGAAATCCTCTTAACTCCGTAGTAATCTCGTAGTAAGATCGTGTAAAGATCGGGTATATCCGTGAAGGCCCCGTGTAACATCCGGTTCACTCCGCCCTCATCCGGCAGTCGTGTTACCTCCGGCTACAACCGTGGCTCGTTCCTTGGTTAACCATGCTCCTCCGTGTTTCATCCGTACATCTCTGTGTAGCGCCCGTACACCTCCGTGTCATGACCGTGTTGCTCCTTGTTGCCTCCGTCTTGCTTTCGTGTCCACACCGCCAAATATTTCGTTTGTTGACATTTCTAACTTTTTCGCCCAGACCGCCCCGGATTTAACGAAATTTCATTCCGGGACGCTCCGGTGTCTACCCCGGCTAAGTGTGAAACCCCCCTTTAGCTCCCCTTGCGCCATGCCCGTTTTTGTGAGCGCCATGCAGACCTTATTTTGCTTTTCTACTAGCTGGGTGTCCTGTATGTGCCCTAATACTCCGGTGTGCCATGCCAAATTCAAATTATAAGTAAAACACTACTATATAAATTTCATTCTGTACGGTTATCTGTCGGTTTACAAATCCCTTGTGGATTATAAGATTTTCCTTAAACTCTGGTGCCTCAGTTTAACTGATACAAAGGACTGTTTCAATATCCACTGCATCAGCAAAAATTCTTCTGATTCAAAATTAATGCAATATAGGAGATAACAATGAAGAGCAACATAATTTTGAGTTCTGATCAAAGTATTTATGAAAGTTCTTCAAACATAAACTTGTGTCAAATATTTTCTAAAACACTTAAAATCATTGTATAATCAAGTAGCCACAAGCAGCATGTATGTAGGAGACATCGATTTGCAGAAAAATTTCAAAAATAGTTACTGTCCAGATTACACTAAGCTCTCAATACAAGATACAGGAGATTTTAAGTTAACTTCTCACCCAGTCACTACATTGAAGATATTTTAACAATACAGTTGATATAAAAGTTAAGGAATCCATCAGAATGTAATGATCTTTATTTGCACAAAGTACACAGATCTTACAGCAAGAAATAATGATGTTGTACATTAACTTGCATGATGACAATCATTGAACCAACAAATAAAAACCTCCAACAGTCAAAATGTGCAAAAGGTCAAGGTCATTGTCACTGCACTTGAGAGCAATTAACACTGGGCTCACTAATTAAATATATTTACACTTTAAAAGTTGATAGTTTTTTTTGGTTTAATTTGATGCAGCTTTCTTGTGAAATTCATCCATCCTTGCCTCCATGATTGGTCGGAAATGTCTGATCAGTCCCTGTACAGGCCAAGCTGCTCCGTCACCAAGGGCACAAATAGTATGGCCCTCAATTTGCTTACTTAATTCCCACAACATATCGATCTCATCCTTCCTGCCGTTTCCTTCGACGAAACGATCCATGATCTTCTTCATCCAATGGACTCCCTCCCTGCAAGGCGTGCACTGGCCACAGCTCTCGTGCTTGTAGAATTCAATCAGACGCGCGATGCATTTGATGATGTCAGCTTGCTTGTTCATCACGATAAGAGCAGCGGTACCAAGACCAGTTTGCGCTTGGAGCAGACCATCAAAGTCCATCGGGACATCATCGCACACAGATTTTGGGATCAGAGGGGTAGATGAGCCTCCAGGAATAACGCACAACAGATTATCCCAGCCGCCAATGACACCCCCAGCGTGCTTTTCGATCAACTCTCTCAATGGTACAGACATTTCTTCCTCAACGGTGCAGGGATTCACAACCTGGCCAGAGATGTTGAACAACTTGGTTCCCCTGTTTCTTTCTCTGCCGAATGATGCAAACCAGTCTCCTCCCCTACGAATGATTGTCGGTGCCACAGCTATGGTCTCCACATTGTTGACGGTAGTTGGGCAACCGAAAACTCCGACATCAGCAGGGAATGGTGGCTTCAATCGTGGTTTACCAGCTTTACCTTCCAGAGATTCGATCAAGGAAGTTTCTTCTCCACAGATGTAAGCGCCTGCGCCACGGTGCAGGTAGATATCGAAGTCATACCCAGATCCGCAGGAGTTCTTTCCAATAAGACCCGCTTCATATGCCTCTTGGATGGCAGCATTCATGTTAGACGCCTCGTTATAAAACTCTCCTCTGATGTAGATGTACGCGGCTCTTGCACCCATCGCCTTGCCAGCGACGAGACACCCTTCGACCAGCTTGTGTGGATCGTGACGCATAATTTCTCTGTCTTTGCAGGTTCCGGGCTCTCCTTCATCAGCGTTGACAACAAGATATTTGGGTCTTCCATCGCTCGGTTTGTTCATGAAACTCCACTTCATGCCAGTGGGAAACCCTGCACCTCCCCTTCCTCGCAGACCTGACTTGACAATTTCCTGCTGGATCCACTCATTATCTCTAAGCAGGATTTCTTTGGTTTTGTACCAGTCTCCCCTCGAAATTGCTCCTTTCAGCCTCCAGTCATGACGACCATACAAGTTGGTGAAGATCCTGTCCTGGTCTTTGAGGCCACCGAAAGACGTCTTTTCTGGCTTCTTCTCAGTTGCTGTCGTATTGTTACGCACCGAAACTAATGCCTGACAGGACACTCTTCCCGATCCTGTGGCACTCCGCAATAATTGCGGCACCCTGGACAAGCTGGACATCTTGTTCCTTGGACAGTTTACGAAATTTTAGTTATATGACTCTTTCGTCCTTGACCTCCCACAGTCGCATGCACCAGCGACATCCATCGAGAAAAGTTCTTGAGCGCCCTCTTCCGATTTAATGGAAAACCAATTGCCGAACTGGAATATTTTGTCACGTGACCCAATTCCGGGCGCTGTTTTCAAAGTTGACGCTGCTCTGGACAAGTGCAGAGGTGAGTAATTATATGGTAATAGGTATATTTTTGGCTTAATTTTACCGATATAACAAAATCTGACTGGTAATAACTGTATAATAAGTAGTTTTGCCACTGTTGAACTTAGTTATACCGCTACTAAAGCCTTAACAAACTCAGAAACCACTCGAATTATATGGTCTGAACAACACTCATGACCACGGATTATTGTGCTCATGACATAAGTCAAGATCTACTAGATGAGTATACTAACATTAACAATTAAATGACAATTTATTATTTTATCAAAGTCAACGTGTTTATACTAAGTTGCAATGCATGTGCAGCAATTTAAAGACGAGATGTCTATTTCTCTTGCAGGAAAATTTGCTGACATTGCCGAAGAGAAGTCTCTAGACTCTACACTGCAGAGATCCCTGTCAAGAGAAAAACATTCTGCAAAATGTTCCAGCCTTATATGGAGAAGGAGAATGCCAGTCAACTCCGTGCACTGGCTCCTGTGCATTCTCGCAGCCATGCTGCCACAAGACCAGGTATAGGCGTACTGTAATTTGAAGGAATAAAACAATTAATGGCAATTGGAGCAAGATCATGATCTATGCGCAAGACATCTGAACTACAGTATCCGTCACGAAAGTTGTCACTGTCAATAGACTTGTCGGTGTTAATGATGGCCAGGAGCGTATCCAAAACATTCTGACACAGAAGACTATAGATTAGGGACATATCTAACGTTTTTGTGTCAATCAGAATCTCTATGTCGCTTAAGCCCACAGACCTATTGTCACGCTTAATAGAGCGTGACAATGATTAGCAGTGCTATTCCTCTCCCAATAGCTGTGAACGGCTGAGTTTTAATGTATTAAAGTATTAAAAAAGAGTGTTCCCGCCCTTCTGACCATGTGACCGTGTCTACGGTCATGCGCGACAGAGCGCTAGTTGTCATTCCTCTCTCAGCCGGCCAAGCAGCCACATGCTTGGTCAGCTTTTTAGTTGTTTTGGTTGAGTTTCACGTCATCTCCGGAAGATTTCAGGCTTTTGTTTAAAGATGTTTCTTTCAGATATTCATTCTTTCTTCACAAAGGTAAGTATGATCCTTTTTAGCCTGTATTTCCGGAGATTAGACACGATTCAGTTATGAACGTGGCAGCTTAATGAGTGTTGTCGTTCGCTTGTAAGCAACTTGTCACTCGCTGTCCAAGATTCTATTAAACTTAGATCTTGGAATACGCTTAGTCAATCGTAAGCTTTGGGGAATCTGCACTGTCATTCGCTTGTTGATTTCTCGCTCTCGATTGACGTCTTTCTACTGCTGCATCATCTGACAAGCAATCTAAGATTTCTGCCACTCTTCGGGCCGGGAGGCTGTACGACAACGCACTACACCGGCATTACGTTCGTCTTCCCCGAATATCATCCACCTGCCATTGATTAGGAAATCTCCTTTTCAATTGGTTCCAGAACGGCAGGATTCAGCATTCCAGCTATATATAATATAGTCGGCCATTTGCTAACGTTGCCACGTCATCAACGGCGGGGAAATCTCTTCGCCAACGACCGATGCCAGCTCGTCGACGATCAACGTCGCCATTTAAACTACCTGTGCCATCGGTTACACCGGCCACAAGTACGTTTTCTGCTGCCCAGCTGCTACTAACTGGGGAAAGGACTAAAACACCTACGGTTTGTCGGCCATTGATGGTTGCAAACTAAGGTTGTCAATGCCAGCTCGCCGACGTTCGACGTCGCCATTAAAGTTGCCTGTGCCGTCGGTTACACCGGCCACTTGCACTTTCACAGCTTCAACCAACTAGAGACGGCCCTAAAACTCCGTGTTTTAGTCAACCTTTTCTGGCGATCTTTCATGCTGACTTAGAAGGATGGCAGCTTTCTATCCCAAGATGCAACCTGGCGATTTTGGTGGGAAATGCCATGTTTTGATCCCACTTGAGATCAAAGTGTCATCATGACTGTCCCTGGTCAGGAATTCTCCTCACCAGTTTAGCCCGGTGCCGTCGGTTACACCGGCCACTTGAGCTTTCACTACTGCTTCTCAGCTTCAACCAACTAGAGAAGGCCCTAAAACTCCGTGTTTTAGTCGACCTTTGGTGATATCCCTTCCTACTATGCCTATGGGATGTTCAACAGTTAGGCAGGAGACTATCTTCAAGTCTCCTGGCCTGCAGATCCATGCTGTCCCTCAATCGGATGACCTGAGCTGCTGGAATCACCCAAGAGCTCCAGACCTAGATTGAGGGAATTGACTAGACGGACCAAACACCTAGAAAGTCACATGTTTGGTAGATCTAAATCTAGATCCCCTTTGAGACCTGTCATGTCCTCGCGCCGTAGGTGGGAGAACGACTGCTTTGTCCTTCCCACCATCCGGAGGAGTGACGGATTCACTGGACAGGGCTTTCCAGCACTTCTTTTCCATTCCGGATGTACAACACTGCACTCCAGAAAAGTCGATCAGGCCTTCTGCAGAAGAGTCTTCCTACCTGCGACCGGGTAGTGAACCCTCGATTCCTGTGTCCAAACTGGCGGACACAAAGGTAGGCCTCAGAAGAGCAGTGAGGACACTGTCTACCTGGGATTGGCTCCTAATACTATCGAGGAGGTGTCCAAAGCTACCAGCCCAAGACCCCAAGGTAGTGGATGCGCGCTGGAAGCAAACACAGAAAGCTCTGTCGTTTACCACTGACTGCACTACTAAAGCCTTCATGTCTACCCTGATGCTCAAAAGCGAAAGTTTCATCAAAGGGGCAGACGCCATGAAGATCCCAAACCTGGGCCGCGATGAGATCTCCACTGTGTCATGGCAGACCTTCTCTTCTCGGCGACACATCTGACGTACTCAGATGAGTGGCAAGAGAAGAAAGGGAACACCTCATGGTGTCCTCCCTAACGGACAAATCTAGGTCGCTGGCCGACTCCGGATCGCGACCCAGCACCCAGACTTCAGCCGGACCACACACCTCAATGGCCCGCCGGTCTAACTTCAGGCAACAGCTGGCTAGGCAGCCCGCTTTTCGAGCCTGCAACAACAACAACAGCGGCAATCTGCCAAGCCAACCTACAGGTCCGCGCCTGCACAACAAGCCCCACGCAGACACTAGAATTTAGTCATCCCTTTCAATTCCACTCCAGTGGGAGGACGACTACTTCATTATTGTCACGAATAGGATACTCTGGCCCCCTCCAAGTGGCACAGGAAGTTACTTACAACAGGTCTTACACTCAGGCCCACACAAGCTCACCGAAGTAGAAGCTCTACTACAGAAACGGGCGCTTGAAGTGGTGGAAGACCCATCTCCAGGCTTCTATTCTCACCTCTTCACAGTTCCCAAGAAGTCAGGAGGTTTCCAACCGGTCAAAGACCTAAAATCTCTGAACAAGTTCGTTCAAACCCGCACTTCCACATGGAGACAGACCGCTCCATCAGAAGCCAATTACAACCGGGGGAATGGGCAACAAGTATAGACTTTTCAGACTTTTCAGACGCTTTCACATCCTGGGCAAATCTTACCAATTCAGGACCATGTGCCTGAATATGGCCCGAGGGTATTCACCAAACTGCTAGATCCAGTATCGGCTCACCTAAGATCCAGAGGTATCCAACTTCAACGCTATCTTGACGATTGGTTGATCCGAGGACCTTCACCACGAATCGTCAAAGCATACACCCAACAAGTCCTAGACCTGTTCTGCCACCTAGGACTTCTTGTAACCAACAGAAATCCGACCTAACCCCTCGGACGCAGTTCTTCTTCCTGGTATGGACATACACCTGACGGAATTTTGGATCCGGCCCACACAAGCGGAAATCTCCAAAATTCTGACTATTACACAATTGCTACTGAAATCTCAGTCAGCAACAGTCCGACATTTACTGTCACTCTTGGGCCTACTGATTCAGGCTTCCTAGTTTGTCAAACTAGGCAGACTACACATAAGACCTCCACAACTCTATGTGAAAGCCTGGGCTCCCAACTTGAGAGAATCAATAGACCAGGTGATCCCACTACAACCAGTGTTTCATCAAGCACTCACATGGTGGAAAGACACGCAACGTTTGGCAGCTGGAGTCCCTCTACACACTCCCCTGCCTGACATAACCATGTCGACAGACGCCAGCCTCCAAGGTTGGGGCGCGCTCCTCGAAGGCCACCAGAGGTCAGGCAAGTGGACTCACACGGAGTCATTACTCCACATCTCCGTGTTAGAGCTACGAGCTGTCCACCGAGCTTTAGCATCTCTTCAGCCGTTGATACAGGACAAAGTCATCCACCTCCTGTGCGACAACAAGGACATCCTCTTATGGTACTCGAACAACTCAATTGCAGACCTGCTATCCAGGTCCTCACAGGTGTTAGGGACGGAGTGGACCCTGCACCATTCAGTATTTACCAGGATTCATCGGTTATTTCCAAATCTGGAAGTAGACCTATTTGCTACACGCTTCAACAATCAGTTACCGAAGTATGTCAGCCCATGTTACCCGTTACGCCGCAACATCCCAAAGGACATCTTCCCTCCGACTGTATCAATCTCACTGGAGCACCTTTTACTCATGGTGTACAGAGAAAGATTTTGATCCGACCGAAGCCTCTGTTCAACAACTAGCAGATTTCTTAGTCTACGTCTCCGAGGTGCAGAAACTAGCCCCGAAGACGATCGCCAATACAGGTCAGCGATTGACTCCACCTTAGGGTCCATCGATGGGATACCAGTCTCCTTACATCCATGCCTCTCGCAACTCATCGAGTCGTTCTCTGCTGGAACGACCTCGGGTCCCGGAGTGGGACCTAGCCAGAGTCCTCCGAATCCTCCGTTCAGAGGACTTTGACCCATCTAAATGGGACTTCCAGGCTAACAGAATGAGGTGCACCTGAAAAACCGTTTTTCTGCTTGCACTAGCATCATCCAGCAGACGCGGCAAGATACAGGCGTTCTCACGAGACCCGCGAGATCTCATCTTCTCCCCAGACGGCATGTTCGTGAGGACGGTCCCAGGGTTCCTAGCCAAGACCTCAACCCCTGGAAGGAACCCAGCTCCATTTTTTTATCCCGGCCCTGGAACCCTTCTCAGGCCGAGATGCAGAGGACAGACTACTCTGTCCTGTATGAATGGTCAGGAAGTACTTGGTCTTCTTAGTCTACGTGGCCCTTCACCCAAGTCCAGACTATTCCTGAAAGTTAGGCGACGGTCATCCATCCTCCCAGACTATCGCCTCATGGATCAAGGCCTGTGTCTGCTTCATGCATCAACATAGGCCAGAGCTTTACGTTACTGCCCATCAAGTCAGACAAATGAGCACTTCATGGGCCTTTCAAGGAGGTGCCCACTGGGTAGAGGATATCATCCAGGCAGGCACCTGGACCAACCATTCTACCTTCACCTACTTTTACCTAGCGGATGTCAGGCTGCAACCGGATGGTCAACACCGCATGCACCCTGTAGTGGCCAGGAAACAGGTCACCAATTTCTGAGGCTACTTGGCCACTCTTCCCCTAATTCAACCCTCCGGCTTTTATTATGCCTATTGGGGTTTTATTTTTGGTTTTTTTACGACCTGCTTATGATCATATAAATCATACAGGTTCCACAATTTTACACTGAGGGAGCTCAAACATACATTCTCCCTTCAGTCAGATTATACTGTCTCTCCATCCCTGCAACTGAGAATCCTCAACAAAAGGGGGGGGGGGGGGGGGAAGAGAGTTCAGTGGAGTGCGTAGCCGCGACCTTCACCCTGATACCAGGTCCCACAGGTCATACCACTCTGTTTTATCTCGCCCTTGACCACAATTTTAATCCTGGAAGGATACAGCCTCAGGCTCTCCCTCCTCCACTTTGGGAATCTGCACTGCTAATCATTGTCACGCTCTATTAAGCGTGACAATAGGTCTGTGGGCTTAAGCGACATAGAGTTAAGGTCCTCCCCCCCCCAGGGGGATAGGACCTATCTCTGTGAGCTTATAGCCCACAGACCTATTACCAGATTTTCTCACCCACCTCCCCTCAGATCCTTACTTATGGGACGTCTGATAGAGGAATGACAACTAGCGCTCTGTCCGCATGACCGTAGACACGGTCACATGGTCAGAAGGGCGGGAACACTCTTTTTTAATACTTTAATACATTAAAACCCAGCCGTTCACAGCTATTGGGAGAGGAATAGCACTGCTAATCATTGTCACGCTCTATTAAGCGTGACAATAGGTCTGTGGGCTATAAGCTCACAGAGATAGGTCCTATCCTGGGGGGGAGGACCTTAAATTTGGATCCGTCCCTGGCCATCGTTGCCAACGCCTGCAAGTCTATTAACTTTCGTGACCTATACTGTACTGATGTTTTATTTTTCTTTAGATCTATAGTATAAAAAGATGCTGTTTACGATTTGGTTTATATATATACATAATTCAACCTTCGAATTGCAGAGATCAATTAATCCTATTCTATACTCTAAAACCTGTATTGCAACTGAAGTTATGCATTATTTAATTACAGTGAAAACTTTTCAAGGAAATTCTAACGAAGTACATGCTCCTCACAGGAAAGCCTTGGGTGACAAAAATTCTCAGTTTTTCAAAACTCCAAAACGAACAGCTTTGAAACCAGTGACCAACACTCCTGCTCTTTCGATTAACAGATCTAATCAACTTCTGCCTGCTAAACCTGCTTCAAAACAGGTGAATAAGTTATTATTAACAGAGAGAAATTAACAGCTTGATTTTTTCATATAGGTGCAGTTTTATGAAGACATTTGTCATATATTATTGTTTATTTTGCCTCAAATTGATTAATGATATTATATACTGCACAGCATTGCTCTCTGTCATTTTAATAGCGATTGAATTTTACACACATATCAGTTTATTGAGCTGTTAATAATTAATGCTTGTCAAAAAAAAAACACTCTCATTGTGCAAACAATACCAAGAATTTGCAGCATTTCAGAAATTAATCAAAATTAAATTTTTTAAACTATTCACAGCCTGCGCAAAGTTGGAAGCAGAACATTTCAGAAAAGCCACACAAACAAGTCTCCGAATCGAAACCAGAAATAAAAGTAAAGACAAAGGAAAGAAAAGAAGTGGTGGACATTGAATTTGTCCCTCCTGCTCCAGAAATAGAAGGTATTGTATCAATTTAGTTTTAAATGAAGACAATTATAACTGACAGCTGTTCCATTTAAAAGTGTGTGGTAGAGGCGGAACCTGAAGATTTTTAGACCTCTTCTTTCTAAATTAAGATAAATACTGGTCAACCACCCCCTCCCCTACCCCTTCTTTTTTTCTCGTTTGGAGACCCCTACCCAGGCTTTTTGAAGGTCTGTTCCAAGGGCCCCCAACCCCACACTTTTAAATGAAACGCCATGCGCTGAAAAGTTAAATGATTGAATTTATATACATGTCTATGATCTCATGATCATGGATTTTGCAGACGATTTTGAAGACATTTGGCCGAAATCAGAAAGGATCGAGAGCTTCTTGGACCTTCTTCACACATGGAGGCCAAGAAAATTTGGTCCAATTTATGTAGATCCGGCATCAGACTCCGACGATATCGTCCTGGTTGATCTTGATGATAGTATGTGCGAAGTGGCATATGGCAGATCAGATGGTGAGTATTTTCGGTGACCTTAAAGTTTTTACAAGGCAGTTGCATTTCAATTTGTAACTAGTACTTCACTTCAGGCCTATGATATTAAGTACGCATGTGGCTTACAAATCGATTCTGCCACAATTTTGGTGCAAAGATAACATAGACAATCAAGCATCGCCAGTGCCAAAATAATCTTCAAAAAAAAAAAAAGTTAATAATTTATCTTTGCGCCCTGACAAAAATTTTAAATGTTGTTTGTCAGGCGGGTTGTTTGCTTTTCCAATCATAGAAAAAATTTTGAAAAATGTGTAGCCAAAAAATTAATACAGCTAAGAATCTTTCGTAGGTTCATGGGCCGTCTTCTGATTTTAGGCTTACTCAGCTTTCTTGGCTAATTCAGCAAAAACTGTTTCAGATTTCTTGCCAGAGGAAATTTCTCAACCAACATTTGAAGAAATACCGAATGATCCAATGCTAGATTACATACCTTTACCTCCGTTGGATTACTCCTTCGAGTCATTGGATATTTGATTGACTGATGAATCTCTAATTTGAACTGCACAAATTTCTGGAAATGTTTGCTGATTCTGAGGCTGGACTTCATGGTTAAAGGCACTCACTTGGATATTAAAAACAAAACGAAAAAAAAATATTAAAAAGAAGAAAATAAACAATTGCATCAAAGGTTGGATATGACAGCAAAAGTGAACGGCACATTTAGGATTCCTAATCACAAATCACCGGCTTCATCAGAAATTTACCAAAGGATCACATTTATATCCAACATACATATATTTGCAAGACTTTTGCTTGATTTAAATTGGAATTGCATGAATTTAACAGGCTGGTAATTTTGTGCATAGGACGATATCGAATTTACTTTGTATATTGGTGAATTTTTTGTTTTTCATAATTTCTGACAGATCTGTATTGTTTTTAATGGTAATATTTTGAGCGCTGTGGATAGTCAGTATTCAGTAGTTTTTAATTTATTGCATTTATTTATATATTTCTGAGTTTCTGTGTATTATATCTTGTGAAATAATAAAAGCAAATGACTCAAAACTAAATTTTACATATTTTTAATTCGTGAAAAAAACAAGGTAACATTTAACAACTGCAACAATATGGCTTTAACAAAGCAGAATTTTGAGTTATGAAAATGTTTCGCTGTCTGCATTATAATCCAACATTTTGTGGTCCAGTGAAAAGTGATCAATAATTTGGGTTAAAGATGGTTTAGGTTCCAAAGTAGAAAAATCCAAGAGTTCTTCTAAGGCCGTTTGACTTGCTTTCTTCCATTTTTTTGTCAGCTCATCTAATTTTTCAAGGTCATACTGAAATATAATTTTATGAAATTGTTCTGCATTTTATTAGTCTTTCACATGGTTTCCTGTGGTTTTGGCACAATGTATTGGATGCTGGCAAATACACATTTTGGGTGGCATATTTATATTGACAAGCACCATACTAGAGGTGTTGTCCACCACAATCCCCGTCTGCTACATCACTGGAGATCGAGTAGCTCCCCAAAAACAGGCTTTAAAGAAACCCTGCTACTTGCCAAATAGATTTTTGTTTTTTCAGCATACAAGAAATTAGTATTTATATTTTAATATTTAAAATTTCTGCATACCTTTGACCGGTGAACTTCGACTAGTTTTAGCTTTCTCAGCTTCTCTTCTTTGATTTTGATTCTCAGTTTGATATGTCTATATTCCTCCTCGGGTAGTAAATCAGATGAATTGAAACTACTACTACTTGGTTCTGTTGAATTTAAGTTTCTGGAAGTGCTGGGCGTCCTGAACTTTGAAGAAACTGGTGTTGAAACAAGCACCGATTTCTCTAGAGACTGATTTGTTGGATGATCCAAGCAAGAATCATCCTGTGATTGCTGAGAGTTTGTCATTGGTTTAAAATCTGACTTTTTGTCGAAATGCTTGTCTGCTGCACCGCTGTTGCTGTCTTCATCTTTACTGGATGATTCCGCATTCTCATTGTTAGCCAGATTTCGATCACCATTTTCCGACTCCGCAGGTGAAATCACTTTTAACTTCTTTATGTATGGTGAAGTGTAACTCCTGCCTGCTCTTTTAAGGCGTTCTTTTAACGACGAGCTCATCTGCAAGACATGCTAAATCTGCTATAAATTTGCACATAAAAATAGAGCAGATTTGTCACAAATTTATATCGAGTCAAGAAAATTTGTACCTGCTTGCCTGGAAGCACTGGGGCGTTTTTGTGTGGTTCTGCCATCTCCTTAATGTGTGCTCTATACCTCAAATGATCTGGAGTCTTTCAATCTGGAATTCATAGTTTTGTTTCATAGAAAAAAAATGCATTCTAATTACTGCTGTATATCCAACTAATTATGCAGCGCAATTACTTTATAACATTCTGGCCTATATCAATATATATACGGAACCAGTGGTGGGTTGTCTTCTACAAACTAGTTATGTGTTTATTATGCCCATTAACCATTAACAGAGCACGCCTTCAGATAACTCAAGTACCTAACTTCAAAAGTGAGGCCAAACTCACTGCAAGGGTACATGAACATGGCCATGACGAATATTATCTTGAGAAAATGCATTGTGGAAGTGCTAGCATAAATTGGTACAATGCATGAGTTTATAAGAGACACTGTCTCGCAATTAGCCAATTTTGACAACTTTTCTTACGTGTTCAAGAGTTTGACAGCTCTGACAACCAAAACAAGTTGACATCGCGCGAAATCTCATGCCGAACTGGAATCACCGTTTTCCACGAGATCTGAACGAGAACTCGTCAAACGCGCTACCGCGATTTTCAAAGAAAGGGTGAGATATTCGGGGAAAATGCTTAAATTCTTTTCATTAAACGCTTTAACATCCTCTTTATGATCTAGATTGTGTGATTTGGTATTGTGGATTGTTTAAGTACAGTTTGGTGGGCTGTTTAGGGACGTGGTAATTGAGAGTTAGTCAATTTTGGTGCCGACCATCAAGGGAAAATACTTGTATTTTGAAATGAGCGTGATAAGGGGTCATTGCATTGCAAGATTGAGTTGGCTGGTTGGTAGCATGCCGATTTGAGAATTGAAGGTTCAGTTAATGTGTGCTCTTAATTAGGAGTTGCCCTAATTTTGAAAAAATTAGTATGATCAATTAGGTTGAACTTGTAAATGAAGTGTGAAATAATTTCAGCTGTCAGTGTCATTGTCAACACTAAAATTTGAATGACAATGTTGTGATTACTGTAAAGGAGGTTATTATCGATAGGGTGGGTATTTTCGAAACTTAAATTATTTAAGAAAAAATAAAAATGTTAACATTTAATGTGAGTGTCGAAAATACCTGCCCTGTCGATAATACCCTCCTTTACGGAATTAATTTATTTTTGTATCCTGGAAGATGAGTAAATAGTTCAATCATTTGACTAAACTGTTGTACTTCCTGTACCATTTTCATGGATTTACAACGCAGACCTACGTTTTATTTACTCTCTATAATTACATTTTGCTAAAAAATACCTGTTCTCTATTCCTTTCAGATTAAGCATGTCGGGTGGGACGGCGTTACATACGCCGGCCGCGGCAGGCAGTCTATCCCGTTTACCAGGATCAACTCCTCCGTATTATATTACACCTGCAAATAAAAGGCTCAGTGTTGTGCTCACTCCTGTGACAACAAATGCAAGTGGCGATGCACCGCAATATAACGATGATGAGAAAGAAAGAAGAGAAAGAAGGCGATCACGCCTTATGCAACTACACCACCAAAAATTGGCAAGTCCTGGAACGCCAAATGAGAGGTAATTGCTGTAAATTGGTCTTATAAATTCTTTTTTTAAATTGAAAATAAGTTGACTAATTATATCTTGTTATTAAAGATACCATTACCATCATTTTGTTATTTAACAAAAAAACAGGCTTTGAGGTGCTGCCTCTGCATAGATTTCTGACATGCATCTTAAACAGTGTTGATAAAAAAACTTTGACACATTTCTCAGTTTAATTTCCATTAACACTTCTTGTATTTTTTCATACTGTCACTTTATCAAAAGAATTATTTTATCTTTCAGGAGTCGGACTGTGCAAGTCACTGCTCCTCTCAATGGCTTATCAAATTCCCAGTTAGCAGAGCATTACGCCAACTGCATCAAGTTGTCAACAGAAAATGTAAGTTTAAAGGGGTCAAGTGATTTTGCATGCCAAAGTTGCTGTTATTAAAATATATGTTTTAAATGATTTTTTGTAAATCCTAATTGTTGCCACTTATCATGCTCATGAGGAAATGATCTCATTTTCATGTACATTTCAGAAAATCAACTCAAAGAATGCGTTTGGTCTTCACTTGATCGACTACCTCGCCGAAATGGTGAAGAAGAAGGAGATGAATAACTTTCAAGTAAGGAGATTTTCCAACCAAGATTACATATTTTCATTAACTGTAATAAACTGCCCCTCCTGTGGCGAAAAAGAACTTCGTAAAAAGGGTTTTGCTGTAATATCAAATGCTATTTACAACTGCTATTTATATGAAAAGTAAATTTACTTTCTTATAAGTGGTCATTTTTTTTGCTTAGTACAATTTTGGTGTACATATTTTTAATTATGGTAATTTATTTCTTTGCCATATCTAGTACATCAGTAATATATCAAATTTTTGTGATGTATAAATAGATCTAAAGTGAAATTTCTGAATGAACTCAGACCTTAATTTGTTTAATTTGATTAATGGTTCTTTTTCTTTTATTTCTCAGGTCGCCAGTTCAACACTTGATGCCAGTGCGAAGATTTATGCGGGCCGAGTGGATGCTATTCACAGTGAAACTTACAAAGTGCTTACGGGGCTTGGCCAAGGAATGACCAGATCAGAAGGAGGTATTTAAATTATTTAATTTACAAGTTTATTAGATAAGATCACAGTAGTGATATGGAGTAAATAAGTTGAATCAAACAAAGACAACTTGTATACAATAAATTTGCAAGATGGAAAAAAGTATGGTAAGATCTAAGTTGGTCCCCTCCTCCGCACGAGTGCAAAGGAGTCGGTCTTGGCCGCCATTATCACGTGACTTTGTGTCAGGATCCTGACATTTTGCTGATTGGCTGATTCTTTTCTTGGTGTTTGATTGGCTAATTCTTTGGGGGCGTGTCCAAACCAACTTACCAGAGAGCACGACGCAATGACCAATCATAGTATGGCTTAGACTCAGCCATTCATAACCCATGTAAGAATTGCTAGCGACCAGTCTCACTACATTGTATGAGATGTGGTACTAGTGCTAGGTAAGATCAGAAAAAAAGCATGGATGGTGCTGCCATCTATGACAGGTTTTGACTACCTGGACAGTGGTGTCATCTGGTGGGCCATGGGAAGGTTGGAATATTTGTAACTTGGCGTTCCATTTTACAATGTGCGTATACAGAGACCCTGCCAATTATTCTCACCCAGCTAATTATAGAAGTTATAGATACTTGTTAATTTCTCTAGTGGCGTTTAAGTGTATTAAATATACTGCAGTGCCAACTTGCTTACTCGATGCCTCGTCCATGAAGTGACGGAATGGAAATGATAGAGAGAGTTTGTATTTGATATTTGAAGTATTAGCAAGTTACTAAAAACAATGATGTTGATATTTGAATAATACTTACCCTTACTAACTTACTTAATATTGAGATTATTGAAGGTGCTAAAGATCAAATAAATTTGCTAAAAGATCAAATATAATGTGGCCTAATTTGCTATAAAATGTTGCATTTATATATATAATGTAACGCTGTATAATATTATGTGAATGTTTCTTTTATTCAAGATGGCCAAGCAGCAGAGGAAGATGATGCAGAAAGTATAGGTGATCAAGATGGTGCTACAAAAAGGAAAAGAGTGAGTGAAAACAAATGCAAAATCCAGAGAATGCTTCATGTACAATGTTCCACATGAATGTATTCAAGGCAATAGAGGGAGCCACATTATATTTTTCCTATTAAATCAAGAAAACCGTATATTTCCTATTTTTTTTTGTACATCATTAACAGATAATTTGTGGTTGAGCAAAATTTTTTTGACAATCTGTCAGTTTGTGGTTCAATAAATGTGAATTCAACCTGGCAGCTCCGGGATTCCATAGAATATTGGTTCATCACCAATTGTGAACCACAAGATGAGCTTATAAGTGCTATACGATCCTTCACCGTTGTCAGGTCGGAATCGCATTTATTGAACTCATAAGTATATTTAAAAGCCATTACTCGCAGCAATTAAGGTGTCTGTCCATTATTTGTTCAGAATATATCATTTTGGAGCTATGCAGGTGTCACTGGACAGATATTATTGATCAGTTCATAAAAGTCTGACAGGTGAAGTACAGTTTTTTGTCAAGGACTGCCAATATATATTCCTGTCTATTCCTATATTTTTGGTTATATTTTCTATAAAATTCCCTATATTTCTACACAAAAATTCCTATTCAAACTCCTATATTTTCAATCCGGTTCATTCCCATCCCTGAATCTGCAATCAAGTCGTTTAGTGTATTGATGACATCACAAAGATTGTGGAGCCCGGCATGCAGCTGGCTCCCTCTGTTGACCTGAGAGTTCTCCATTCCTGCCATCGTTGTAATTCTCTATTTCTTATTCCAGGCTCGTAAAAGTAAAACAATCGGTACAAACTTGAAGAACATTACGGTTAACAAATTCGACATAGAATTTGAGGTAAGAATTTAAACTGTCGTGTTTATTATTCTATCTTTCATACTCTCATGTCTCAAAATGAAAACATTGCTCTTGGCTTAAAGTAATCATGGCAAACTAACTTCTGTCGCAAGTTCTGGCCGTTAAGTTTGTCATCTGTCTTCGTCTGTGGATTTACAAGCATGAGCACAATCAGCTCGTAGTGTTACCTCCGATGAACAGTCCTTAAGGCGATACACAATTCCCTCAAACTTGGTTTTAATTTTTTAAGTACTTACACAACATATTGTTGCAATACTTTCAGGTCGACCCATTATTCAAGAAAACGTCAGCAGCGTTTGATGAAGGAGGTGTGGCAGGGTTGTTATTAAATCATTTGGGATGTTTAAACGACATGTCAGAACTGGTTCTAGACTCCACAACGATTGCTTACGGACACGAGACGGAGACCTACACAGGCCATACGGACCCGATATCCATAAAAGAATTACGAGGTAAGAGAGAAATGTTAGACCACCTCAAGTAAGACCATAAACTGGACACCTGTCTGTTAATAGTTCCAAGTCAAAGATACCTTTATTTAAACGGTAATTTCATTCAGTTGTACACTGTTTTGCAGTGAAGCCCTGATTATTAACAATAAACAAGTAATGATATGAATAAATGCAGTGTTCGCATTAGACGCTCGCCCGCTCGCCCGACCCGACTTTTATGGCGAACGGCGAGCAGGAGAAGGATAGCACTGGTCCGTGTGAGCGAGTAGCCAATTAGCTCATTTAATGGGCTTTATTTTGCCTCCAATCTGTCAGTTATGTGAACTGTTTGATTGCAATATTGGTCAAAGACATAATCCATAGAAGTGGAGCACACAGATTGCAATTGACTCTGTGGCATCTTCAACAGTTCAATGGAAGTGTCAAGTCCCCAATGCTTTAGGCTTAAGTGCAATTGACTGCTCAAAGGCTGCTAAGTCTTTCAACAATAGCTTTGTAGATCTATTCCACTTTAATTTTGTGATTTTAATTACTGCTTTAGTAAATATGAATAATATTAAATTTTATATTTATATTCATACACATATAATATTTTAAAGTAATTGTAGTGTGGGCAGGAGGGTGCATTTTACTGGAAAAGTAGAAGTTAATGATATGTAGTTTGTGGTAACATGGGTACTTTTGATTAATAATTATAAGCATCCCTTCCTGTAGATTCTGATATAAAAATGTCATTCCTGCCAATTTTGAAAGTTAATAATCTTGAGTAATATGAGCATGGTTGACATGGACACTGCTCCACACATAAACATGATAAACCTGTGTGCCAGAAGTACTCAGTGCTAGGGGTTGCGCTTAGTTATGGACCAGTAACAATGTGAACGGACCAACACCTTGTTGGACTTACTGGTCCATGCGGACCAGTACTAAATTTGACGAGTCTTGAACACTGTAAATGTATATGTTAAAAGAGTATGTACATATCAAATTTTGGAAGTTAAAATTAGTGGAGAGATAAAGACCAATAATAAAAAATGTAAAATGTGATCAGGTAACCCTGAATTAGGTGGATTGGAAACAATTGTTTCTTTTCCGACCAACTTCACAAGTCCTGACCCATACTGTTATATTTCTAGAGATGAGATCAATTAAATTTGGCAGACCTGAAAATATTTAGATATTAAGAAAATACTGGTCAGCCATATCAGTTTTCCCCTCCCGATATCTGAAAAATGTTCAGGTCCGCCCCCCCCCCCTCTTTTAAATGGGACAGCCCTTACCAAAGTCAAAGTAAAAATGCTTTTATTTTAGCAGGGAAGCTTATTCAGTATCTTACTGGTTTTCAATAAGGCCCTTACAAAAAACAAGTGTATAACAATAATATTAAAAACTAATGCAGATAATAATAAAACTAATACAATCGGACAATAAAAATACAATAAAAACACATAATACTTAAAATCGTTGAGTAAGGATATACTTTAAAAGATTTGTTTTAAAAATTTTAAGACTAGAACAAGCCTGACTTTAACAACAAAATCATCAGAAACTAAAATATTGTTCCACACACCCTAACTAGACCATTTTTTCATCAACCAAACTTAATGGTAGTTCAGTGTATTTTAGATCGTAACAATTGAATTGTGTTTGACTCTTTATGAGTCGATTCGTTTAATGTCTATAAAATCTGAATTGTTCTATTGATTGTTCTTTAAAAATACTTCATTTATTTGAAATACATTGTTTTGCAGGTCTTTTGAATGGAGTCAAGTTAGACACATTGAAAATCTGTCCATCATTCACAGGTTTTGAATTCTCAAAATGGAACTTAGAAGGACAGGTGAGTCTTGAAAATGTATTATCTGGTAAAACACATTAATCAGGGGTTCCCACGGGTCATTACAAAGTCTTACTTTATTTTTATTAAAAGTAAGGCCTGTATGAAGTCTTATTTTTGTCCACTCAGTCTTACATTGTTTTATTTTGATGCAAATTTTCTCAGGAAAACTAGGGCCTTTTTTTAAATACACAAGCACTCAGTTTATTTTATTGTTTAATAGCGAAAATCCAGATCTTTTTGGATGATGAAATTAAAAATATTGGTGTGAATTACTATATCAGTGGTCTTTATGTGTGCATGGTATTTATAATGTCTTACAGAGGTCTTGCTTCTTATAAAGGTAAACCTGCAGGAACCCTGATTAATATTTTCCCCGTACAATGTACATTAACAGTCCAGTCATGGATCAAAATTTACCCATGTCTGATTGTCCAGGGCAAGTGAAAATATGTCTTGGGCCAGTGATATTTAGAAGAAACTAACTTATAAAAACACATCATTTTATGCTTGAAAATTGCTTACGGCAAAATTGAGTAAAAAGTAATATTAAGCCCTGGCATTTTTTTTTTCTAGTGGCTGCAAGACTGAGGTTTTAAAAATTAGATGCATTTTTTGTTATTTAAATGTAAGGACTTAAGTGGCTCCTTCAAGAATTAGCAGCGATAATATCAAAGATGTCTTGAAAGGGGTCACCCAACTTAAGGCATTATACGTAAAATTTAAGTGTTTTATATAATTGTCACTTGCTTTAAATGAACAAAAAGCGTCTTTTGTGATCTGAAAAAAAACAAAGTCATTGTGAAAATATGTTGTCCAGTTTTAAACTGACCGGAGACTTTGTGGTTATCTTTGCTTCAGACGTTTGTGTCTTCAATGGGTGGGGTGACCAACCAGGACAAAGTTTTCGACTTAGAAGCCGAAGCAGAACCTATTCCAGAAATGCAAGACCATTACGATGAAGGTTTTGGTCCGGAGCCGAGTCAGTTAGGCGCTGATGACTTTACACCTGATGATGATGCGGATGATCCAGGTATAATAAGATTATGCTAATTAAGTCTGGCGTAGACTACACCCAATTTCATTGTTTAGCTCTAGTGCCGTTAGTGTGCTTATCCCATTTCTTGTGTCTATGTTCACTTGTTTTTCCACCTTTTGCTTTCGTAAAATAATAAGAAAAATAAATTCATAGGATCATGCTCTATCACATAGTAAGCACTGATAGTTATCCATAAACCTGTAATGTCCTGACACCTTTTGGGACCCTCTTTAATTTGTTACTCGTCTGATTTTAGAATACATTTTATCAAATTCCAGGTGGCGAAATGATGATTACAGGTGGACCTTTAATGATGGCAAGCAATGACAAGGAATCAGAAATGGTGCAATCTGCTATGAGTAAAATAGTTGAAAAGTATGTGGAAGATTATTCTGTATGTTTCAAGGCATTGAGAAATTCATGCTTCGATCATATATATTTTATATTGGCTTGGGGCTGTTCCATTTAAAAAAGATGGGGGGGAGGACCAGAAATTTTTTTGGAAATGCGAGGTTGGGGGTTTTCTCCAAAAGAGGGGGAGAGGGGGGCTTGACCAGTATTTTCGTAATATCTTAATGTAGGAAAAAGCAGGAGTTGGGGGGTTCTGTCAACAAACAGATAACAAGGGGGGGGGGCTAAAAATTTGGTATTTCTGTGACTAGTGTTTTCTGTTTCAATACACTGTCTTGTGAAGAGTTCCTACCTTATGCAGAAAAGTCATGATCAATCAAGAAAGAAACTAAATTTGCGCCATTTTTGTGTTGTCAAAAAGTTGAATGGTGTTATCGATATCGAAGGAAAAATTTATAGGAATGACAGACAACTCTATTCATTGACACTTTTTTCAACATCAAATATTGTTTATTATCACAGGGATGGCAGTGTCGGAGTGTTGATGAAAGTCTTAGCCACAGAACCGGGAGAGTACTCCTACTTTGACACTAACCTTATGAGAATGTGGGCTGGGCCTTCACATTGGAAACTCAAGGTCAATATTAAAGGTAGGTGTTGTTTGTTTTTTATTGGGAATAAGGAGTTTAAAATATCATTTATATATACCCTGTTTCATGAGAGGTAGGGCTAGTCCAGGGTCCAGGTATGTGATTTGTTTCTTCGAAATAAAATTATTTCTACAATTCACATGGTTCCCACAGTTCTGGGAAATTGGGAAAAGTACAGAAATCACTTTAAAAATCTCCCGGGCCGGGAAAAGTCCTTAATTTGTTTGCATTAGCCGCTGGTATGGGAATAGTCCTTAAATGTTCAAGGCTAGGTGAATGCAGCCCCCCTGGCGGCGTGAACACTCAACCGGAACGGCGCGTTAAAAAGCGGAAGTGCTCAATTCTGAAGACTTTATTTCAATTAAATGACGCCTCTGAAGTCTGTAGTGACACTCATAATGTTGACATCAGTGGATTTTGATTTGCTATTGAAGTGTTATGAATTAGAACTGAATCAACTACATAGATAAAATGTATTATTGCAGACAATAATATAATTCCTGTGCTCTTTTGATGCATTTTTGATATTATGTCAAATAATAAATACCATGTTTAAGAGTTATTATTTAAAGGAAAATACATATAATATATAAATTGATAACTGTCATATATAATATGTATGTCAATAATGCAGCAGTGTTTATGGACTGAGGTAAATTTTGAAAAGCTACCCTCCTAATTTGTGGAATTGTTAAATGCATTGCAATAAAATAGGTGTATTAATTTTTTGGAATTCTATCAGTAAATTAGAATTTTTAAACTTTTCTTCTTATATTGCTTAATAGAAATCTCTATCTTAATCTTATATATTTCAAAACTGACAGCTGATATTTCAATTAATTTTAATCATTTTTAATCATTGCATTTATAAATCTTACTCTCATAGAAAATGACTTCATACTTAGTTACCAATTAATTTAATATATCACAGAAATATATAATATAGGTTTTATTCTTAATGTAAGTGAAGAATGGTGAACCATGCATTTTATAAGTCATAACCACCACTAGAAATAGTTGCAAAATCTTTGGCCGCACCCGCATTTGGGTCCTGGAAAATTGAAGGAACGTCCTTGGAAAGTCCTTAAATTTTGTTGGTCCAGCGCTCTGTGGGAACCATGAATTCAATTCAAATAATTTATTGACTACAGTACAAGTTCATGGCCATTGTCAAATTTAACGATACAACAATATGGCAGTCTTAATTTCTTTGCAAAATGTCGGTATGATCAGCTTTTCAAATGCATTTTTATGCTGAGATGGTTTTAATTGGTATGATGTATGAATTACAAAACTAGAGGAGAGTGATACTAAACACCTCCTTTAATGGATATAATGAGACTGGTATTCGCAACAGACAACATTTATAAGAAGCTTCAAGGGCACAATACCTTTAGGTAATTCATCACATTTCCACCAGGGATGCTGCAGTAGTTCTATCACCAAGCTGACATGACAACCTAACGTTTGTGCGTAGAATGTTTCGTGGGAAACCAATAAAGAATCCTAAACCCCTCCGAATCTGTTCCGAGTTTGGCTTCATAAGAGTTTAGACAGTGCACATAAGCTCATTTGTCATGCAATATATTTGTGTCCTGTGTAATTTAATCACATACAAAAAAAAACCACTTCTGCCCTGTCTTGTTGCAGGGCTTAGAATTATATTTTGTGTTTTCAGAGTATGACATTGTTGAGATTATTAAAGGTGCCCTAAAATGCTCTCTTTTATTATTTCATCAAAATGTTGGATTATATATTGTTAACAAACTTTCACCAATCACACTGCAATTGCGTGACTTAACAACCCTAAAAAATGCAAAATTAGGGTTAGTCTCCTGCTTAAGCTTTTGGTCATACCACAGTGCCCTCTAGTGAGCCAGTGACATCACATCAGGATATCCCATGATTCCTGGTCAGGGCCATCAGTTCCTGATGTGATGTCATGCATATGTAATGAGCACAGGTTTGGGGATTTTAATTGGATTTTTATGATTTAAATCAGATTTTTTTAAACAGCTAAGGAATAATATTCTGAAATGCTATAATACCGTTTGTTGTTGTACTTTTTTGCACTAATATTGCTGAAAGTGAATCATAAAATATTTTGAAAACCTGTTGCAATTACATCAAGCTACTTTTAATATTAAAAAGATGTTCATGAATACACATGGTTTTCTTTCATTTTAAGAAAAATACATCACTGACTTAAAATGCCTGGAAAAAAAAGCTAAAATCATAATAATCTATTGATGTCAATCAGTTACATTTCGTTGTCAATCATTGGTTTGGGTGCACCAACCTATGATCGATTATTAGTCGGTTCTGGTGCAGTTCGTATTTGAGTAGTCGCCTATGTAAAATCAACTGCTGTCGTAACTAGTTTTTCCAAGTTAATTAAAGGTCTCTGTACATAAATACAATTATAATATCTCAAGTAATTTTTCTTGACTTATAATATCTCAAATTATTTATTATTATATGAAAATACGAAAGGGACGATATGCAATAGGTTTTCTTGTTAATTTTTTGGTAACCAACTGGTTATACAAAATTAGTAATCGATCATCGAATTCATAGACAAAACGACTGATGATCGAGTATAATCGAACATCGTGACACTTAAGACATTGCTTCAGCACACAGTTGAAAGTGTGCACAATAAAAATTACATACTAATCATACATTTACGCAGTTATGGCATTGTTTAAATGCATTAATTGATATCAGTTTGTTTATTCTTATCCTTCACTCAGTAAGAAGCAAAAACCTAACTGTCAGTGCTTCAGTGATGATTTAAATTGCTTTATAATTGGTGGAATAAATAAGTCTGTTTCATAGTTTTGTTAATTTCTAGCTTTAAATGGTACTCAATACAGTTTTTGCTATTTACATGCATATAAAGAATTATAGAAGCAGTGAAAAGAGCATTTTGATTTTAAAATCAATGATTTTTTATTAAAAAATCACTTGATTTTTATTTAAATGTCAACTTCAAAGTCTGTTTTTTAGGGCTTAACCAATTAACCTAGGATTTTGGAAATTTGTAATTTAGGTATATTCATTCGCATGACTCACAAAACTTAGAAAGTGCAAATTTCATTTTTTGGGAACCTTTAATTAATTGGCCTGTAATAAGATATAAGTTTTTGTTAGCTTGTTTTGGAGTGGCAGGAATGACATATTAACCTTCTGGCACAACCAAGATGATAGAATCTTTCGAGACTCATGTTTCATTAACACGACAAAGGCGCAAATTGCTCTTAAGTCGTCATTGGCATGATTTTTGGAGACCTGTGTTTGGAGAGAACCCCCCCCCCCCCCTTGCCAAAATTGAGACGCAGCAGTTGTGAAATGCGCATGCAAAGGATTCCCCCACCAAAATTTCTGATGCCCTGTCAAAATGTCAAAATTAGCAGGTAGCCCTGCACATTGCACTCAACAGTGTATGACTGGGGCTCTACGCATTAGAATAATTAGGTTATTACTTGTTTACGCATTAGAAATGTTTGTAGTTTAATGGACATTAGTAAATAATAACATAATTGCAAGTTATTAATTTCATGGACGAGTTGTGTGGAATTACACATAACTGCACTTACTCTTTGATTAATTATTTAATTAAAAATGTAGAAATTGTTAAAATTTTCGGCTCGAATTTTAAGCTGAAACTTCATTGCCTTAGAGGTAATTCAATAGTCATAAAGTGGTTTCAGTAATGGACAATAGATGATTGATTGATTGATTGATTGATTAATTAATTCAGTCATGATGTCATTATAGTAGATATACGTATTAATACATTTACCAGCCCACACCGGCTTACAGGTGGGGGTCTAGCTCAGTGGTAGCGCGTTTGGCTTCCAACCATTGGGTCCCGGGTTCAATTCCCGGTCGAGCTTAATAAAGTTGGATGGCTGTTTCATCCATCATCTCATTGCCATGGTCCCTGACAGTCCTAATTAGCCAACATAAACAGACTTAAATGTAACATACGTCCTAAGTTTTGGAAAAGTTTCTCTGTTCATTCTCTGCATTCCATTTCAAGCAGCAGAGACCAGCATCGCTCAGCAGGAGCTTCGTCATTGTACAAGAATTTATTCTCTAGCCCTAATTGATAGAAAGTATTTCGCAATCTAGCAGCCCAACCATTATAGTATTCTGCTCTTTGTCCCAACTAAACGTTTTCTTGGATATTCTACTTGGCTCCATTTCTTGCAAATCTATTCCAAAACAGTAGCATGCACATTTTTCTATGTACAGAACTCTTGAGTGAGACCAAAGTCACCATTCATCGCCACTATTGGTGCAAATCTATGCACTTCCAAGAAGGATCGTATGGCCCGGTGTTGTATAGAATCAATGCTGGGACCCTTTAGGATTCTATATTTATTTATAAGGGCTGTACCCGCCGCATCTACCAAATTCTTTGACATTATTTCATACTCTAGATACTCACTGAAATAAACATCTAAATATCTGTATTTTTCTCCCATCAAAATATCTATATTACCAAGTTTGAATTGAAACTTTGTGTTCGGAGTCCTTTTCCATCTGAAATGGACAATATGATATTACTTTGGGCTAAATTTTGTTTTCCATTTCTTGCCGGCATTGGGCATATTCTGGAGTTCTTGTTAATTTTTTAAGAAAATAACTACATCATCAGCATATACAAAGCAGCATTGTTTTTCATTGCCAACAGTGACTCCCAACCCTTTCGCTTCAATATTTTTAATTAAATTGTTTACATAAATGCCACCTTTTTACATCATATCCTGCTAATAGTATCTTACAATTTTTATGTAAAACCAATGAATATTACCAATTGTTATATTATAATTGTGAACTAAGTTTGAAAATCCTTAACCATTCGAGCCTCTACATAGCCCAACAGGTGCTGATGAGGCGTTAAACACAAACACACACACACATAAAAACCAAAAAGGCTTGGTGGTAGGGCGTCACCTTGCCTAACACCCAAATCTGAACTATACATGGCCAAATGTGCCACAGGCGTTTTTCTTACGTTTGGATAAAGGCATGGAAAACTCATGGTTTTCGCCTGATTATATTATATTTATGTTCTTTTTCCATGTGTTTTCCAAACGCACGTGGCACACTTGGCCATGTACCAGTCTGTAAGATGGTTGTCTAAATTAACACAATATATCACCTAGTTTGAATTGAAAGAAAATGTCCCTCCCTCAACACACTTTTCCATAAATATGTGTATTCTGGCTCTAATCTAATGGCCTCAGTAGAGGGATTTGTATGACTTAAAGATTTAGCATAGGCAAATAATTATGTAAACCAATATTTACTTACTTATCTATTTGATATTTTTTATCATTGCATGCTCATATGTGCACAGCAATTCAACTTTAAGGTACATAAATAATAGAAATAGAGTTTCTCATGCCATCAAAAATTAACTATGTAAACAAACCTGGTGATGACGTTACAATACTGAACAATGAGTGATGCCATTTTCATTGTATTTCAATTTATGATTTATTTTTGTAATTAACACCTGTTAGACTGACTAGCTGATATAAATTAATGTGTGTTGTGGTTAATAAGGCATATTAAAATTATTTGATGAAGTCTTAGAAACTTGCAATTTTGACAGGCAGTGCAATTAAGCTTGGGTGTTTTAACCATTAATATCCCACAATTAGCTGTATGGCACATAGAAGAGCCTATGTTGTAAACATAAATTGTATACCATACACTTCTATGCATGGTAAGCAAGTGACAAAAACAACCACTATTTGCAGCTAAGAGCTTCGCAGTTTGAACTAGCGCTGCGATTTACTAGCAATTGTAGGAATCACTATTTGACCAACATTCAACAGATAAAATTGTCAGCTCTCTATAAAAATTTGTATTTTTGAAATCGGACCAAAATTAACGATTCTATTGGGAAAAACGTGATGCAAAGTAAGCTAGTGTGTATCTTCGTTGCTAAGGGCAACGTCTTAAGAGCGTTGTCGCTTCGGTAAAACAATTAGACCAGAATTAATAATAAAATCATTTTCTTTCCACATCTGCTATAAAAACAATTCTCAAAAGAATTTAACAACTAGTGTGTAGATATCATGCGTGAAATTCTTAATTAATCTTGAAATGACTGAAAAAGTCTTGAAGTGATGACCTTGCTTCATACTTTTGAAACGTCATGCAATGCTCTGATTGGCTGATGGTAGTAATTAATATTCATGACTTTTTTATACCACATGGAAATCATTGAACAAGAGCAACATGGACTACTACCAAGTGAAAATTGTGATATAAATAAGACCCAAGTGGATATGTGGTAAATTTTGATATTCCCTCACTCGTGGACAGTAAGTCTTATTATATTCCCAAGATGTTGACCACAATTCTAACATCAGAAAACAACATGTAAAATAAATAATTGGCCATTATGACCTTGAAAATACTGAAAATTAAATCTCTTAATTTACCAGAAACTATTTAGGATTCTTATTTAATATTTTCACTGCCAAATGCAGTTGCCCAAGTATGACAATTTGGCAAATTTACATTGTATTCCAAAAGGGGCAGTTTATAGGGAAGATTCCCTTCAAGGTGGCTAGATACCTGTGAACTTTTGAAATAGGAATGAATCTCTTTGAAATAGGTTTATTTTATGTGTTTTGTCCTATAAAGCAAAAATATGGGAAAAAAATTGGGGGGTCACCGTGCTAACCTAGAACCAACAGGGCCTAAAAAAGTTTTTTTTTTTTCCTGCTTATTCTGTCTCATCTCCAGTCTTATGATTTAATTACTATGCTGCATGGCCAAATGTGCCACATACGTTTTCCATTAGTTGGATATATGAATGGTTTTTAGCTGATTATAGTGAGGCAAAAACCGTGCGTTTTCATGCGTGTATACGCACATGGCACATTTGGCCATGCATAACTATGAAAGAAGGTACAGTTATTGTATACAGTGGACTTTCAGGAACATTTTGGAACCTTTTTCTGTAGAAATTCACAAAAGAACAATAATTTTAGGGGATCCAAAGAAAAAGCATGCCAAATCAAAAAGTCTCATTTTGTCTTGCAATAAAAAAATGTTCAGCAATATGAATTTATTAAAATTTTTCTCATAATTGTAAGTTATTTTAATAACCATTATTAGACAATAAAAAGGGGGTGTGGTCGCGCTTGTTTTCTAGAAAAACTAATATTAGAGCATCATTTGCTCATATAATGTTCTAGTTTTCACAAATTTAAGAGATATTGACCAGCAAAGCCACAGACTATCATTTGGTATAATTTGCATAATTTTAGCATTAGATCCAAATGAGTGCTGTCTCATTTTAGTTCCATGTTCCTACTGCCATGTACTCTTGTTCTCCAGTGAAATTAAGAATATTAACCTCAGCTGGTAGCCCATGTTTGAGGCACGATTTTGTTAAAACAATTGCACATAAATTATGAGAATGTTATGAAAAGCACAATGCCAGATTTTGTTAGTTATTGGTAAATAAACAACGGATATAAAAAAAAAATGCAGAGGTTCTTTTTATGTCTGAAACTAACTTTTGTCTTTCCTGCTTAATATTTGCACCTTTACTGATTATAAGTTAGATTATGGGTTTTAACCCAGGTTTAACCCGCTTTGGACAAAATGTCTCTTTAGCCCTAACCCGGGTTTAATACGGGTTTAACCTGAGTTAGACCTAGTGGGTGGGTTAAATTTGCCAACCCTGACCTTAACTCGAGAGATCCTCAGGCCCCTTTGACATTAAACATGATTTAATTGACGTATGTGCTGTCATCGTGCACCTGGGAAGTATGAATGAATGACATATTTCATTACGTGGGCAAGTTATGTCAGTTTTCAGTTCATAGGATATTGTGAACTTGCACTATAAAGAAGGAGATAAGCAAATCCCACATAGAACACAGGCATCATTAAAACTGTTCAGTGTTTGTTCGACAAGCAGGAGGGGAGTTACACTTTCATTTCCAGGTTAATTCAATGTCCCAGCTGCCAGAGGCAGTAGTAATGATGAGATAAGGCTTGTTGGACGTCATGTTGCTCATTCACCACATGGGTGAAGTCTTTTACTGCCCTCTGCATAGACAGTGAGTACAAGGCACCTTCAATTTAAAAAAAAGTCTCTTGTGATTAACATCAAGCAGAGATGTAGCTCATGAAGGGTGCCCAGTCCGGGGATTGAACCTGGGACCTTCAGCAGAGATGATCAATATGGAATTAACATATGCCTTAACCATTAGGCCACCCAACTGTTTATAATTTTTATTTTTAAAAAACATCATTTTTGCTCAATTTGCAGACAAACTTAACCAAGAAGAGGAACAAGAAGAAAGCAAAAAAAAGGACAAGAAAATTTTCAATTTGGACTTGGACGAAGACACCGCAAGAATAGATAAATGTTTCAGGGAAACCAGGGCAGCCACAACCTTAGCCAAATCAACTCTAGACAAATACTGTAGTTCACAAACGACCCTGCCGGAAAATCTACATTATAATGTTGACACCCTGTTGAAACTTTTCGCCAAACCTAAATTAATGGTAAATAGAACAATATGTATATGGTTGTTTAATAGTCATTACTAAGATTTCCTCATTTTGTTTAAGTCACTGATGTATTTGTACTTGTTCAGCTGAATATTATTTTTCGCGTTTCAAACATCGTTGCAAAACTAATTTCAAAACATTTCACGAATGTACTTTCGTATGACTTAGGAGCAAGATTTTTTTTGCTAAACATAATATTAATTGTACTTATATACTTGTTAAATTACTTTTTAAGGGCATTTGATTTTTTCATGTGTCTGGGATGTCTTGGTCAAAGATGTTGAATCATTGATATTAATAAGAAATTATTATTGAATTATGAATTTGAACATTTAATTTTCACTAACTTTATTTCATCATAATTTATTGCATATTAAATGAATTTTTTTTTTTTTTTAGGTGAAAGGGAGTCGTCCAACAACGGATGAGGGAGTTGACGAAAATATTCAGAACTATGATTACGATAATCCTAATGATCGAGAAAACTTTGTGGCCGGCATACAGGTGAGTGTCCTTGGGTATATGCTATTAAATGTTTTGGCGATATTGTGAAAAAGAGTCGGAACAAACATGGAAGAACATTACAGCGAACAAATAGTGGATTTTCACGGAAGGTTCTCTGTACTTCCACCAGGTGGATAAAACAGAATACTGAAATTATAAAAAGTTCCAGCCCTTGACTGATTGGCTGAAGCAAAGTGCATCCAAGCAGCAGTATTTTTAGTGCATTTTAATGTATATTTGACACTTTATCATTAGGTTGATTTTTATTATTTTTCTGAGAAAGTTATATTTAGTGAATCATTTGTTCGCTGTAATGTTAGTTATTACCTATTCTGTCTGAAAAGCAAAATGAGTAATAAGAGGAGAGGAAAGACTTATGTCCTGCTGAATTCAGGGCTGTTCAGTGAAAAGACTCTATTGGCCTTGTTGGGAAGTTAGCATACACCCTTTTCACAGAGCAGCCATGTTGGTCATATATTATGATGTCATTACTTCACCATTGTTCTTCCACTGTGACCTCACCATGGCCATTGTCTTCTGATGACGTCACAATACTTATATCTGACAAAAATTCCAACATGGCTGCCGCGTGAAAAGGTAGTATTAATAACTATGGCCAGGAGCAGATCCAAATCATTCTGAATGACAAGAACGAGAGATATGTCCCTCATCTACAATCTATCTCTGACCTAATGTTCTACTCCGCCCCACAACTTTGTGGGTGCTGTAGAGGTAAGACACTTATTAAACTGATTTTGAAACCAAAAAAATTGGATGTACCATTTCAGAGGACAACTATGGTTCATTTTGAATGAACTGTATAAATGTTGTTACTACCGTTTCTTATAATTTAATATTCCCATAAACTTCCTGCAATGTTAAACTTATTTGCTGAGTATGACCATAAGTGTGAGAGCCATTACTTGTGGCGCGTGGCGCTCTGGGCTTCCAACCGCTGGGTCCCGGGTTCGATTCCCGGTCGAGCCTAAGTTGGATGGCTGTTTCATCCTTCGTCTCATTGCCATGGTCTCTGCCTGTCCTAATTAGCCCAACTGGTGCAGAAATACAGGACGTAAAGCCCTAATCACCCACCCACCCACTTGTGCCGTGTGGCCTAGATTAGAACTCTTGGATTACCTCAGATAGTCAAGAAATGGTTGGCATGGTAAATATATGCTTATAGTATATAGCAAAAGTCAGTTTCAGAATTTTCACATAAGTTGAACATAAGTTAATTCCTCTGCCAGGGACTTACAAAAAAAAAACTATTAGTACCAGCTCATATAACATACATGATACAATATATGAGAAAGAAAAGTGAACCGAGTTCCACCTATACCTTAATGCGGATTTCCCTTAAAAATTTCAATTTAACTGATAGCTGAAGCGAAAAACAACATAGACCTTTAGATTGGATGATAACGAAATTATTTTGTGACATCAAATGCTGTTAAATTGCTTAATTATTCATTTTTGATGCTTTAAAAATTGAAATCTGGACAAAGGGATCAGTTACCATGACAAAAATGCTATTTTTAGCATGAAATCTGTGCTCTTCTCTGATTGCTGGAAGTCTGCAGTTAAATTGCCGATGATCATTATGAACACTGCTCTAACTAGAAACGAAACAAAATATGCTCAGATGCATTTGAAAATTATTTCAAAAAATATTTGAAATATTCTGAATCTGTTAAAATTAGATATTGAACAGATTTGATCCCCACCGAACAAATAAATAACTCCAGCTTGTGTCCCTTTCCTACAAGCAGGGTTGGGTGTAATCTTATCCTTATCATGATTAAATTCAAAGGCGGTATGTAGTGACAACCTTTGTTTGTTATAGTAATCGGAAGCCATCGTGGCGAGGTGTTGTATCCGGTTTTACAACTAGGTCGGCGGCAAATTTGAAAACGTATGTTAAGTCAATGGGCACAAAAATACCGTGGATATGTGCTGCGATATAGGCCAGAGAAAAAACTCGACACGCTTGCCGTTTCGTCAGCAGCCATGCAACCTCTTCCTTCAGAGCTGTATACTTTTTAGTAGCATTTCGTCCAGTTGAAGTGGGTGCAAATCGCCGGTGAAAACATTTGTCATTCACGCTGTGCCTCTCCGATGAACAAGATGGCGAACTCTTACGGAAATGACCAAAGTTTGTTGTATGGCTTCGTGCATGTTCGTGCATGATTGGTCGTTCAATTTTAAAAAACCCAACAAGGGTCTCTTTCCGTATTTTAATGTATTCGTGCATGCGCAGTGACGCGTCTTGAGCGCTATGTAGGTTAACGGTAGAACAAGTCCGTGTCTGTGGAAATTGCCACATAACACAGCGAATTTTGCAGTTCGAGAGGGAGTGCATACCGCTTTTGTTCAGAGAGGTATTCTATGACGTTCTGCCCTTCATTTAATGTATAATTTGTGAAGATTGATCAACTTTTGACGAAGTTATGCAGTCCGGTCGTCATGGGTAGCGAGCGTTCGCTTTGATAATGTCAAACTGTCAAATGTCAACGAACATCATAACGTTTGTTCCTCGCAATATTTCCAAGGCAAATACACCTAATTACTAATAATCTGCCAGACAACATGTATACAACAGACCTCCAGCCGCCTTTGTTGCACATCTTATGTGCTCTAGTTATTAATTCTGATTAGATTCAATGATCTTATTTAATTGATTAAATATATTTTGGCAATTTAATTTAATCTAATCATGTTTTTGTTTTAAATCAGTATTTAATCACGATAGTATTTAATCACGATTAAATCATGCATACTTACGTTTAGCAATTCTGGTAAATATTTTAATTGCATCTGCCAGATTCTTATTGGTTATAATTTCCTTCGGGTGTGACTATTCAAAATTGTCAACTGCATCTAACCCGCCTCCTGAGAATTTTATATCCAATCAGAGCTCTATTCATTTATGAATTATGTGTGACCCTACCAAAGCACAACAGGAAATGGGGTGCTGATATACAACATAAACCATACACCAATATACAACAATAGCTGTGCACATTTATCAGTAACAATCAGTCAGTCGACAGACAGTGCTCATCTATTCCATATACCATGCAAATCTATTCCATATACCATGCATAATTAGTTTGATTTCGCTTTTTATTATCTTTACCGAAACACAATTGAACTAAGGGCTGTTCCATTTTTTTTAAAAAGGGAGGTGGGGGGGGGGGGAGGGTGGACCTTTTTGACAAACCCCACCTCCGCTTTTTTCTACATTAAGATATTAAGGAAATACTGGTCGGGACTGCTCGCTTCTTCTCTTTTGAACAAAGGTTATTGCTATCTGGTGAAAATTATTTAAAATTATTACAGGGTCATTCCATGCCAAATCAACAAATTTTTGAAAATCTTCCTGCCTGGCCATCTCAAATTTTCTTGAAAAAATTCTCCAACATAGCTACATTAGTTAGTAGGCTGGATGCAAAATTTCAGCTTGATAGCTTTAATAGTTTTGGGTAGAAAAATTAAAGAAGGGGACTAAGTTTAGTCGATTTTCGTACTCGTTTTAGCAGTGTCAAATGAAATCTAGATTTTAAGAGGCTGTATCTTGAGAACTATTATTGCAATGGGCTTCATATTTAGAAGCTGGTATATCTAGACCCATCACTCTACCTACATTTTCCAAGCTGTAAATTGAATGTGAAGGGAATTGTGGTTGCTTTAAAATGCTTGTTCATTTTACGCCGTTTACTGAAATGCCACATTTGAAAGGCTGTAACAAGAAAAGTATTCAATGTAGAAGGCTGGTTTTTTCTCTGTGAGTTCTTTTATGTGGGCTCTTATAGTATTATGAACAACATACATGCCAGACATGTGGTTTCCAAGAAAAACCATTGCAAAACTACAGAAAATCACAATTTTCCCCAAGTTTAACGTCATATTGCCAAGGTATGACACCATCCACTAACTTGAAACCAAAACCAATTTGAAGAATGAGATTTTGGTAATGTTTTCTATACATTTCAAGGTGGAGAAAGTAGTCATTATCTAGTTATGAATTTTTTTATATTATCTTATTAGCGAAGATTTTAAAAAAACTGCTGAAATTTCAACTATTGACCAATTAGAGCTTAACCCTAGTGTGATACTAGTGTAAATGTGTTGACTGTCTGAACTTCATGCCCTAGATATACCGAAATGGGCATTTCACTCATAAGCCTCTGCTTTGCACGGTAATTGAATGCTTGTTTTCAAAATGTGACAGATGTGATAAGTCTGTGTGTCAATCTCTCGCCTTACAACCGTACGGAATAGAAGATGGGAAATTTGTAATTGGTGAATTGTCAAACCAGTTGGCTATTCCAGTGAGTAGAAATGTATCGCAGAAATGTAAATCCTGTAGAAAGTTAGTGAATGAGTTTTTAAAAATTGAATGACTGGTAAGTGCAATTGTTATGTGAAAGGTAAAGGGGGTTTATAGTCTGCTATCAGCCTGGTAAGTGCGGGTAACTCTCTCTTATAACAGGGTATCCACTGGACAGGGAAAATGGCAAAAAGAATTTCCCTGCATGGAAACTACAGAAATTTTAATTTGAAGATGAATTCAGGGAAAATACAGGGAATTTTCTGAAAAAGACCCAGTGAAAGTAGTTTACTACAAGTACGATTATTCACGCGCCTGTGGCTCATGTTGTAGTGACATTTCCAAGATGGGATGTTGAAAAAGTAAAAGGAAAAACCAAAACCTGGCCAATTTCGCACGTTTATTGGCTTAACTCCTACACTGTCTGAATCGTTTCTCCTGTTTTGAAGCTATTGACATCGTGTTTGACTTTTACTGTCAAAGATGGTGCCATATAGATATGCAGGAAGTTCATGATTAGACGTCAGGTATGTGGAATATGGCTTCTTTTTTCGTAAAGTAAGCAGAGATTGATTAGTTTGTATTGGTTTTCAGCTGTAGTCCATGCCCTCCTCGTGGCAAGGGTGGTAACACTGGGTGAAGACCTCGAACCTCAGTGGCCAACACAGTGCACCCCCTAGTTATGCCTGTCTAGCAATCCCATATGTAACAACAAAAATGACCTTCCACATCAACACGTCACTGAAAATAATATGGCTAAGCTCAGGGTACCCACGGTGTTAAGAAACTTGGAAAAAATAGGGAATGTGAAAAACCCATTTTCAAGGTCAGGAAAAGTAGGGAATAAGATTTTGTAGTCTTGAAAATAATGTCTTTTTCAATTTGATGTTATTAATGACATGCTTAAACAAAACACAGGCAAATGTAAACCTCAGAAATATTTAGCATCATTTTTACCGGAGTTTTGTAAAAATCCATTTAGGTCATCAAAAGCTATGGATGCTTATGCAAAATTTAGTTGTATGGAAAAATCTGTTTTTGTTATGAAAAGGGTAGGGAATTCTTGTTGCAGGAAAATATGGGCACCCTGTAAACTGGCTGACAGATGCAGTACTTGATATGCAGTTGTAGCTCCTCATATTGGATAGCTTAGTACAATCAGTCTACAAGTTGACTGCTTAATAATTGTTGCGAGCACCAGCTCGCATTCAACCAAAACTCACGTGGACTATATTTACATTATCGCTAGGCACATTCAAATGTATTGCCAGCCGCACAAAATAGTCCTGTGTTCAATGCTCTAGATCACCTCACAAAAATCATATAATATCCTAGTTTTGGCGGATTTATATTCCTTGTATAATACTGAGCAACTTTGAATCGAGGACCATAGGTCAATAGTGGCTGGGTTAGTTGTGTAAGAATTCTGGTGAGTTGCTCTAAACCAGTTTCCAGGGACCCTGCGGACGGACTCGAGGGTCCTGACTAGAGAAGTGTTCAGTATAATATTGGGAATTAATATTTGTGCTCTGTGGCAATACATGAAGATCAGGGAACCAAGATGCTGACATAGCTCCCCACACCACACTGTGAGCACGGAACTTAACTTGCTCAGAGGGCGTGATATTTTCTGGAGTTGATCATAAATGCTGTCATTTTGACTGGTGCTGGAAACAAATAGAAAGGACACTCATCAGAAAAAATCTCAGTCCTCTGTCGGATGTTGATATTTCTTGACAAATGCAAGTCGCTTTTCCTTCTGAAGAACGGTCATCTGAAGTATTTGCTGTCTTTTATAGGCATGGAAACCAAAATCTTTTGTCAAATAGCGATGTAGTGTCCCTGGAAGCATTTTCTCCAAGATTCTGAAGTCCATAACTTGATTTGTGGCAGGACTGATGTGTTTTACCCTTACTCTTCCTCATAAAGGTCTTTGGCTCTGGCACTGAGGGCATGTGGTTGTCCTGATCTAGGCATGTCAGAAAGGCTCTTGTTATCTTTTAAGCGCTGGCACTACTTCCTTACCCATCTCACACTCCAGCCCAAGGTCTTGGCTACCTCCTGTTTTTGAGTTTTCCCAGCTTTCTGAAGGGCTACGGAGCTGAGACTCAGAAAGTTGACCTTTTCCGGATTGGGTCTTTGACATTTTGGCATTCACTGTGCTCAAGACTTAACTCAAACATTTTCTGTGTTGATGTTCAATTTATAGTGCCAAACCAGACAAAGGGATTAGCTAATCAACCAAGTGGAACCTAAGTAATCAAAACAATCTAGCATGGAAAATATGACTCAAAGGACTGTGACCTATGAGAGGAACAAACTTTTAAGACACCAACTTTTGAGACAGCCTGTGTATTTGTGAGATATTTCTAACTTGCTTCGTGCTGTCTGCAAAGAAAATAGCAGATGCCGTATAAGTGCACATTGTTAAGCGGGGTTAAATCTACTCAGCTTGAAGACAGCTCAGCATCCTCATAGACTTTTGTCACGGCTGTCAAGCTGAGCCCTGGGAAAGCCAAAGCTGTTGTCAGTCTTAGTGGTAAGAAAGTAGTAAAAACGCTCAACGTCAAGATATGTTCTGTGCAATCAACTAGATATCGGCTTACTACATCACAATGTCTTAAGGAAATTTCTAGACAGGTGTCATGCAATTAACTCGTATTGGAAACTGGTAAGTTCTGGTTGCTCACTAATAATCTCATCTTTCACAAATAACCAAAGCCAAAACGCAGTAGTTTGGGAAGTCTGAACCCATAATTTGATAGTTTTTCCAGCAGAGGTCTCTGTCAACAGGTGCGCCGTACTACAACACAGGCGTCAAAACACTGAACTGAAAGAAGGTAATTTATGCACTGAGATCTAGCTACACAACAGCGCCAAGGAGAGCACCTCTCATTATGTATTGGCTACAAATGGTCACGGACCTCAGAGTGAATTATGATAAATGTTTGGGGTGAATAACCAATTTGTCTAAGAACGAAAACTGCCTTGGACCCAAGTTACAAATGGACTCAGTTGCATGATATTTGACACAGCCTGACTCTTAATAGGACGTTTGAATGTTCAGAGGTATAATGTGAAAGTAAGATGTAAACTAACTTTAAGGAGTCTCTTCGATGTCACTTCATAATGTAGATAATTAGTGAACATAACAATTTGAAAAGGAAATGTCTGTCCATGACAAATGACACCGTCAGTCATGAAGCGTGCGAGGCTGAGAAGCTGTGACATCTAGTCTTCTAGTTTATTCCTTGTTCAAGCTGCCGCTTGTCAAAAGGGAATTTTGATCCTGAACATCCTAATGAGATAAGATTAATTTCTCGAAGCTGGTGGTGTTATAAAGAGTTGTACTTAGAATAACAAGAAATTCAGGGATGAATGTGTTGAGGTTTACAAGAGAGATAGTAAGCTTGGACGTTGACAAGATGACATGACAGCTGCTGTCACTACTGACAAGTTGCAGCGTTAAGCCGCATACATAAGTCAAGGATTAACCTCTGCTAACTAGATCTGTGTTCACTCGGCAGCTAGGAAACGCTCACTTACTATGGCTTTCCTCGTCAACCTCTTGCAAATACTTGCAAAAGCCAGTTTGAAAAAATAAACTCGCCGAGCGACTAAAATAAAGCACATCAGCTGCTGGATAGACCTGATAATACTCACTGAAGCCAGATGTCAAAATATTTGTTTGTATCCGACTTTTTATTATGTTCTTATTATGTTTTTTTTTTTATATTGTTTTCAATTCAAATATTAGTCAGTTTGTGGTATGTCTTGAAACAGTTGCTGTTTGAAGATATAAATATCTAGGAGTTGCTTGGAATAATCGAAAAAATTAAAAACTTTTTGATGGTTGTCTGAATCTTCTTTAATTTGATGTTGGTGATAATTACTACTGGGAAATTGGTGAAATTAATTCTGTAGAGAAATGGATTTATTCGCCACTAAATGGTCCCAACTTAATACTAATAATACTTAATACTGGCAATTTATGCCAGGTTATTCAGACTGGTTAAAGTTGCAAGAAATCTCAGTTCATTGGATAAAAACATTTCTGAACTTCTTCCAAACCACGAAAATCAGTGATAATTACATCATTAAGTTTTTTAGCAGAAAGAGGCACAGATAATGCCGGATCAATTATTGGCAGGAGTTTTATGCACTTCATGTGTGAGGGACTGTTTTTCTCAACATGTTTTCGTGTAAAGAAAATGACTTGTGCTCAGTTTGAATCATAAGATACAGTTTAAATAACCATCTAAACCATATTTCACAACATGAACTTTTTGCAAAATTTAAATTCTGTATTTATCTATTACTGTAAATTAATAATTTTATACCTTGTATATGACACATTATTTTGAATATAATATAGTCTTTTAAAATATTCTTTGTATCTTTTCTGTTTCAGGATGATGACGATGATTACGCTGGTTTTGACTCCATGGGAGGGCAGGATGCTACGACAGGGTTTGACCTTGGAGGGGACACGGTCCTTAGCAGCCAAGATATGACCTCTGAAGGTGGTCTCAATGACAGTTTAGTTGCTCAGCCCAGAAAGGTATGGAAGGTCTCTTTTTGCGTTTTGTATATACATTATATTTATTAGTTAGCCAAGTATGGTAAAGTTGTAGTGTGGGTAATGTTGTACACTGTGTATACATACACAAATTGGGAAGTTTGTAACAATTGGCATAGCCAATTTATTATGCCATTACAGTCATTTATAGACTTTCATTGAATCACCCTTCCTCCTTCATTAAGTTCATTTTGCCTTCAAACTAAACATCCTCTCTTGTATTGAAATTTATTTGAGAAGTGTTTTATTTTGATTATTATTGAAAAGTTGTTGATAAAAATGTCTATTTTCTCGTGTTGTTATAGATCGAAAGGATCGAAATTGGATATGCTAAAACAGCTAAGAAACTTGACGTCAAGAAACTAAAGTTGGCCATTTGGAACATGTTGACGAAAGCTCCAGAGGACAATCCTGAGCCACAGGGGTCCTCTCCTTCACCCGATAATAAAGGCGAAAAACGGAAACATGTAAGTTCAAATAGTTCTGAACATATAAGTTCAAATAGTTCTAAACATATAAGTTCAAATAGTTCTAAACATATAAGTTCAAATAGTTCCAAACAGGAAGTTCAAATAGTTCCATTCTATTCATTCCGTCCCAAATGAACACCACCCAAGTGATATAGTTGCTTCATGCTCGTGAAACAATGCACCACGTGTTCCTGTCTTGTGTTTAATTGACATGTTGTCATAATTTGTTAGGCAGTTGCTGATTAAGAATAAGAGGACTATAGATGATTTTCGCCGCCTTCATTAGGCCTATAAAAAAAATTTTGTTAAAAAAAATAGGGTTCGTAGGTAGGGGAAAAAAATTTGTAGATAGCCGCAACATCAGGATAACTTTCTCACCATAAGACATCGAGAGACAGCTTCTGTAAAGTATTTCAAAAATCTAATTTACTTGTTGTCTATAAAGTGCATAACAGAATTTTAGTCATATTCTGATCTAGGCAGAGCCCATCACTGTGGCTAAAGCAGTCCAAATTTTTTTTAGCCACAACAGAGACAGTTTAGCCACCAATGTTTGAAGCAGCTTTCATAAGTTTCTAATTCCCAGTCAAAAACATAGGAGCATCAGTTTCCCTTGTGTACACTTGAGAGGCATTTTCGCCACTAAGTTTGACAGATTTTCGCCACACAAGCATTTAATTTAGCCACAGTTACATACATTTCGCCAAGAGGACCTTTAGCGGAAGCCTAGCATCAGCGATCCAAGTAAGCATTAGCAGCCACTGGGCCAGTGATAAACATTTATTTAATGTTCATATGTGGTGCAGTGTAGCAATATTATGACTGTTTTCGCGAGTCTGAATTCCTCCTCTTGACTACCAGTCCATCTTTCATTGCAAAATTTTTTTTAAACATATTAATTCTTTCATGTCTACTTATGGATGTAAATTGCTGTAATATTTGTGGGGGAGCCTCCTATCCAATGGTAGCCTTGCTGCCTTGCAGAGTCCCTCCTCACTTGTATTACCAGTGAAATAAAATATCTGAATCTGAATTATAACAGGCTATTACGGCATTTTGTGCTACTATATTTTTGATGCTATAGGGACGGCCGATTCGTCTAGCTGCAGTTAAATATAGCTAGGGATCGTAAATGTATGAAAAGTTTGAGACAAGTTTGAGACAATTTCTTGCTGAATATACAGGGGTGCATAAACTTGTGAGCACAGCTCTAATTTTTAATTTCGGAAAATATTCTGCAGGAACAGAATTTTAACTTATTTAACAATTTGAGTTTTTAAATTTAAAAAAAAAGGAGAAAAAAACTACAAAGTCAAGTTTTAATCAAATAAACCATGTTTTAAAAAGGCTACAAATTAACAAAATATTGGACAATAATTAAACAAGTAACAAATTGTAGCTATTGTTATACAAAAAAGCATAGCTTTAATCACAATACTTCAACAGAATGGTCAAGAACAGTTCTTCTGAACTGTACGTAGCTACTGCTCTGACAGAAATGGCGGGAAATGACGCAAACTGAATCCCATGGAATCCTAATTTTCAGATATCAAGAACTGCACTTATAGTAATTATACTGGCTCTTATTATTAAATAACAGAGCCAATTAATTACAATTGGAAGGTTGCCTGACCATGTGACTTTCATGTTTAAATTGCATTTGAGCTTTGTTGAGAGCATGCCACCATGCAACTGTGCCTGGAATGTAGGAATGTAATTTAATGCAATATTAACATCAAATCAAAATCAAATCAAAATTAGCAAGAAACAAAGAGGCAGACTGATCCCATTGCCTAATTGCCTTTAGCTATAAACAGGGTTCCCACGGTCATGGAAAATCCTGGAAAATCTTGAAAGTCATGGAATTATAGAAATTTCAAAAATGTCATGCAAAAGTCATTAAATTTTAGAAAGACAAAAAAAGCAATGTCTGCGATAAAAAAAAAAAGGGTTGTGAGGACGGCTGTAAGGGGTGTGTGGAGGTCGTTAGAAGTTGCATTCGTTCACTTTGTTGGGCAGATTTTATCGGGAAGAAAGTCAGGGAAATTCTGCGAATGGTCATGTAAAAGTCATGGAATTTAATTTCAAGATTTCTGTGGGAACCCTGTACAAAATGGATTAATTCAAAGCTGAGAATTTTGCATGTATTCTTGTTCCCATTAACATTTCATTGAGTGATGAACTTGACATTATTGTCTCAACTGTCATGAGAGCCGTCAGGTGAAGTTTTTTAAGGCCTTGCAGACAGGTTTGGTCGTGACTTGTCAATGTCAATCTTCTCCCAGTTTTGAAGGTTACTACGCACCAACTTAAAGTTGTCACGTAGGTGGTTGAATGAGCAGTGAATCCCAAAGTGAATTCCTAAGCCCCAACATATTTATAAGCCCACTAGAGTAGGGTTAGGGTTCAAGTATTGAAACCCACTCGATTTTATGACCGTGTTCCTTGGTGCTAAAACTGTAATCACAGTGTTGAAATTTGCCTGAATAAGATGACATTCATACTGAACAAGGGATTATTAAAGAGTAACATAAAGTGGCAAAAATACAGTTGGGACCAGAACTCGGTGGTCTTATTACTGTCTGACCTCCTTTATAATGAGTACTAGAAAGCCCACTATAATACATGCACTCGAAAATATTTATCTACCCCCCCCCCCCCCCCCAGCTGGGGCACACAATTTAAAACATTTCGCATCCGTCATGGCCTGTATTACAATTTATTGGATTTAAAAATGTTGTGCTATTATTTTCAAATGTTTAACTTATTTAAAAAAAAGATCAATAAGCGAAATGTTGCCACTGCCCCTGCATTTTGTCTCCCTGTTCAGTCAAGAGTTCAAAAAGGCCATTTGCTTTGTGAGGTCATGTGACCTGCCATTCAGCCTCGTTCTGAGTTTCTTTCAAGGGCCTTGGCAACAATGGAGTTAATGGTTGCTAAGGAGCTTAATCTTGCAAGCATATGGTTGTGAGGGTAGGTCATGTGACCCACAGGGACGGTTTCTATTGTGGGATGGCGGCCATATTGGGTTAGGGTTAAGGCTTCAGCGGAAAGTTGGAGGAAAAAGGAGGAAAAGTTCAAGTGTTTTATTGTATCCAAAAGAAAAAAACAAAGGTATACATCTTGTATACATTAGTTACCCTAATCATCAGCAAATAAATAAATAAATATATTTATATATATCTAGCATAGATGCCAAGTTCTGAAGTGGTGAATGCGTGAGTTTTGGTCCTTTTCAACCAGGGTATATTAAAATGTTAAAGATTTATTATGGTCCTCTATGCATGAGACAAATTAACGCTGTAAGGGGTGTGTGGAGGTCGTTATAATTTGCATTCATTCACTTTGTTGGGCAGATTTTATCGGGAAGAAAGTCAGGGAAATTCTGCGAATGGTCATGTAAAAGTCATGGAATTTAATTTCAAGATTTCTGTGGGAACCCTGTACAAAATGGATTAATTCAAAGCTGAGAATGTTGCATGTATTCTTGTTCACATTAACATTTCATTGAGTGATGAACTTGACATTATTGTCTCAACTGTCATGAGAGCCGTCGGGTGAAGTTTTTTAAGGCCTTACAGACAGGTTTGGTCGTGACTTGTCAATGTCAATCTTCTCCCAGTTTTGAAGGTTACTACGCACCAACCTAAAGTTGTCACGCAGGTGATTGAATGAGCAGTGAATCCCTAAGCCCCAACATATTTATAAGCCAACTAGTTACCCTAATCATCAGCAAATAAATAAATATATATATTTATATATATCTAGCATAGATGCCAAGTTCTGAAATTGTGAATGCGTGAGTTTTGGTCCTTTTCAACCAGGGTATATTAAAATGTTAAAGATTTATTATGGTCCTCTATGCATGAGACAAATTAAAATATGAAGAAATACTCAAGTCCAGAGGAGTGAGACAGCAACCAAATGAGACTCACTCGGAATGCGTGAGACTTGGCATGTCTGTATCTCGTATGGAAGATTATCTTAGTCTCATACACTAATATAATGACTAAGTACATAGCTTTAGAATTTGTATGTATGAATTTATAAGATATTATGTAAAACATAGTAAAAACATATATCAATATCATTAGATGGCAAAAATGTACGAATATTCTTTTTATAAGCATAGTAGGACCGATTACTGTAGACATATTTTGTCATGCAATTTCAATAGAGGGCACCTTTATACCAAATGTTTCTCAGTAAAAAAGCAGTTCTGTACAAGGGTAAATGATATTGATGTATATTTCTAGTAGATTATTGAGGAATTTGATACTGCTTGATGAAAAGATTTTGAATGAAATGAGGCATTTTTCCTTTTACAACGTTATACAGAAAGAAACAAACTTTGAATACATGTAATTTTTGAATATTGCTAAAACCTAGCTTTTTAAATACTATATCAGAATGAGCTCTTGCAAGTGAATAAGCGATGATGCGTTGCAATTTTCATCTGTATATAAAAGTGTGCAAATAAGAGTTGTAAATGTGACAGTTAATTAGAACCGGAGAAGATAGAAAGAATGAGGTAGTTAGTCGACGGCACTAACGAGGTCCAAACGGCAGTGTGCCTTGACGCACAAATTCAAGGTTACTTCCTCATTAGCCAGAACCGACCTACATTGCATTATAAGACGCGATGCGATGTAGGATCAGTATGACTTGCGCATACCAATTCTTCGAATTTGACATTTTTGACACATAGTTTTTTCAACAAACACGTTACCATACCTTATTTCATCGTTATGTGCTCTGTTTACTATTGTGTCACACTCAAGATATGTTTGATTTCTTCCAATTTTTATCAATTTCTGTGCCAGTTGTATTATTTGTGGCAAACGTTTATTAAAAGTCGGAAATCACGATTTGTTCATGTACGACGTTGTAACCCTGTCCTGTGGACAGGGGACTTGTAGCTAATTAGGCCATGGTACAAACGAGACCCAAACGGCAGTGTGCCTTGATGCACAAATTCCAGGTTACTCACTTATATATAGATGCTTATGAAGAAATTTGGTTGTATTACTAACTACTAACCACTAACGAGGTCACTGCCTAGAACTCAATTTTGGACCGTACCAGCATATCTCTTTATGACAAAAGTGTGATTTTAAGGAGGGCATAACCTAGGGACCGATGTTTTTCCTACATTTGTTTACCAAAGCCGCATATAATGAACTACAGTAACGCCCTTGATCTCAAATTAAGTTTTTTTGTTAATTTGTTGATTGCTTTCGTATTTAGGCCATTTCAGTGATTCCAAAGGTTGTCATTCCTACTCATATTTTTGGGCCTCCACTGTGTAACCTATTAATGGCTCAGTAACAAATTCTCATTATGTATGATGTAATGATCCTGATGTTGCAAAATTATTAATTTCTCCCTTTCAGGATGAAGAAATGGCAGGTGCCAACTCAGGAGTAGTCGGAACGCACAGCTTTGCTCACATATGCAACGTATTGCCGAATATGATCTCTAAAAATATGGCAAAGAACTTAAGTGTCCCTATTGCTTTCGTCAGTCTGCTTCATCTTGCAAATGAAAAGGTTGGTAACTAAATGTATCGTAAACTTGATATTTAAATTAAATGGACAAAATTTTAGCAACACATATGTCGAGTTCACAATTTTACTTTGAATTTAACCTAGGTATGGAAAAGAGCAAAGTACAATTTTTTGGACTACTCAAATTCAAAAGTACATTTATAATTTATAAAACCTAATAGATAAAATACTTACAAGTAGTAAAAGTGGCAGCAAATCACGGTCTAGAAATCTAAAGGAACATCAGTAACTGTGACGTAGTCTGGTAAGGGCTGTTCCATTTAGAAAAGAGGGAGGGAGGGGTGGACTGGCAGCATTTTCAGGTATCGGTGTTGAAAAAAGCAGGGGTTGGGGAGGGTAAAAAAACATATCAGAAACATATCCGGATGTTGGGAGGTCTGAAAATTTTCTGGCCCACTGCACCCCCCCCCCCCCCCTCTGTTTAAAATGGAACAGCCCTAAGAATGTCATTTTAGAGCATGACACTTTCGTCAGTTGATTCTCCACGCCATGTCTGTATATTAAACTTCTTTTTTTTGTGTGTTCGTTTCAGACTTTGCAATTACAGAATGTCGATGACATGACAGATCTGCAAATATCACAAGGGTGATTTGTGCCTTAAAAAAATTCCCTGAACTTTTAATCTTCTGTACAGTCTTTTGGAGTCATTTGTAACTTAAGATAGGAAACAAAAGAAGAATGTTATATTGCATTGACATGCTTAGTCATTTTAGCATTTCTGTAAATATTGATACTATATAGGCAGCAAAGTTTTTATACTTTTTGACTCTTGGTTTGTAATTGCGTTGTTTACAAACAGTTCATACTTCTGCACAAATGTGTGGCGTTACTGCAATCCGATAATTCTGTCTTCCTGTATAGTAGCACGCTTTGAAACAATGTAAATAGTCCACAAAAATCTCTACCATCCGCAAAGTTGCAATATGTATAATAAACTGGTTTTTCCAAGAAAGTAGTATATTTGTCTTGCTTATGAGGGCTTGAAGTAGTTATGAAATCTGGGATGCAAATGTTTTTGCCTGGAAATCCGAAGTGTTGCCCAAATGGGCGGGAAGTCAATCGCTGTGATTTAAACAACTTTTAGTTTTTGTATTTGGGACTGGGTTGAGAAATTTTACATGGGCATGGCAGTTTCAGGCTGTATTGGTAATTTCATCTTTAAGTTTTAAGAATCCCATCTTTGCTCATAAGTTTGCTTCTTGAGCATGATTGGCGTTACTTGTGAATGGTACAGCCATAAGTGTAAAAGACATTGGTTACTGATGTCATCCTAGCAGTTTTGTATTCACTGCAGTTTTTCGCAAGATGTGTTTTGGACAGCGGCAGCAATACTTTCAAAGGGTTTAGTGCAGTATAGCGGACCCAAATTTATGACCATATTTGGCGTCCAAAGAATATAAAATATGTCATTTTGAGCGACACTCACCAGGTTTTGAAGGTCCTGACCAACAAGAATAACCGTTGAGTAGCAAAGCGGGAATTTTGAGGTAGCCCCCAAAATAAAAATAAACATGCTCTTGCCGTGAACATGAAACCCGCCATCATTCGTTTGTGATGTCATAATTGAATTCAAGCTTTTTACGTCGTGCTTGACAAGGAGGCTACCTAAATATGGTCTAAATCTGAGTCCGCTATACTGCACTTTTTCCCTTTCAAACATTTACTTGAGAATCTGACAGTTACTGCAGCACTCCTGGTGCTATCGAAAATTAGTTCAGATGAAAATAACTTTTCAAGGTATAAAAGAACAATGCAACAAATAAAGTAATCAATGATAATAAAAACTTTAATATTAATGTTTAAAAAATTCTACATAAACAAGCTTCCAATTATGCCATTGCATAAAATGGAAAAAATAGTATAACAGTTGTTTGTTTCATTAACAATTGTAAATATGTATATTATAAACTTGAATATAATTATCAGCAGTATAATTAAGTACATATAATTTAAGACTAATGAATGTAAAAGTTACAACATCAATATCCAGAATGCCTCAACATGAAATACTGACTTTCTTAATATGAATTAATAGGTTATGTTTACTGATAACTTAGTTCTATCTATAATTCCAATACATGTCATATAACTGTATAACAAACTTGTATATTGTACTTTAACTCTGTATTACCAAGCTTCTTTAGGCAAGTACGTAAATGATTTTCAATCAAATTAAATCCTACTTTGTAGATTTTCCTGATTAGAGCTGACTGTTAATAAGACCGTTCACACTGACTGTTTTTTCATCAAAACTATTTCTCTCTCTTGAACATGAACACTAAGTAGCCAGCAATATTTACACTGCCTCAGGTTGCTGGCAATAATCTAGCACTGTTATACAATGTAATAATATTTCTCTGTGACTGGAATACACTTTTTGTTTTTTAAAACAATCTGAATAATGAGAACAATTAAGGTGTAACAACTTCTTGCGCTTGGGCATTAGCACTAAGCGCAGCTTGTCTTGCTTTCTGAATAACATCTTGACAGCGCTTTCTTTCAACAAAACGATCATTCTCAAAACGTCCTTCATTTCTAGGCAATCCATGTTTGCCATCAGGAAAAGTAATCATGCCTGAAATTAAATTAAATGTACATTAAATTCAACGATAATAATTAAACTTAAAGTAAACCATGCCTTAGTCGAATGCACAGATTTATAAATAGAATAAGCAACTTAAAATGTTCTTTTGGTCTCTAGTTGTGTAAAAATTTGCCTCAAGCACACATTTGACTTAAAGCTCCACTGTCTGTCAAAATTAATATTTTCTAAAACTTCATCAAATGATTGAAAATCACCTTATTTGATCTAAATATCTGTAATCTAATGAATCTATATGGCATTAATTACAAAAAATAAATGATACATTGAAAGAAATCAAGACCAAACATTTGACTTTTGATGACATGAACAATTATTTCATAGAGAGATAGTGAACCCAGCAAGGCTCTGGATTGTAGGTAATCAGTATTCAGAAGTGAATGCAATAGATTTTGGCCACTGTCATATTGAGTGACAATCTAGCTTTAAGCAAGGTTTTACTGTATTGTCAAAGATCTATTTATCTCACCCTTGCCACATATTTTGCCATCCTTAAAATCCCCTTCATACACCATTTCATCTTGTCTCGTAAAAACTCCTAGCCCATCAAATTTTCCTTTCTTGAAGTAACCATCATACCTGGAATTAGCAATATATCTTATATATATATTAAACAGAAGCTTATGCTCATCCCAATCATTAAAAGCTATTTACAGTTCAGAACTGAAAGAAAATCAAACCAACATCATCCCAGTGTAACAACGTTGTCAAAATAAGTGTCATCCCCAGTGTTACTTGGACATAAAAGTTACTAAATTGAGTGTCATCCTCAGTGTAATAACTAAAACCAAATATAAATGTCATCCCCAGTGTATCTGTGCTAACAAAAATTGTTTCCCCAGTTTAATTGTATCAGAATATCTATTTCATCCCCAGTGTAACTGCTCCCAAAATAAGTGTCATCCCCAGTGTAACTGCTCCCAAAAATAAGTGTCATCCCCAGTGTAACTGCACCCCAAAAATAAGTGTCATCCCCAGTGTAACTGCTCCCAAAAATAAGTGTCATCCCCAGTGTAACTGCACCTAAAAATTTATGTCATCCCCTGTGTAACTGGTTACTGCTCCCAAAAATAAGTGTCATCCTCGGTATTACTGCATCACAGCGTCATCCCCAATGTAACTTCCACATCAAGTGAGTGTCATTCCCCAGTGTAAAGTTCTGCAACTGCAATGGGTATCATCCCCAGTGTAAATGACTACCACATGGGTGTCAATAGTTATATTTTTGCAACTTAAAATTAATCATCCCCAGTGCAATTGTGTGCTGAAATGGGCCCCAATGTAAATTAACCTCAAATGAATGTCATCCCAAGTAGAAGAATAAGTATCATCCCCAGTGTAATGAACATCACATTTATCATAATTTTCTATAGTTACCTTGAATTGTCATCAAAGACCATCACACCCAGACCTGAGAAGAGACCATTTTCAAACTGACCAACATATCTTGAGCCATCGGCAAATACCATAGAGCCAAACCCGTGCCTCTCGTTGTTCTCATTTCTTGCACCATAATGTTTACTTCCATCACTGTATGTGTATGAGGTCTTCATGGCGGTGTTCGATCTGTATTTAAGCAAGATATTGACCATGTATTACAGTAATAAAGTTAAGTCTTGCAAGCCAAACGACACAAGCAAAGTGTAATACACTAGAAATTCCTCCAGTGCGCATTATTCGACTCAAATACACTTCCTAAATTTTGCATTCTTTACTTCCTAATTTTCTTTTCTGGAAGACTACCTATAGACGGCAAATATCTTATGTATGTTAAATTAAGTTCCTGTATGCATATTTGTTTTTAAGACTAAAATGCTATATATATTGACTTGGTTCTACAGATACGGCACAATTAATAATCTCCATATAAATCAATATGATTAATTATAATGAAAATTAAAATTATTACTGGCATTCACTAGGGACACTAAAATAAAATAGTTCTGTGTAATTATTAAATCAATGCTGTATACACGACGTGATTACAATAGACTTTAAACATCTCCAATAGAGTGGGTAGACCCATAGTCTATGGAGTGTTCATTTTTATTTATTTTTTTTTGTTCACAGCATCAAAAAAGCCCTCAAATAACCAAAATCCAGCGTAAAGTAAAATTGATAGTTTTATTTTATTTATATAGCTACAATTAATGGCAACGTACACCAGGCATAATCAACAGAACTAATCACCTTGACGTGATTATATCTATTTCACTAATTCATAAATTGTACTTTCATATACTATAGATCTAGTCAATATTGAAGTTTTAATTGACCACTCACTGACCATAGAGGTTATACTCTATGCACTGTCAGCTTGCTTCCTAGTTTATCAGCAGGTGTTTATTACGGTACTACACTGCAGGCTCTGACTCACTGATAAGCTCCTAGAACAAATTCAAATGTCAGCGACATTTCGACTAAATTCAAATATAAGTTACAAACTTTGTTGCTGTAAATCAGCTGATTTGGTCAGGGAAATGGTCCACAACAAACCCTCACAGCGTAAGTGGAGCGTGACGTCACTACTTTGGGTGCACAGAAATTGCGACGTCATTTTGTTGATTTTCCCTATCAAACATGGTGGACTGTGGTAACACACGCTGTGCACAAGAGCGTCGAAGTTTAAAGAGAGAATTATTGACATGGAGCAAGAAAGTCCCCGTCCTAGTTGGTGAGTGTGTTAAGCTGTTGATTTCACACGTTTTCCTGAAATTTGACGCTTTTCTGTTGCGTTTTAAGGGAGAAATCGGCTTTGTTTATGACTGTCAAAATTTGGCAGCTAGTATTGCACCGATGCTTTACCGGCTGCTGAGGCTGACATCACTGCCACTGGCGCTGTCAAAATTAGTTTATTGAACAATAACAATATCTGGGCTCTTTTCATTCTCACCATTGACACGATTGTCTTTCTTTTTACGACCATTGCCTGTCAATGTGATTTGTCTTAAAAACAAAGGGGCTTTAGTTTTCTTGATCGTAATGAAAGGATCCAAAGGATCTAAATTTGGCCCGTGTCACAAAAGATGCTGATCAGCCATGTTTTCCTAATTCTGGTGCACCTGTATTTTAGGAGGTCACACGTACACACAAAATCCCACTCAGTCCCCAATTAATAAACACTACTGTTACTCTTTTCTAAACCCAAAACACCATAAGCTACGTTCTTCGGTTGATTTGGTTTGTGTTCTTATTGAACCAGCATCCTCAACATTTGGGACAGGTAAATTTGGGCAGTGAGATATAATTGGCAGTAGCTGCTGCAGCAGTGGAGGCATAATTAGCATAGACCCACTCAGCTCATGCCTCATGGCCTGGCAGGACTGTTTGCCAAAATGGGATTGTCACAAATCTAAGCCTGTTTATGTGGATTCTAAAGATTGTAACTCCTGTGTACAAGCAATGACCTGTGCTATACTATTTAAAATGGTTGTTAATGATACTAATTACCACCTCTAGCTGACATTGGTAATATATATATACTTGGTATAAATTTGAAAATTTAATTGTGATTTGTTGATTAATTGATAATTATTAATACCTATGTCCACTGACTGAAGTGAACACAGTTATGCTTGTAAAATTTGTCCCATCAATTTCCATCCTGCCCGGCTAATTGAAAAGCAACGCATGCCTACATACTTGATTATAAGCAATATCCTCAAGAGTTATAAGCCATATCTTGTCTGATAATGATCATTACTGTTACTGTACTGAGTAATAATAATTATTAGTGGTAATATAATAATGGTAAGAAATAGACCCATAACTAGCTATATCACTGAGCATTCACAAACGGTATCTTATGAATGTGAATACAAATTTTTAAAGAATTTAAAAAAAATTTAAGTGAAGTCTTATGAAAGACAGTGAAATTATTTCAGTTTGGTGATAACAATCAGAGGCAGGGTTCCCACGGTCATGGAAAATCCTGGAAAAATTGGTTGTCCTGGAAAGTTAGGGAAAAGTCATGGAATAATAGAAATTTAAAAAGGTAATGGGAAACTGGTGGAATTTTAGAAAGACCAAAAAACAGCATTGTCTGCAATAAAAAAGGGTGATGGAAGGGGTGTGTGGAGGCCGTTATAATTTGCAATTGTTGACTTTGTTGTGCAGATTTTATCTGTGAATGGTCATGGAAAAGTTGTGGAATTTTATTTCATGAATTCTGTGGGAACCCTGCAGAGGTGTACTCACTTTTGGTTATTCAGTTCAGTTCAAAAGTACGGTTCAGAAGTACAATCTTGATGTACAAGTAACTGGAGCTGTTTCTTATTCAGCCGTCAGAATGACAGGCTTATGAAAAGCAAATTAATGAAGTGCACTTGGTGTTTGGCAAACTTGATCCCATGTGCATTTTGGTTCCCAGGCACTGCCTATAATATTTCATTTGGGGTGGCAGCAAATTTTTCAAGTGCAATGTGACACTCACTGTATTGCGTTGAAGATTCATATACGAAGTTGTACTAGAGGGCTGCAGTTTTCTTATATACCTAGTAATATAAGAAAACTTGCCGTTCTCAATGGTTGGTTTGGACTTTAAGCATGCAAGGGCCCACACCAAAGTACCAGTCAGGGTTGTCCCTGGTCAGGGAAAATTCAGGGAATTTCAAGGACAGGGAAAAAAAAATTGACAAAAAGTAAAATTAAAGTGCACGAACACAGCTAGCATACCTTTTACATTGCTATTGATGTAATATTATTGGTTTTACACACTATTAATTTTGAACATAGGGGTACTATAATTTTTATTTTTTTCATGCATGTAAAATGCAATTTGAATAAAAAAAAAGCCTTACATATTTTTTTCAGGTTTAGAATTAGTCGCTGCACAAATAGGTGGAAAGGACCTTGTATCGGAGTTACTTGAACCATTAAATCGTAAGTAAATTTTGATTCAGTTAAATACTTCTCAACTTTTGCTTATTCCATTTTTATACACACTTTTAAGGCTCTTGAGTCTTTAAACCTGCTTTTCGTTTCGCATATTGCAATTAATGTTATTATATGTATTATTTTCTCTTCAAATTATTATTTTAAATTTATTAAATAAATTTTTTAAATTATTATTTTGCTAATTTTTAAAAAAATCTCTTCGTTTCAGAATTCGAACTTGAGGCCCAAGATTGGGAGCCAAAGGAAAATTGTACATACTGTGATGCTAGCACTACTGTGCAAAATGTAAGTACTGATTGTTTTCAAATATATTGTATAATTCTTGTAGCTAAGCACTGTCGGCGGTCACCTCAAAGCCCAGCAACCTAATTATGGACATTCTTTGCTAGTTTACCTAGTTCAACGATATAATTGGTTAAACTATATGTAGCCGATTGTATATTGACATAAGAAATCTTCTCTTAAAAATACAAGAGAAATGGATTCATTATTTTTAACCCTCAGCAAACGAAGTTTGAAAAGGGTTTTTGTTATCATCAATGTCTGTCCGGACATTTCATTGTTAGACCTTTAATACTATAACCATAAGTGACTATAAGAGAAATTGATTAATTTAGGTGAGTAAACAAGCAAATACATAATGAGGTCGCTGGGCTTTGAGGTGACGGCACACAGTGTAAAGAAATATCTTTTTTTTTCCAACTGATGAATAAGTTTTGTCAGTTTAAATGGGAAGATATCTCGCTTGCACCAGGATTTGCTATTTGCTGTTGTGTTAGGTAATCGGTAATGTTTTGCCGAAACAGGTAGACCTTTTAACCTTGATATAAATTTTTTGTGATACAGAGGAACCTAATTCGAACAAGCTTGCTTTGTCAACGAGTAGTTCTGAGTACAAGTTTATGTCAATCATTAGTCATATTTACATGTTTTGATGTATATGTTGTAACCTTAGCTCACTAAACAAATAGGTTATTCGCATTACCTAAGAAAGTCAGCGATTGGAAAGTCCTTTAATAAGGAGCAGAGTGTGGTATATCCTACTATATGGTGAAGCAATGTCCTGTTTGAGAAATTTTGAATTAGAAGTTGTTTTCAAGTATTTAGCATGAATTTTGAAGCTATATTTAGCATTTGATTGTCATTCATAACTGAGAAAACTTCAATGATTTGTCTTAAATGTCTCCCAGCTTCGGGCTAAGTAGGAGGTTAATTTTTCATTGGCAGGTTCATGTTTGTGATTCATTTTTTTGGTAATAATTACGCTCAATTTTGCCCAGGGGTCTCCTGGTTTCTATTTAGCGTTTAATTGGTTTAGCTGTGGTTTGGCATTATGAGGTGTTGGCTGACATGTGCTTCAGGTCCATATGCTGTCAGTCGAATAAGAATTTCTGTAACACAGATGTACTCCGCTGTTGTTTTCTGACCTTTACTTCGCTGTACGCCACACAGCCGAATAATCGCTGACTCGCAGTCTGCTAATTGGATGTCAATGTTGAGAATACATGTATGATGTAAAAATGTTTTTTAGCTTCCTAGGTCCTATTATTGATGAACATTTAAAATGTACTGATCATGTAGAGATAATTTCAAAGGAAACTTCTAAAAACCCTAGGAATTATGTCAAAAATTAAAAGAGAACTGACTATAAATGCACTTTTAAATATATATATAATACATTGTGCCTTAATTATGGACTAATGGTATGGGGCTGGAAGTCTTAACAGATTAATTACACTGCAAAAAAGAGCAGTATGTATCATTACCAAGAGCCATTTTAGAGCTCACACCACAAATCTGTTCCAAAAAGTAAATGTGCTAAAAATCTGTGATCTGTGTGCACTGCAAGAAAATAAATTCTGTTTTAAATTGTGGCCTGTGGGTTTACACTTGACAGGTATTCGGGCACTGTGTGGTTTGTGTGGTTTACATAGCTCCCAAGTTTTAGAAACTGGTTTGCTGGTCCCCTCGGGTTCCGCGGGCCGCCACAAACTGCTGGAAGCTTTGACATCTAAGGTGCACCAGAAGTGCATTCTGTGCATTTTAGATCTACTAATATATTTAATAATTATTTAACTTAAGTTGCATTGTAAATTTTGCTACCCACTATTGAAAATTTTACTAATTTTTAAATACCAATCATAATCATGTTAAACTGGGCATGGTGCCAAAAGAGAGTTTTTGGCTAATGTTTGCTGGTTGGAGGGTTTTGACATTAAATGCTGGTCAGACCTGCCAAATTAAGGTCACTTGGGTGGTGGTGGATTAGGGCTTTACGTCCTGTATTTCTGCACCTGATGGGCTAATTAGGACAGGTAGGGACCATGGCAATGAGATGAAGGATGAAACAGCCATCCAACATAGGCTCGACCGGGAACTGAACCCGGGACCCAGTGGTTGGAAGCCCAGCGCACTACCACTGAGCTAGGCCCCACCCCTGAGGGTCACTTGGGAGCTATGGGTTTAGCTTTTGGCTACCTCCTTGTAAGTATCATATTGGGTTCCATATCTGTTCCGGGTTGTTTTGAATCCAACCCCTATTGGCCAGATTTATATGAGAGTCCAAATTAGATATACCCTAGTTATTAGGGTCAGTTTAACCTGAGAAACTCTGACTGACCACACGCCGCAGTCGGCTCTTATTCATATTGTGACGATTATAGTTAGCGCTCACAAAATATCAGATAATAAATAAAAGCTAAGCGAACCTCAGATTTCTCAGGCTAGGTCAGTTCCTATGTTTGCGCATAAAGGATTCCGTCTTTGGGGTAAAATGATATGGCATGATAGTCATACAATAATTAATTGGATTTGCAGACTGGCATTAGTATTGTATTGTATTGCCTCAGCTCTGGTGCTTAATCAGCTCATTTGACCACTGACCAGCAGCTCACCAGCTGTCAGAGGCAGATGGGTGATATGGTTTGTTGACCCCAGCATAAACCTAGGCACCTGAATTGGTAACACTAGTCTTGTTATGTTGAAACGATCTAGCTTTGTTGTGCGTTAGTGGTAACTGGTCTGAAAAAAATAACATTTATGGTTTTGGATAAACCACTATGGTTTAAGATAGATATTACTTCATATAAGTCAAGTTTAAATGTAATTATATACATTATTGCATTAAGATAAACCAAATACTCGATTAAATTTTGTGGCAATGGTTAAAGACGACCGCAGCACTAATATTACTTTACTCCAAGAATGGTCTTCAGGTCCGTAGCCAGCCACTAGCGTTGGGTGGGTCTTTTTTTAATAAAATTGTGGACCTTGAATAGGTAAAAAAAAAGCATTTCCAGATGTGGACCAATGTTTAGACATGGACCAATGTGTAGACATGGACCAATGTGTAGACATGGACCAATGCGGGTGGGTGGAATGACCCCCGGGGCCTACAATGTAAAACACTTAAATACAGTATGATGGCTACTGCCTCATTGAGACCAGTGTTTGTGCCTTGTATACTCCATTCTTTACTCAGAATTGTACAAATTTATTTATCTATTGTATAAATGTAAATTCTACACATTTTCCTGAACAATTCAAGCTTTATTTGACGCAAATCGGACCAATATTAGAAGAGCAGCAGCCTTTTAAAGTATATGAATGCATCCCCCTCCCTGCCTACGCTGCTGCTGCGTTGACCTATATATTGTCAAAATTCAGAGTTTTTGTTCACTTAAAGATACCTGGGCTGTCATAGAACATAGTATGATAGTTCTATAAGTGATAAAGGCCTAGGCCCAGGTATACAAATAATGGAGAACCACCATTGCTACAGTCAGAGTAATACGCATTTTTTTGTATTTAAACAATCAGTCAATACTATAAAGGTTAAGGTGGGGTTGCATGAGTCTTGTCATCTTAGATTAAACCTTGCTCGAGTGACAAGGTTGCTAGGTGTCCTTAAGGCTTACTATTTGTCCTTAGTGGCTTACTAGTTGTCCTTAGTGGCTTACTAGTTGTCCTTAGGCTTTGGCTGTTGTCCCCAGAACAGGCTGCTGCCTTGGGTTGCTGCTGCTAGACTCTATGGATGAAATTGATGGTTTTTGGGAATCAATACCTGTTCAGACACACCTGGACAGCAGAAGACCATGGCCTATGAGCTGCTGCTGGCCCACCTATTGGTTTAGCATCCTCAACAGTAGCAGCAGCAGTAGCAGTAGCAGATTTGGCAGCAGGCTCCAGTGTCTGCATGCTGCCCACCTTCAAGGCTTGGCCATATTTGACAGGTGTAACAGTTTCTGTTGTTTTTTGGCTGTCCATAGCTCCATGCTTGGATTGTCCAATATGTAATACTGTGTACATTGTATTTGTCACAACACTAAGCCATCCATGTAAACAGTGGAGCCTGCAAATGAAGTCATTGAAGACTGCATGATATCGCAGAAAAATCACATATTATATAAAGCCCCAAACTTCGATAAAATTGTCAATTCACAATTTCAGACCATGGCTATTATAAGGTAAAGAAACGCCTGTTTATTGTAATATATATATAAGATTTACATGATGTAAAAACAACCATGTACCATCAGATAATGGTAGGTCAAATGTGTGGTCAGTACATGTAATTAACTGTTGTCTGAGACAGTAGCATACTTCATGTAAAAAAAGGTCACCAATCCCATTCATTCTGTGAATCAACCTATGGAGTATAATGGTCTAGTTCAATGTTGAGAAAACTGACTCAATCCAACCCAGGGCCTTCAGCGGGCCTGGCCTGGCCAGACTCTACGCACATGAAAGAAACAGCAACTATAGGTTGTTCTGCAGCATTTTCCCCGTGGCCAAGGCTGACACAGCGACCTTTGCCCTGAATGTCACACCATAGGGAAATCCTGCCAAAACTGTTTTAACTTTTGTACAGTTTTGGGAGTACAGTTATAAATGGCACACCATTAGAACCACGATACAAAAGCGCAACTTACAAACCAAATTTGGTGAAGATCTGACCATTCTTTTTAGAAGCCGAGAAAAGTTGGATTTTAGTACAAATTCAGGCTGCTCAAAATATAGGGGTTTTTTTTGACGTTGTACAAATCGTCCATAAGTCAATGCGTCGAAAGTGGAACAAAAGAAAACAAACTTGAACTATGCTTTTGAGGAAGAATTGGGACATGTTTTCATTTCAGTTCGATATTTACATCTCTAAATTAAATAAAGATGCTATATTAGTACTGATTAATATATTTAACAGCTTTAAAAAGTATTTTTAGGGGAATTAAGTACTTGCGTGGTGGCGCACCTGTCACGTCACTTTATAATCTCTAAATCCTTGCACGTGCCACCACAACGTTCCGTCATCAGCAAGTAAACAAGATGGAACGCAGTCGATTCGCATCTTTAAATGAGCAATAACTGCGTTTCAAGGAATGTTTATTTGTATATATTCACAGTAGTTTTGTGACGCCAAATCTTGTCTTTTAATGTCAATGAGTTATTGCCACTGACGTCACTGGCGCCGATTTGTTTGTCTGTTGTTATTTTTGAGGACGGCTTGACCAGCTCAACTTTTTTAGTGCGATTTCGTTGCAAACATTTTCTTATTTTAGGATTATCAAGACAGCTTGCCTACAGCTTTTCCTAAACAGATTTTGGTCGAAAATAGGGATTATTCTAAAATCTTCAATTTAGACCAAAGTGACTTTTTGAAAATGCCGCATGGGCTGAAAAAACCTATGGTTTGGAATCAGTCCCTACATCTACATGTAGGGACTGATGGATCGGTCTACCCTAAATGGCCTAAATTTGTGTGGTTATCTTATTGCACAATCAGAGAAGGCCTTAGAAAGCACTACCATATCTGGAATATGGTGTCATAGCATCATAGTGTAAGCTGGTGTCTGATTAGCCCATGAATTATAACAGCAAGTCTACTCATTGGTCCAAGAATAAGTTTTGCAATTATATATATAGATGGCAGCAAATGCAGTCCTCCACAACTCCAGGTCAAGGGGTCAAAGTGTCGTTCGAGCGAGGGAGACACTTTGACGTCGTGAAAATGATACTGCTCAGATCTGTGAAAAACGCACACTACATAATAGTTGCGGTTTCTTTTAAATTAAATACGTGATCGACCTGAATTTGAAACTTTCTCAGGGATAGTTGGTCATGACAACATTTTGATAGATAAAAATTCGAATTAAAAAAATCTGCCTCGGCAGATATTGTGGATAAAATTGTCATCCATTGGAGAAATTACGGTATATTAGGAAAAATATTTCTATATTGGGTGACTTAATTGCCATCCACTCCTAAAAATGTCTGGGTTCCAGAAGTAGAATATATATATATTAAACAAAAAAAAGGCCTATCACCGTTACCCTATACTAGGCTATAGATGAAATGTGTTGTTCATAAAATCAAACTAATGAAAGATGATTGTGAAATCGATTATTATTTGCTGATTTGGAAAGGGGGGGATTAGTTTTGTTGGTTACATGGCCAAATGTGCCACGTACGTTTTTCATGAGAAGGATAAACGCATGGAAAACACTTGGTTTTTGCCTAATTAAAATGAGGTGAAAACCATGCGTTTTCCATGCATTTATTCAAACGCACGTAGCACATTTGGCAATGTACATGTAGATCGATGTATGAGATTCTGTATTAAACTTCCAAACTCCTTGGTGGGGTCTTTTACTTGCCAAAATAAGAGAACCCAAGGGCCAGTAAATTCAGTCTCACTGAGCACACGTAGGCCTATTGTTTGCTGTAAATATAATAAATTACACTAGTCAACAATCTGTCATTCTTTACTGTCTGTTGCCTTATGGCAAATATGTTTTGTATGAAGACGCAACCTTGACTATGTTGATGAACAGCTCTTGATGTTATGGGATGATAATGCATCATGGTGTGGATTGAAAACACTGGGTGGGTCGTGTTGTAAAAATAGCAAGGCCAAATAAGTACAAAGAAAGCATGTACATAATAATACTACATGTATAAAGATTGATGACTTGTATTAACAGCTGCTATGCATGTGGAAGGCAATTCGGGTATTGCAATATATATGTCATTCTATATACTGCAATTTAGGGCCTCAAGTCCTCAACATTGGCAGTTTATGTTACAGCCAAATGTAATGAAGTGCAGCCAAATCGAGTTCAAACATTCAGGGGCGGATCCAGGAAAAAAAAATTCACCGGGATGGTTGGCAAATTAAAAATATATAAATGTATGGGGGGGACCACAGATTTTTTAAATTAAAATGTACTAGGGGCCAAAGGGGGGGGGGAGGTGTTTAAACCCCTAAACCCTCTTCCCCCCTTAATCCGCTGCCTTGTGAGTGACATCATAAATTACTTATAGTAATTGCTTTATAAAAGTCAATTTAAGGACTAAGGAAGCCAATTACATACCTGCAAACAGTCTTACTAGGCCAAACCGATTGCTGGAAATTATGGAACAAACTTACAAATAAAAAGAATAGACCTAGTGATCAACCTGACATCCAGATGTTCCATGACTATTTCAAAAATCAGGCTGAACCGCCTCCCTGTGACTATTTTGATAAAGAACATGTGGAAGAAATTAAAAGTTTTTATTTGTCCCACTAATGAATAGTAGCCAATACAACAACCCTTCACACGAATCAGTCTCAGATAGTATATGTGACAGGATTATAACAGAAGATGAAGTAACCTTGTATATGAAAAAATATAAAAAGTAAAAAAGCATCTGGAATGGACGGCATTCCCGGGGAATTTTACAAATATGTCACAGACGAACTTGTTACCCCATTCTGTGCAATATTTAACTACACTGTATATATTTGACACTGGCGATTATCCATCCCTGTGGGCGGAAGGGACTCATAAATGCATTACATAAAAAAGGAGATCACTCTAACCCAGACAATTACAGGATAATTACTATTACAGTAGCTATGGCCAAGATTTTTGAGTTGATTCTTAATGCTAGGCTGTACTTTAAAAATGATCTGTTGTCACTTGAAGACCCCTTCCAGTTCGGATTTACACCCTCTCGTAGAACGACCGATTATGTATTTGTGTTAAGAGTCTGTGATAAGACATCAACAGTTTCACAAAAAAACCAACATTTTTATGCTTTGTTGATTTTACCAAAGCTTTTGACTACATAAATAGAAATGCCCTATACCTCAAGTTAAGAAACCAGCAAAATGGGTACGAAAATGTTAAAGATCATTATGAGCATGTTTGATATGGCAAGAGCTAAAGTGTACCATGAGGGTAACTTTGGGGAACATATTGATAGCATTTTTGGGATTTTACAGGGTGGTATACTTAGCCCTAAGTTGTTTAATGAATTCATGTCTGACCTTCCAACATATCTCAATGTAAATGATGGCATAGAGATAAATGATTTACATTTCACACATCTCCTATATGCAGATGACATAGTCCTTATATCTGGATCTGCTGAAGGTCTACAAAACAGTATTAATTCTCTGCACAGGTTCTGTGCCAAATGGCATTTACTGGTTGATACAACCAAAACCAAAGTTATGCAATTTGGGTTTAAACGTCCAACTAATTCTATATACAATGGACAATCTATTGAAAAAGTAGAATCATACAAATAACTTGGCCATATCATTAACACTCACAAATCACAACAAAATGCCAGAACACCTAATGACACAAGCACAAAAAGCACTTTTTGCACTTCACAACAGAACAAAACCTTCCTTTGGATATATCACTCCCCCTCTTGCAATTAAAATTTTTGATACATACATTCTACCAATATTGGAATACAATAACATATTATGGTCAAAATTGAACCCAATTCACAACATGGAAAAGATACAAATAGGATACTTGAAACGTATTTTAGGTGTTAGAAAACAAACAGCCACACTAGCCATATATGCAGAGACAGGCAGATTCCCCCTTCATGTAAGACAAAAGGTGGACATAGTAAATTATTGGGCAAGATTATCAGCGCTGCCCCAAGATGACATCCTTCACCAGTGCCTTAAAATCCAAGAATCTCTGCATGCCAGGGGACAAACTAACTGGTATAGTAATGTAATACATATCATCAACAAATGTGGCATAACTAATTTGGAATCAGAAACATCTGAAGCTTTAGCTAACAGAGTAAAATTAAATCTTTACACTTCTGAGCAAAGTAGAATCCTTAATGAGATTAATAACTCAGATCAAAACTCTAAATTGAGAACATATCAACTCTTTTAACAAGCTACTGCATTGATCCATATTTAACTATTAACCTTCCCAAGAAAACTTGCAATAATATAGCCAGGGTTAGAGTAAGCTTGCATAAACTTAGGATAAAAACTGGTCGTCACGAGACGCCAAAAATACCATTACACAACAGAATATGTGATAAATGTCCAAGCAATGCGATAGAAGATGAACTGCACTGCCTCCTAACCTGTAGCGCAAATATTATACCACCCAATTGATAACAAAAGCGGCTGATGTGAATCATGTGATTCCGAATTTTTTCATCTTAGCCATGCAAAGAACCTAAACTGATACATGCACTAGGTGATTTCCTAAAGTTTAATAGTTGATTTAAAAAAATAAATAAATAAAATAATAAAAATTAAAAACATAACCTCATCTCACTGAGCTCCCTAACATTACCACGTACAGACTGCAATACAAGCGACACTATGCCGGATCAGCGCACACTGCCTGGAATATTACACCTGATTCCTGAACATAAATGGACCTAGTCCAGGGTCAGCGCAAGCTGCCTGGTGCCCAACCCCAAAACCCAAACCCCCTTTGTCCAGAACTCTGGAACATTCCTCACCGTGACATTTTTTTGGTACTATTATCGATTAACTGGGACCAGAAACTATTACTCAATCACATAGTTACTTATTAAATTAATGTATATATATTTAGCTTTATCTTCACCATTCAAAATTTTCTGATCATGTATATATTTTATGTTATGCAATTATTTCACAACCAGTATTGTTCCAATACTTGAAATTGCATGTGTTGTTCAATTTGTAGTTGTTCAATTTGTAGTATTTGTTTATTGTGTATGATGAATGATTCTAACCATGATTCCAAAACGTTAATAAAACATTCTATATATATATATTTGATTTTAAACAAAAGAACACCCACGTATAGTATGGTATACATGGTTGACCACTGAGCAGTAATTCAAAACAATGGTGATGTTACAAGCACACTTGGTGACTTGCAAAGTGACCGGACTACACTTTATTGTATTTGTCTATAAGAGAAAATACTCACTTATCCCATTTACTGTGACTGACCTTCAGTATTGTCTGATGTAATGAAGTGTTCCAGTGCTGTCCAAGTGTATCTGCCAACTCCCAAATTGTCATACTGTTTCTTAAAAGAGACCTAATAGGGGATTTTCATGGAAGGTTCTCTGTATTATCACTAGGTGGCTAAAACAGAATACTGCAATTTTATTGGCTGAAAAAGTTCCCGCCCTTGACTCTGATTGGCTGAAGCTAAGTGCATCCTAGCAGCAGTATTTTTTAGTGCATTTTAATGTATATTTGACATCTTATCATTTAGTTGATTTCTGTTATTTCCCAGAGAAAATTATATTTAGTTAGGTATGACCAGCTATGTCTGAAAAGCTTAATGAGTAATAACAGGAGAAGAAAGACTTATGTCTTGCTGATCTCAGGGCTACTCAATGAAAATACTCTATTCGGTAAGAAACGGTTCTCATGCTCACTAATGGCATTTTAAAACTAGTGTATTTTATTGCCTGATAGGGTAACTTCTATGGTCAGTCAAGCATGACAATTTGTTGGACAAGGAACACCAGTAGCTTATAAATCATGATGAGGATCTGAAGTAATTAACACCTTCGGTAGGTTGTCAATTTTTCTATGCACATCATAGTATAGAGACATGCTGATACAAATTTGTAAAATTTACTCTGGAAATACATGTTCTGCCAGGTAAAGTTTAGCACTAATCATTACTAATAATCAGCTCAACTTGTTAAATGAATTTATTTTAATAATAATATTGCCCGATTTGAATTTATGATTTAAATAATGCATTCTTCTTATTTAGTCTCAAAGGAATTTCAACAGTTCACACGTTTTTTCACTGTGATCAATTTAAACATGCACGTTTAAGTGAATAATAATTAGGGAGATTTATTATTAGACGACACTTTAAAAAAACGCTTGTCGATCCATTCATTTATCCATTTATTTTTAGAAAGCTCGATACTACGGAAGCCATTTTAGGACATGAGAAAAAAAAAATTAAATTGTATAAACGATTTAGTAAATTGTATCTACGAAGTACTAAATTGTATATACTAAATTGAATATACGAAATACTAAATCGTATATACGAAATACTATTTAAATCATATTACAAAACACTAAATCTTATTTACAAATTACTAAATTGTATATACGAAATACTAAATATATGAAATGCTAAATCGTATATATACGAAATACTAAATCGTATATACGAAATACTAAATTGAATATACGATATACTATATTGAATATACGAAATACTAAATTGTATAAACGAATAACTAAAAAGACCATATCTTTGTTTATATTTGGTCTACAATTATGTGCGACCTATCTAAAGACTCGTCTTGGACAGGGCTATTCAATACTCGTAAGTTAGAAAATTCTAGGTTCAGCATAACCTATGACAACGGCGCTCAAAGTATGTGTCGGCAAAAGCGGGAATAACTTTGTTTCACAATATGACATCCTAATTACCCTAGTCCTTAAACCCAGCTCTTTCTATCAGGCCCCAGTCTTCCCTTTCCTTCCCTTCCCTCCCCTTTTATTTGAGCCATATTGGAATCTATTGGGCCCTGATAAGTTAGGCCTATAACCAGTCAGTGTCTATATGCTAAGGCAAATAAAAGACCCCACCCATGGGGTAAGAGTGTAAAATGGGTGGACTCCTCCTCCCTCTCATCTCATCTCATCAATCAACCCTCGATAGCGGCAATAACTTGCCTTAGAGGGCTGCATTTTCCATATATATCTATCTAATCTATCTGTCTATCTATCTATCTATCTATCTCGGATCCCTCCTAGATTGATGGGAAAAGTTATTTTAAAGTCCTCCTTCCTGATATCATCCATGTTTGGTCTATAATTGCAGGCTATATATATAATACTTATGCAATTTGACAATATGCAATTAGCATGGATCAAGATATCATTTAAATGTGCAAATAAAGTCAGCATCACATAGTAAACCCGACTACAGGAAATACAACTAGGAAGGGAAGGCTGATTGAAAGAGCTGGGTATACGGACATCAGGATTTCACATTGTGAAACAAAGTTATTTCCGCTTTTGCCGAAACTCTTATTACTTTCAGTGCCGTTGTCATAGATCATACTGTATCTAGAATGTTTATTAGATAGCCCTGCCCGAGACAAGTTTCTACATAGGTTGCACATAACTGTAGATCAAATATTAACTAAGATATGGCCAGTTTAGTATTTCGTACATACAAATAGTATTTCGTATATACAATTTAGTATTCCGTATATAGGCCTACAATATACTATTTTGTATATGCAATGTACTATATATCGTTTTGTCAATTTAGTAGATATATAATATCTATATCGTTTTTTCAATTTAGTATTTCGTTTTTACGATTTAGTCTTTCGTTTATACAATGTAACTTTTTTTTTTGTCATGTCCTAAAATGGCTTCCGTACGATAGGCCTACACTTATAAGCAATTTTTTTTTTAATTACACATTTCATTCTATAATGACGTTTGAACAAATAAAGCTGGCTTTCCATGTTTGTGAACACGTTTTTGCGGTCCACGTGCACGTCATTGGTTTTTTCCCAATCTGTTGTCATCATTAGACGTCTATATCTATACGTGCGTTAGTAGTGTAAGGCACTCAAGACATTTGAAAATTAGTCCTCAGCTAATGGCGTTCTGTCCTGTCGAGAGATGGAGCTACGACCACACAGGTCTCGCAATTGTTCAATGACGTCATCAACAAAATGTCAATCAGTGCATTTGATGACGTTACAGTTGGATGACGTCATTAAACAATAGCAAGACCGGTGTAGTCGTAGCTCCATCTCTCGACAGGACAGAACGCCATTGATTGCTTAGGCCTAATTGGATTTACTGTCTCTAAAAAGTTTCATACTGAATAGTAATTGACTTGTCAATATATTTGTTTCAAAGGTGTCAGTTAATTGCTATTATTGCCTGGTTGATTAGGGGGAAAAAGTTCAGTATAGATATGACGTCAAAAGCCAGAATTCAATAATGACGTCACAAACAAATAACGGCGGTTTTTATTTTTCATGGCAAGACCGCTGTTTTGTTTCTTTTTCTTGGGGGCTGCCCCCAAACCCCCGCTACTATACACAATAGGTTATTCTAATTATGCCAGAAATTTTATAAAATTTCATATTTCATGGACACCAAATATGGGCATAAATGTGGGCCCGCTATACTGCGCTAAACCCCAAGATATATACAAAATATGCAGTAAAATCGTGGTAAAACACCAAAGATATGAAAAAAATATAACATCACATGGTATAGCAACGGTTATACATTGTGTGTTCTTAATAAATGTCCTAAACATAGTAATATAGATAGATAGATAGATAGCTAGATAGATAGATAGGTATCTATACAAGATTGGATCTACCTGCATGGAGAGTATATTTTAACGAGAAAATATTCATTTATTATTAAACGGTTTAATGGTTACCTGCATTAATCATTGTTAATTAGAATTTGTATACACATGTTGAAACTACAATTCAAAGCCAATTTAACAAAATGATCAACTGAATATATTATTGAGCAGGCAGATAGTGTAAAACTAGATAAGATAAACATTTAAAAAAAAAAATTTTCAATATTTAGGCAGGGTAAAACATCCACAATAAATTAGAAAAATAGTTGTAACGAATTTGCACATTTCATAAACTTACTTTTTTTTTTTTTAGCGTAATAACAGTTTTGCCTGACATTTAAATTGATCATGGTAATTGGTTTCAAAGATATCATTCTAAAATATTGCATGTGGGTATTCATAGTACAGCTATTTCGTGTATTAACATCATTGATATCACAAGCCATTACAATGGAATTAACTATGATCTAGAGCATATATATATGTTAATACGTGCCCGGCAATTAATTTTAATAAGTCATAAGGTAGATTCATCAAGTAACAATAGCTAGCAAAGGAAGTAAGCTAGAGAAGAAAAACAAAGAGAAAGGATGAAAGTAAGACATTGAAAGATTGAATAAATAAAATTTTAATGACATGTACTGATCACAGTAACCTAAACTTAAAAAAATTTGTAAAGAGCAATTGACATGTCATTGTCAATAAAGATCTATCTATCTATCTCTTAATGCATTACACAACGCATTACAGACGGGTTTAGAGTAACAAGATCACTGTTAATTTCAGGTTTTCTTTTTGACTTAAGTTATATCCTATACTGCTAATTCTTTTTCAACTAAAAGAAATGATAACATCATATCATCATTGTTTGCTATATCGTCCTATATATAATATCAAGTTTAGATATCTAATGAGCAATTTTCATGTGAAATCTGGAAAAAAATGCATTTTGTCAAAATATTAAAGTGTGGACTTTAAGACTTACCGGTCATGTTTTCAAGTATTGTACACAAAACAAAAAACGTCGTCACAAGGTGATAATATGGACTAAAAACAATTTGATGTAATATTTCCTGCAGATGTTGTCAAAATATCAACAAAACATTTTTTTTAACTAACATGTCAATGTTTGAAGAACATATATTGTCATTATTAGGTGAGGATCCCAGAAAAGCCTACAGAAATATTATCACTGATAGTACCAAACAGATTTGTCAAAATGATTTCACCATAATAATAATAATTTAAAAATTATAATTTATTTTCCAACAAATAGAAAAAATTTACATCTATTCAAAAACATATATTCTTGATTACACATAAACACAAATGATGGCTAAACATGGTCTAATAGGATAAAAAAGCTTAAAAGTTTGATTTGGAATTTCTGGGTTTACAGTCTAGAACACAGAAGAATAAAATCTGATTTTTATTTTTATTTATAGATGAAAGGTATTTAAAACATTAAGTATATTTATGTGTAATTCCAGAAATTTTTCCATATTTCAAAGGCTTGCCAAACAAATTTTCTATTTCTCATTTTCCCAATGAAATGTATTTGACTGTAATATAAGGTACCTATAGTGTTTGAAACTGGTATTGGGCAAAATTCATGATGCCCCATGACATTGTAGAGATAGGAATTAATAAAACCTATTTTATACATTTTTCCACTCCGTAACAGCTGTTTATTGACCCCTTGACATCAAAGAAATCATGTCAATTGTTTCAGAAACCTCAATTTAAGAAGTTTTACCACAGTCCTGTATGACCTTTGGGTTAATTTGTATTTGGTTGATCGAATTTTGAAAATAACGCAAAAGAAATAAGAAATCATGGCGCTCATGGCTAACAAGACTTCAGTTCAATTCTATCCTGCACATAGATTCTTTATGTTGGGTGAAAGTGGGTTCAAAACTACAAACCAAGACTTTTGCCTTTCATCCCAAGATGACATCACACTGCTGACTATCACATAATTTTCATCAGCCATGAAATGTTTTTCCTGTTACGGAATTGAATTTTTTGTGACGGTGTGGAAAAATCAAGAAAATTCCCACAAATGGTGCAAATGATGAACATAGCCAAAGAGGTGAGGCCTTGTATTTCAGAAATCAATAATAAAAAATGTCACTATTTCAGAAATCAATAATAAAAAAAAGTCTGTATGTGGGAAACAAACAATTGTTTATTGACTGATTTTTGTTACGGTGTGGAAAAATCAAGAAAATTTCCACAAATGGTACATAAAATAACGAACATGACCAAAGAGGTGACATCTGGTACTTCAGAAATCTATAATATGAAAGATGATGTGGAAACACATTTGTATCTGTGATATATAAAAGTCAGTATGTGGAAACACAAATGTTTATCTGTTAACTTAAACAAAGCTTCTCAAATCTTGGATATACTGTAATACTGAGTGAGTGGAAATCATAAATTTATCAGCTGACTTTAAGACAGCTACTCAGACACTAATTGTAATTATGAACTTTGAAAATATTTGCTGATTATGAAAACTTTGCTTAAAGTTACACAACAAATGTCAAATAACTGTAAATTGTGAAACATCAGATAAATCACTGACTTTCTTGCGCAACATTCTTATGGCCTCACTTCTTGGAGAATTTGTTGTGTTTGCCCGTTCAAGCTGCTTCCTCACTGTGTCAATTTTTAGGTTTGCTTTTCTCAGTTGTCCCTCCAACTTTTTAATCTTCTTGTAAGATTTAGCATTTTCTTTGTTTTTTAGCCTCTTTCTTCCTCTCTTTTGACTTGATTCTCTCCTGGGTATTTCTTCTTGTTCTCCTTGGGATTCTGGAGAAGCAGGTGGAGACATGGCAGCATTTTGTAGTTCTTCATGTCTTACTTTGGCCTGTTCCTTGTATTTTCGCCATTTGCGCCTGGTTTTTCTCTGTTCTCTGGCACTCAGTTGATTTATCCCTTTCACTTTCCCTTTAGCCTTTCTGTCTTGCCACCTTTGGCTTTCTTTTTGTAAGTATGCTTGATACTTCTCAGGGTCATTTTTCAGTCTTTCTCTGTGGCGATGCTGCCTCTCTGAATTTGTCAAGGCTTTCTTCTTGGCCATAGTTCAGTCTGAAAAATGTGAATAAACTTTCAATTAATGTACTTTATAATGGAGTCATTACCAGCTACAGAATATAATTCTATTCTAGATATCAAATAAGATAGATATAGCCTACATGTACACTGAAACCTGACACTGTGGACAACTGGGCTTGAATTTTTTGCCTCTTTATTGTGCTTCTCGAAACCTCACAAATGCAGGCATTCAAAAATTGGAGTACTTCACAATTACATGCACTTTTTCTGGGACAAAAAGCTGATTGTGACCTTGTCATATGTGGGCACCACTGAATTAATAGCCCTTTGACACCTTCCGTTTGGGCACAAGAGGCAGTTATACCAATACCATTTGTCTAAAATAAAAACTTTAGAATTACTTGCACTATCAATACAATTGCAATTGGTCTGTGTTACTCATTAATATGGGCACTTCGCTATTGCATACACTAACCTGGACCCAGTGGTGGCTGCATTAGAGAGGCTCAAGTGTACATGCTTTGTTAATTTACAGTACCACCAACTGCACTCAACATTTTAGGCTAAAGTTTAGCTTGATAAAAGCAGTTTTTTTCCACACCATAACACAAATTCCACTCCATAACATGTGCAAATGTTACGGTGTGGATGTTATGGTGTGGAAAAATATTTATGAAAAGGTTACTTATTGCAGCACATGCAGCTGCATGGTACACTTTTGGTGTGGCACATTTATCAGGTCCCTGATTGTTAATTTTTCAAAGCACAACCTAAATCTTAACTGCAGGGTTTCCTTAGCTAATGGTAGTTACGGTGTGGAAGTGTAATTAATGTAACCTCAGACTTACCTTTGAATATTTTCCAGAAACTTTCTACAACACAAGCAGACAAAATGTCTGCCCATCTGAAGATGACATCAGGTAAAACATGCATCCCCCCGAAAATTTTTGAAACCATTGCAACACTAGGTTTTGTGCTGGAGCTGAAATCAGCCTTGTTATGGTGTGGAAACACTTTTTTCGGACAGCCATATTTCAGCAGGGTTACCAAAAATGGTGGGGTGTGGATGAATGAAAATATATGTGAAAGTGTTTTCTTTTATGGTATTAACATGTACAGCAATTTCAGTTATTTGACATTGAGCTTTATATTTGAAGTATCTTCTCATGAAGTTGGAAATCCTAGTTTTGGACATGTTACGGAGTGGAAAAATGAACATAATTTTAAACCACAGAAAGTTCAGCAACACCTGAAAAAATCTTTTATGATAGGACACTTCCAGAACAAGTCATTAAGAAAACATATATACATTTTTCACCGTTTTCTGGCTTTTATATGCAAAGAAGTTCAACTCGGACAAAAATAAGGATTTTTTTCTGGAATTACACTTATACACAAAGATGATTCATATATTTTGGTAAACTCCAATAGAATGGAATAAAATAAATAAATTGAAACAATACACATTGCAATTCAGTTAAAGGTGTGAGGGTAATTGCCATTCTCCCGTACTGATTACAATTTCAGTATGATGAGACCTATACCGATCCATCACACGAAGGTAGAGAAATAGGCTGTATTGCCTACAATTATGACTTGAGTGATTGTGAAAATTGGCATTATTCTTCAAATAGTGATTGTTTATGAAAGTGACTTTTTAAAAATGTCTTTTGGCATGAAAAAACCTATGGTTTGGAATCAGTCCATCCTAACATACCTGAAAATGCAATATTTAATAAATCCATCTAAAGTTGCAAATCGGTAGCGTTCCATCTTGTTTACTTGCTTATGACGCGTGATCGTTAGAGAATATTTGAGTTCGAAACAACAAATAAGTCATTTTATGTATTAAAATGCGCAGAAGATCAACATCTTAAACTTTCTTAAGCTGTTATAAAATCGAATTTGATGCAACAAACATACAAAAAAGCTTTTTTAAAAAAGCAATAGAGATTATTTATTCCCAGAGTGCGCCGCAGTGAAGTGACAGGTGCGTCACCATGCTATAAAAAAGTTCTCTTAAAAGTGCTCTTAAATGTGTGAAGTAGCACTAGATAAAAACAAAACTAAAACAAGGTCCGTTTCTTAAAAAAACAACAGCCGTCAAGTTTTTTTAACACGTTTTATGTTATTTAGACGAATTGTGTGTGGACGATTTGTACAATGTCAAAAAATCACGGATTTTGAGAGGCCTGAACTTGTACTGGTCGGATCTTCATCAAATTTGGTTTTGAAGCATACTTGTCATGTTTTACATCAAAATACTGTATAAAAATGTTATAACGGGTTGTAAGCAAATGTCCATGACAAGATTTAGCATTCTGATTTTCATTTGCATAGGAGATATGACCAAGGTGTGATTAACCAAAATATTTAAAGTCAAATTTCTCAAACATATCCCAACAGATATTTTCAGTTTTTGCCTTAAAATGATCGTATGAGTGTGCAGTTTATGGAAATATACATGAAATCTTCGGTTAATTTTTTTAACCCTGTAGTTTGTTCAGGAGCACTGTTATATTATTTGATAAATACTGAGGAGCCAGTCCATGAATACATTTGAATATAAGTAAGGTTTGGAAATAGAAAAATCGTTGTCGTACATTCATCCATCCTAAATTTCTAACTAAGTTAATACCTCTATGCTGTACATAATCAAAATTGTGTTTTCTATTATCCTAGCACAATAATTTTGCATTTTTCGTATTTTATTGATATTTGTTTGGCTAGTACAACGTATTATCATTGGATATAATTATGTTTGGCAAAGAAAAGGACTGCCCAAAAAGTATGCGGTATTTAGTAGGGTCTTTGTGTGTTATGAGGAATGTCCAATCTTAAACACGTGAATATTCAATTCAGTTATTAAGCACATGTTCATACCTCTCTACACACATCCCCAAAATACACTGTAATTGGGAATTGCTTACCTAGGCTAAAATGTATTTTGGATTTTTAGTCATTCTCACCTGCGCATATCTTCAATTATTGCCAAAACTGACAGTGGCTGTCAAAAATTGCCCCTTAAATGTCAAACGTCTCAGGTGCTGTGCTTTTCTGAACTTGTAGCTTGAACATGATTTTTATGCTAAGTCGTATTGTAATTGCCCAATTAGGGGGCTGCGATGCCGAATGCAGGACTGATTTACAGTTCCATGTTACCTGATCCCAACTGGTTACTGAGGTTAGAGATCAAAATTCTATGAATATTACTGCCAAAATTCGTCAAAATCTCAGTTTGATCATTTTATCAGTGAATCAACCATCAATCGTTTGATCATTCATTCATTCAATTATGAAAAAGAAAATTATATAATCATGTTGTTTAACACGTTTAGGCTTATATAATAATAATAATAATCTTTATTTTGTTATTTGGACTATATCTGAAAAATTGATTTTCATGGTCCATTTTTATTTGTAAAAACCTTGAAAAAGACATTTTTTTAATTCTTCACTACATGCTCCTGATGGAACCAGCCTGCCATTTGCTAACTTTTAATTAATTCATTGATGAATCAAGAAATTTTACCCTAATTCTGTCAGTCTGTGAACATTTTAGTCAGCCTGTCGAGAAATCTTTTGAAAGGGTCACACTATGTACTTACATACTGGAAATTTCTGCTGAGAACCAGAAGGCTCCTGGTAAAGTGAAGTAGCCAACGTAAATGCTAAGTAATCGTAACCTACTTACACCACATGACTTCTACTTTACCACTATACACCATTTGTACACTGGAGCTTCTGCTTCCAAGAAGAAATATTTTGCCTACTTGCGATATCCACAGATCATCCATGCAGAATTGTAGAATGCCGGTATCGAAAATTTGGTTTAAATAAATAAAATAGTGTGATGTTCACACACTATACTACAGCTTTGTTTCTGTTTACAATTTTTGGTGTTTATTGAATGAAAATAAATCATTCAGAATCAATAACTATGGGTCTGAAGTGCCCGGATGTGTGACACACACTTTAATGTAAATTTCTCTGAGACTGAAATTCTGTCAACTGCACAGTGCAGTCGCAAAAAGACAGCACCAGGTGGTGCGACACTGCAAAGGCCACTGGGCCTGTCAAATTATAGGCTGATTTATATTGTTACAACGGAGAGACCCAATATAAACATGTTTTTGACAGAACTGACAAGCTTAAATTGTATTAGATTATGCCCCACTCAGAAGTCTTATAAGTGCAATGGGTGAGGGGTTAAAATAATTTTTGATTCCTGTGCCTAATAAACTTAGTCTGCCAAATTTACAAATTAAGTCACATTTACATTGATCCGTAGGCATATATGCGTAGTACGTAAGAAATTTAGAGACAGAAATTTTGTTAAGTGGTCTATTTTAATAGTGAGGTTTTTTACGGTTCACGTTTTGGGGATACGCTGAGATGCTGCAGAATTTAATGTTTTTAATTGGAACATGACACTTTTCAGACCTGTCACTCACTATCAGTGCACCTAATTTGCAATTAACATATGCCATCCAACAATGCGGGTCATTAAGTTCCCAGTTTCTTAATTAAGTGATTTGGTGGGCTAAGTGATAGTCACGTGGAATTAAGGGGAGGTACAGTAACCCAAATGTTTTAGGATAGATAGACAAATAAATAGGTAGATAGATAGATAGATGATAGACAGATAAATAAATAGGTAGATAGATAGATAGAGAGAGAGGAAAAAATCCTGTATTAGGACCCACCAACTTTTCAGTCATTACTGTCAACTTCGGTAACATTGAAACATTTTAAAATGCTTTCAAAACTCAATTGATGGCAATGATCATGAAATGTCAAGAAAGTTGTAATTATGAGAACATACTTATTAGTTATGTCATGGCAACTGACTTAACTCAAGCATTATATTGGCCAATTTCTTTAAAAACATTTATGATCTCCATAATTTGATGACCTCGAGCACGGTGTAATCAAGATCAATCTTGTCCAGGTTTTTTTTTTTCGCACTTGGTTTGTTCTCGTCCATACATTTTAGTTGTTCACTTTTTCAGGCCACCTGATTGGTAGTTTTTGGACAGTTTTGACGTTGGTGGATTATTTTTATATTGATGTCTGCACTTCCATAGAGGTTTCAATATGGCGTCGAACCCATGACCTCTGACAATTGGTTTTATAAATTCAAACTTGAACTTGCCATTCAAATTCACTTGATGCTAATTGTCAGTTTAATAAAAATTACCGTTGAAAAACGTCCCAAAAGACCAGATATACCAATCACTTCAAATAAATGATTGAAAGTAATTTTAATCTGAACATCTGTGGCCAATTATTACATCACTCACCTGGTAATTATACAAATTGAAGGAATATTATAAAGCACCAATCAAAACACATATGGATTAATTCGTTGCATACTTGCGAACCAATTGTCTGGGAATTTAAAGGTTTTTTCGAGGCTTTTGTTCTGTGAATGACAAAACGTTCCAAGACCATCTGTGTGAAATTAAGAGTTCTGATAAGTTGTTTATAATTCTTTAAGGCATGTTTGGGCATGGTTTAATCAATTAATTGTGCAGTACAATGCGAACAGTCGTATTTTTGTCTGCAATACAATTAGTGCTAGTTTAACACCTGTGTCTTGTCAATGAAAAGTCCATCAAAAAAGAAAAGCAATCAAAAGAAAAAGACAAAAACAGGCTGCCTTTAATCATTTCATTACTTCTTGTGAAAGGAACCGCACCATTTTTCATTAACCGAGTAATAATTATAAACCTTCAATAAGAAGATAATTTAATTTATTCGGAAATCAGCATATGATTATTTAAGCCAGAGCATAGCATAGTGATTATGATTTAACCTGAGCTTATTAAAGTCCTGGCTCAATTTACTCGTAGAACATTTAATATCAATATTGACAGTATGAACACGCTTCAAAATTGGGAAATGCATCAACATTCTTTCAAAGTTTTTCAGGTAGGTGGTTAAAATTTTACTAGGCTACATGTAGGCCAATGGAAAATGTCCTTAATTACCTTAAAGCATATTTTTAATACTAATAAGCTATTTTTTTGGTCATATTAAATGTAACATGGTCTACCACCAATGGTCCAACATTGGCCTACATATTCTTTCCTTAATTTTTTCTGTTTTAGTGTGCCTGAAAAGAATTTTGATATTTTTATTTCCCCCAATATACTGAGACAATAGATAGATAGATTACATATCTACTCCATATGGCCCTGTAATAAAGATACAGTTGCTGTAATAAACACTAATTAAAAAAATAATGCAATAATATGAATATTAGGAATAGGTAGTTAGATAGACATCCTTTTTATTAAGTGAGGGAAAACCTATAAAGTGATACACAGTGCCCTTGTGTCAGTAAAAAGGCGACCATAAAAACTATGTATGATATATGGAGAAAATTATGATACAATGTATTAGATAGATTTGCTGCATTTTATGGGCATTCATAATTTTGTGTGATAAAATGAAACTGAGAAACCATACACAACCATAAACAACCACAGCATGTAAATTTTTCCCAAATTATGTCAGAGCTGCGGTCAGTACAATAAGTCATTTTGATAATCTTGATATGTTGTGTGTCTTAGTTGTCGATCGGAGTGTCATGTAGGTAGAGTTTGTGTCTACTTCTGGTAATTCCGAACCTCACAAATTGGTAAATGTCCTTAAAAGAGATTAAAAAAAGATTATGTTGGAATCTATCTACCGTCTCAGTTTATTTGTGGAAAATAAAAATATCAAAATTCTTTTCAGGCACACTAAAAAAATTTATTAGAAAAGACTTTGGCAATTAGCAGAGTTTTTTCATACCCACAAAATTGGGAGTTGACCAGAATTGACAGATCTAGATCATTTCTGTGGTTGTCAAAGATGAAATGTGTTATGTGCCTGCTTTGTTTTGCCTAATTGCTTCTTAAATGAGTAATTCAAATCGAAAAAAGTAAATGGGGTAAATGTTAAAATGATGGACTGCAAGCCTCATTATCTCCTTATAAGGCAGGCGTCTTGCAGGTACTGATAAGCAGATTCTGCTGTGGACCTATAACTTGGGGAAACTACATTACAAGAACTTTGCGAAATGTATTACTCGCTGTGTAATTATATTTTATTTAATATCTTTATTTTAGGTCAAATCCTATATCTGGAAAAATATACATAAATGGAATGATATTTAGTTTATTGGGGCCATTTGTGATATACAGTATGTCAGTTAGGAGTCAGTTGCTTGTCAGGTTCAATTGGTGAACTTTTCTGATTTTATCTTTAATGATAGCAATTTATTAAGTAAATTGGACCAGAACTGACAGTAAAAGAAAAAAATTTTGATCTATTTTCATAAGATGCTGGTTTGAGTGACAGCTCGAAAAGCATGCGCTCTTCTCAGGCTTCCAGGCACTGACAGGTTCACGTCTTGCAGCTGGCTTGCTGTCACTTTTCATCTCATAATGCTGTCATACCTTCATCGCTTTAGCCTGCCTTATTAGTTTTATTGCCAACTAGCTGCCTGTCAAATATTTCACCTGATTGGTCGCCTATGAAATGCGCAGCCAAGCTCCCGCCGTTAAATAGTTCGTCTGCTCATACAGAATTCATAACATTGTCTGCTTCTACAGAGCGCACATCATTGCTGTCCTCTCGTGGACCAGATTGCTCCAAAGTTCTTTCAAAGTAATCTTTTTTGAAGACCTTTGGTAGAACTTCTGCTTACTGCAAGGATAACTTCATTTTACTCAATTGCAGGGTTTGTTTATTTCACTGGACTGCTTGAACTTTTTAGATTTTGCATCTGTGAATGTGCTTACCATTTTTGGAAGCTTGTTAACAAACTTGACTAGGCCTGCTGAGTACAGAAAAATCGAATTCACCCTATAGGACTTCGGAAGTTTGGATTTATTCAACTGCCACGCTGCATTTATTTACACGAACATTAGATTCATCTGGTCATAACTGATCAAAATCTAAACTCATTTGTGCAGAAACTCAGAACACACATATTTTTCATTCTAAACTGGTGGCTGCTCCCAAGTGGCCAACTTGGATCCCACTAAGATCAAGATAGGTGAAAACACTCGTTTTGTTCTGTCTTTATTGAATTCTATGGGCACTTAATCTTGAATGAATCCACACCAATTGGGTGAACCTATGACATATTACAAAGACTCTAACCAAGACTCTCATAAAATGGCTTCTTCGATGGCTTTTTCTGACCAAGGGTAACTGAGCCCGCAGCCTAGTGAAATGTTTCCTCATGCTAGCTTCGGCACTGGTTCTTACAGATTGGATTTTAATCGCTGTAACTATTGGCCTTATTTTGTTGGTCCTCAATCTGCGGTAAGTCGAAAATTTATTTTGTGTGATAAAAGTATGAAAAATATATTCTAATGTACGTTTCATCTCATTATTGGTGTCGCCCAAGGTTGTTTCCAGTAAAAATTTCCTTTAATAGTGAGAAAATCTTATGGATAGGTACTTATGATGAGAAGATGTACATTGGAATACTATTTCTATTTGTCACATGTTTGTATGATTTCAGTTTGTATCTGAAAAACCAAAGTAGTTTTGTTAATATTGATTAATATTGTAAGTATTGTTTAAGTGGTCATGTTAAAAATGTATGGAAAATTAAGAAAAAAACTCTCCGTTAAGACAATTCATGGTGTAGAGTTCACTGTTTTAATATTGCGGTGGTCTTGATAGTGAGATAAATTGCGTTGGTAAGAACAAAGTATGGGTCCGTAAAATTACTGGTATTAGTAGTGAATTAAAGTGTAATTACACAAACACTATTGAGTGGTAAATAATTACAAGAATACGATTGGGTGGTAAGTTGGTCTTATAGTATAAATTGTGAGGTGGTCTTAATAGTGAGGTGCTCATAAAATGAGGTTTTACTGCTAACGTTTTGGGGATGCACGTGTAATTGAAAAACTAATTTTTTTTAATTGGAACATGACACTCTTGAGACCTGTCACTCACTATCAGTGCACCTGATGTGCAATGAACGTATGCCATCCAACAATGTGGATCATTAAGTTCAGTTTCTTATTTCATATGATTTGATGGGCTAAGTGATAGTCATGTGGTATTAAAGGGGCGGTACAGTCACCAAATTTTTTAGGATAGTTAGATAGAGATAGATAGATTGAATTAGGTATTTATAATTTGTTCATATTATTGGTCACATGTGCACTAAAGTTGGGCATAATCCTTAATTGCTAAATTATTGGTAGTTTGAATAGGGTGTGTAATGAACAGTGCATTAAACATTAATTAGATTATTTTTTTAATTATTATGTTAATAGTGCATTTGTTTTGGTATTAATTTAACTTCAATCAGCTTATGACCTGCTAGAGGCAGACTTAATGATAAGATGATAAGACTATATGAATTCCCACCTCTTTACACATATATTACAAGGGTGGGATTTGTTACATGCCTCCAGCACAGATATCTAGTTTCGTTATACCATCACCTGTAAGTTCATAAACTCTTAAAGTGGTTGGCCAGTACACATCATAATCAGCGAATTCATAATGAAAGGAGATTGTAAAATTACTCAAAACTTGTAATTAGTGGAACTGGTTCACTGCTGTGGATGTGTAAATGTCAGATATTAGATAAATGTAGAACTGAGAAGCAGAGAAATTATTGGATTGATATAATGACATTATCTTCAGTTTGGCAACTATTGTTTTGTAAGTAGTTGTCCGTACAAGGAAATAGGATAGGATAGGATAGGATTTGATTTAAGTCATTGGGATGGGAAATATGTACTCTTGCTGATTCATCAAATAGTCTGCTTATCTTATTAATGAAAATAATAAAACTGGCTTAATTTTGAGATAAGTTTTCATTTGCAAATGGGCGATAAATCTAATTTATTTCCTGAAAATTAATAAAACGCTAGGGGGCGCCACGAGTCAGATGCTGATTGGCAACATTCAGCATAGTGGAAATCTTCATTTAATCATTCTTAATAAGTCAAAGTCAACTTCGAGAGGCAGAGATTGTCAAGGTTAATGTCAATGTGAGAATTAATTGATGATGATTTGACACACGTGTGGGCTTTTTTAATCGGCCCACGTGAGTTTGGCCAAATGTAATCTTTTTAAGTTTTTAAATGCATAATTTGCAATATGAGCTTAACTTTTTTACATGTCAAAAATGGATTTAGTTTGCCAATTAGGTTCACAAAATAAGGATGTCATAAGCTGTAGGAAACACAGACATTGACCTTTAAAATCTCTACCACTAGCTAGCTTTGGGATTTGAAACATGATTAGAAAGAGCATTGCTAACAACCATAGCATGTCAATTTTTCCCAAATTATGTCAGGGCTGCGGTCAGTACATTAAGTCATTTTGGTAATCTTGATATGTTGTGTGTTTTAGTTGTCATTCGGGGTGTCATGTAGGTAGAGTTTGTGTCTACTTTTGGTAATGTCCAAACCTCACAAGTTGGTAACTTTCCCTGAAAGAGAATAAAAAAAGGTTATGTTGGAATGGGATGACTTTGCCAGTTAGCAAAGGTTTCACACCCACAAAATTGGGAGTTGACCAGAATTGACAGATCGAGATCATTTCTGTGGTTGTCGAAGATGTATACATATAATTCAGAATATTCTAATCATATCTGTTATTATTTTTTTGTTTTATTGGGACAATTTGTCATGTAGGTCAATTAGGAATCCACTGCTTGTAAACTTTAATTGGTTACATTTGCAGACATCATCTTTAATTACAGAAAATTATGGAGTTAATTGGATTCAAAATTGAATCAATGTCAATCAAATTTTGCTGAAATGTCAATCTACATTAATTGATTAGTCAGTGCACCCAAACGTCACATTTGTCATATGTGCACTCCGTCATGATTATTCTGAAAAGAAAATATGACTCTACTGACAACTCTACTATTTGAAGTAAACTGTAGTAATTGGCTATCAGCTAATGTTATGTTCTCAGGTTGCAATGGAACCCTTCAATCAAAAACCCACTTGGGTATTGTTGAAGTGGCCTTGACCCCTGGTGGGGGTTTTTATTAAGCTAAAAAAAATGGGGGTTTTCATAGTATTAGTAAATACATTTCAGTTTTTCCAGTACAGAAAATCTCTAGCAATTTTATATATATATATACATACATAGGTTTATAAAATGATATTAAACTCAGGTAATTCTCTTTCAATGTCTGTCATGAACCAAATGATCTAGCCCAAATTAAGCTGGTTCAGCATACTGCACAATGGTGTATGTATTAGGATTTGTAGAACCAACCATAAGAACCAAAATCTATTGTTTTGTCTTACTTGTCTCATTTTGTATTGGCAAGGTGTTGGTGCTTCAGGCAATTCTGTTTGGAAAAGGCTTAAAGCAGGGAGACATAGGATTATCTTGTCTGAAGAGATTTGGTTATTGTTTAGGGAATTCAAAGGTGGTTTTGGACAAAGATTTTTAGGCTGTGTGTACAACAATGTATTCATGAGAAGTTCTGAGAGAGGCCCATTCTGTGCATATTGATAAGTGTGTTCTGGTGAAGAATTGTAATCTGTGCTTATAAGAATCACTGCATCAGCACAAACAATTAATCAACTTATTCTTCACATGATTCAAAGACAATAAAAAAAAGAGCTATTTAAGGCAAGGTCACTGAAAGGGCTTTACCACAATTCCTAACAGATGGCTTCTGGGAAGTTCGGTCATTCGCGAACGGACAATGGGAAAGTCCCGAGTGAAAATGGCATCATAGTATACATTATTGACAACAGTATTCCGAAGTTTCCATTTTTTGTCTTGGACAAATTGAGACAGCCAGTGAAATTGTGTAATCTGTGCAAACCCTAAGGATTAATGGCATCATATTTAGACATTATCAGCAACAATATTTTGCAATTTTTTAGCAACTTTTTCTTCAAGTTTGTGTTAATCGAGTCTGTTGGACATTTGTTTTTCACTTGTTGGAGACTGATTCTGTGAATGTTGACAATATATGACTCCTTCCAAGCCCGGCTGAATTTAATCAAATGTCATTTTCTTATGTTTTCAGGACCCACCTCGGAAGACATTGGTACCATCCCTTGACAGCAATGAACATTCAGGTAAATATAATGGCAGCTCCTAGGGGTGACTCAATGGCTCTTCTATCTTTATGTTCACTTTGCTAATTAATCTCATTAGTTTTCTGGCTGCATCCTTATAGCCTTAATTACACAGGTAAACGTTTCTTTTTATTTTATGGTCTTTGCTGTACACCTTGCGTTATTGTCCGCCACTGATCTTAAGGTAATATACAATCAAATTGTATCAGGATGCCCAAAACAATAGAGAAAACAGACCTCGTGAAGCCAAATAGCAAACAATTACATTTGTAGTGGATACAAAAATATATTTATTGACTGATAATCTATTTATTCATGCAATGGTGTTTTCTCAGTTTGAAAAATATTTTTTGGAATTCGATGATAATGAAATTAAGCGCGTCTTTGGTATACAGCTATTTCACGACTATTTCACGAGCTCTGTTTGCGAATTGGAAATAAATCTATTCCAGCTTCCTGCACCATATATTTATTTGTATTTGGGATTTTTGTGTAATGTATTTGCTGTGTAATGATGCTTCTATATTTTGTCCTGTTCTGCATGTTGTCTTTGTGGACTTTGTGTAAGGGCTCCTCTTCAATGAAGTTGATGCTCTGAATTCTGTGCTAAAATTACGATCAACGCGGTCTCGTGTTAATTAAGATTGACAGCTGGTCATATAAGCTGACTGAGCTTCTGTCCAATAGCAATAAGACATTACAATACAATACAAAATTTGCATTCCTATATTAGTATTTAAGCCATGTTGGGACAAGGAAATCTTTCTTTTCACTGATATAAATCCAAACATTTTTTTAAGTGGTGATTTAAGAACAGAGGGTTTCTGTGATGCTTGCATCTAAGTCTCGTCTTGCCGTGTATTGTCAAAGAAAGTTATGCATCCATACAATGCTCCTGAATAAACTTTGGGGTTAAAAAAATTTAACGAAAATTCTGAGAATTTATTCAGGAGCACTGTGTCCATTATCTTAATGTATATTTATATTTTTCATCTTGACATCCTTTACTGGTCACTCGCTCTGGTATTTTTTCATTCTCAATTAAAATTCATGAGTATATTTATTGATGCAAAAAGCTGTAACAAACCACAGAAAAACTATGTATCACAGACATGAAGTAATAACCTTATGTATAATCTTGCATTTTACAATGTATATTGTAACTTTAAAAAGTTGATCGTGAAACTAGTAGCTTTATTGTAGTCTTCTCATAATCCCTGTAAAAAGTATGTTGTGTGTTTGATGTTAACAAACAGTTTGTGTGAAGTTTTATTCATGCTAGTGTCTTCCCTTTCAGGAGTCAGGTACTCTCAACATTATCTTCCATACAACTACTCGGCGAGTACTTTACCCGAGTTGACTCAAGTATATGATGAGTCAAAACCCCTAGATCTCAGCACGTCATCAGCTGCTTGTTCCCCTCTGCAGCAAGATGATGCAGAGACTTATTCCTCTGGTGGGAAGGCTGGCGTGGAGCTCAAAGTGCCTAAAGTGTTCGCCAGCAAAGGGTAAGAAAATTCGCCAACTGTATACTTCTTTTTTTTTCGAATGGGGGGTTTTCTTGTGAGGCACCAGGATTTGTCAGAGATAAATGACATTATCAAACATTATCCCCCATTTTATTATTAAAAAAGCACAAAGTCATCTTGAATTCTTAAGTATGAATAATATTGGCCTTATTTACATCCAGTGACCTCGGTGGTTATTAAGCAGTTTCCCTGTACAAAGAGTGTGTACCTGGGTCACATTTTTGTCAAATCACACACTTTAAAATTTCCAGTATGTATCTCTCTAAAACTAGATTTCTGGTCAGTTGCTGATAAGTCTCGTGTCTTCTGTCCTCTGGTATTATTAAGCATATAGGTACTATGGTAGATGATTTTCATCTTGACATTTTGGTGAATGTTTGCTTATTGAAGAGATAATTTCTTGAAGACAAACATTTAGCTATTGTTGATTTCTAATAACAACAATTTTATGGTTACAGAAAAAAGAAAGATGGTCTGAGGAAGGCCTACACTGAAGGGGAACTACATGCTGCTGTCAGTGACATTCGTTGTGGCAAGCTTGGCACCCGAAGAGCAGCAGTGTTGTACGGCATACCTCGGTCAACTTTGCGTAACAAAATCTTCAAGCTGGACAGCGAGAGTCCACCCCCAGTCCCCGTGGTGCCCTCTTCCAGCAATGGTCTGTCAGACTCAGAGTCCCCACTGTGTATGTCAGACATCATGCAGTCTTCAGGTGCCTTCTGTGCGCTGCCAATTATGGGGTGCGGCGTTCAAGAAATGGTTGACGAATCATACCCGTGGTTGCTTGCCCACTCTGTTGCCTCATCATGGGACCACCCAGACAAACTTGACCTAATAAGACAGAAACATAATCTGTGCGGTGGTTCTGAGCGCAAGTTTGGCAGCCTACCTGCAGCGGCCAAATGTGGTGCCTTCATCGATGCGGAGTCGGTTCCAGTGTCCTACTTGGACCAGTTACGGTACCCTCTTTTGCCTGAACTGGTCCGCAAACTTACACATGAACGGGTTCTCCAGGAAAGAAAGGCAGCAGATACCGACGTGTCCTCTTTTTCACCCAAAAGACAATCCTCCAAGTCTCCTCAACCCTCTAAGAAGCCTGTTGCACCTCCTGTTGAACTGAAAATTCCGTCCTACAAACCCATGAGGGCTTACAGTAATGGCCACTCTCACCCTGCACCCAACACTGATGACTCTGATTCTAATAATGTTGGATCAAACCATGTCGGTGACGCTTTGAAGAATATCATTGCGAGGTCCATTGCTGAGAAAGTGCGCTCACGCTCCTTGAAAGGCAGCTGTACCGACCATGGAGATTTTGATGGGAATGCCAGCAGCAGTGAGCCAGACAGCAAACGACTCAAGTTAGAAAATGGAGTCAACTCTTTGAAGAATTCACTTGAGAAAAGGGACAAGGATGGCATGAAAAGGACCAGGCCTAAAAGAGGACAGTATCGCAAATACAACAGTCAGTTGTTAGTTGAAGCTGTCAAGGCGGTGCAGCGGGGTGAGATGAGTGTTCACAGGGCAGGGTCATACTTCGGTGTCCCCCACTCGACGCTTGAATATAAGGTCAAAGAGCGACATTTACTGCGACAGAAGAAGCCCCGAGAGGGTAAGAAGAAGAACAGTTGTGGAGAATCATCTTCAACTTCAACTGGAAGTGGCGGGAACAGCAGCAGTAGTAACGGTAGTGGTAGTGAGAGTGGAGAAGGCCAGGGCAGTCCTAGCGGGGGTGGTTCACCCCCGTCATCAACTACACCTGTTCCTTCGTCTTTAAGTCAAGCAGTATCTTCATCTCTTGGCATGCCATTTCCTCTCAGTCTTGCGTGGAGCAACCAACGTGCTTCTGGGTCCTCCCCGGACTCACCTACTGGTTCAAACAGTCCATACAACTTTTCTTTGAACACTTCAGCCTCCGAGTTGCTTAAGAAACTGCAGCGCAAGGTGCAAGCTAAAGCCAGTCTTGAATCCTCGTCCGACAACATGCCTAATTTCTTGCATTCTTCACCCAGCAAGAATGAGGTGGTTGCCCAGTGATGACCAGCTATGATAGATTTTACAACTTGACCATTGACTACGTCTGATTAAGTTTATTTTCCCTTGTGTATCGGAACAATCTCATGAATGAATTTATGTAATAGTTTGGTGGAATGATTCCACCATAATTGGTATCAGGTTTGATAGCTGTGTTATGAAAAATCTAGAGGTGAAAACTGGTTTTATAGCACCTTTATATAGAGTGCTGAAGTAATTTTCATCACGCTGTTACTTTTCGTGATTATGTTGTTAACTGTTCTTGGTGTGTTATTGTATTCCTTAATTGTGTGCGAACTTCCCTAATTCAGTCTAAATATTTCGTGTTACAATGCATGTTTGTGTGCAACTAACACGTGCACATGTTATGAAAAAATATGCAGCTGTTTTGGTAAGCTGCATGTTAAGTGTCTTATACGACAGGTTTGCCTTGAAGCTGGGGCATTTTCATAGAACTACATTCCCAACTTACTGTATTTCGAGTCGTGTTTAAGTCTTTATACACCGCCTGTTTTCATGGTGTAATTTTGACGCTGCAACAGAGTTGTAGCAAATTATGAACTGCAGTTCATACACAAATCAGCGCTTGATTTATATATTGAATGAAATTTACTATATTGCATGAATTAATGATAATCAAACCCGTCCCTCATGTTCTATATATTATATATCTTTACTGTATGTTTCTGAATGTGCACATTAACAATTGCTCGTACATAGTGGCTTAAAGTAGCAGTGACCTAATTGACACTGAATGTGACTGCAATCTTTTGATGTGGCTTATCTAACTGTGGACTTGAGGATCAAAAATTTCTCAGAATGCTTATTCTCTCTCCACTTTATCGGAATTTGGAAGGCATATTCATTTTGCGAAGTGTAGGTAATTTCTTAAATCAGAAAATAATGAGTTAATTCGGTTTAGTTTATGACTTAAATTTTAATAATGGAATTTATTTTACAACAATTGTCACTCAACAGTTTTGTCATATATTATTGTTTTGTTTTGTCTTGTACAGTATTTATATGTGGATCATCTAGTCAGCTTCAAAAACAAAATATAATTGAGAATCTAGTTTGTTCAACTTGCAGTTGATATTCAGTAATTTTTGACATTTAAAAATTTTTTACATAAAATTATGACCAGAAATCATGGCCAGTGGGTTTAAAATGTGTATAAGTGTCATTTTCCAAAATCTTACTAATTCAGAAATCAAAACTTTTAATGAGCTTTCAATTGTTGACACTTTATACAAAATATATATAATATACACACTGTGTGTATTCACAAGTTGTAGTTTTGGTATACAGTACTTTCTCCACTTAGCATAGTATTAAAATGTTAAAGGCTGGATCCTTGAATCTTTGTAAATTATTTTTAGAAAAAAGTTGGGTATATGTGCAATTGTGAAAAGCATGTAAAAATCATAGTGCAAGTTATATAGCGTTTTCGTTGTGTAAATATTGTTTTTTTTAAATCTGTGTGACTTATAAACTTGTCCTGCGTGCTTTAATTTGCAGTACTAGTCCCCTATCAGAACAGTCACACTCTGGTATCTTAAAAAAAATTACATACCAGATTGTTTAATTTATATTTACTTATATTAACAATTTGTATATGTTTTAAAGCACTCACTCATTCATGTGTACCTGGATGGCGGCAATCCGTGCAATCAGATATATATTTGTCTCATTGTGTCTAGTCATATGTTGATTAATTATGTTAAAATAGTCGCTATATTGATATTCACATTACCTCCTATTATTGATATTCACATCATCTGGTATTAGTTCTTTAATGTATTGAATTACATACTGAAGATTACCCGTTATCATGTTTGGTTTCGATTTTAGTGGGTTCATAGAAAATAATCTTTTGGCATTAATCATCATTTACCTCTCTTAGCTGGTTCAATGTTATATCGCACTGCCTGCTAATTATATTGTACAATGGAATCTAAGCATTATTCATATTGATGATGTAACTATATTAAGACACAAAGCAAAGTTTATATACCAAAAGTCCATACTCGTTGGGTGTTTTATATACGAGTTGTAATAGTGTTTATTAATTATATATCAATATGCAAGCTTGTTGTATATCTGTACCCGTAGAATATAAGGAAACAAAGGTTATTTTGTAATGAACACACTCATCGCAATTGTATTGTCTTTCTGTAACTGATAAAGTGCCTGATGGAACTACATCACTGCGTGAAAGATTGTTACGCTTCAAGAATATCTCATAAACTATTGTATGTTTAGTCATTTATCGCACCTTTTTGTGTGACCTAAGTTATAATCAAATCATGTACACGCAGAAGCGATTTATAATTATTGTGTTTATCTAGTCGACATTCCCACTTATGATCTCGTTATTATTGTGAATCACATTCCCCTGTGTGTTATGACATATTTTATGCTATTTTTGGCTGCTATTCTTTTTTGTATTAAGGAATGGCTGCACCTTATGTTTCTCTTTTAATGCAGTAGTTGTTCTATGTTCGCAACTATTACATTTAATTCATTTTAAACGCACGTACAACCAAGTATGTAAATGTATTGTAAAACAGAGCACGCTCCACTGATTATGTACTTATTACGCGACACAAGGGTAAAATTAATCTTATTTTAAAAGTACTTATAGATGGCTCTGTGACTTCATTGACGAAGATTTACCTTTAACATCCATTCTGACGTATAATTTGTCCGCTATAGAGGATTATCCTAATCAGTTTGCTAGTTAGCTGAATGAGAATCAAAAATCACACAGCTTTCTTTTCAAACTATCTTTATCCTACTACGCATTGGTATAAAATTGATCTATATGACTTCCAAATTGTATAATTATTCGAAAGTCATCCGGGAAGAACGATTCAATTAACATGAAATTAATTTCTTTATCTCGTACTATTGATTTATTTTGTTAGTGGTAACTCTTATTGTATAGTTTGATGATCTTGTCTGATCTGCTTGCTCATCTTTTTTGCTCGATTTTTGTGCAAGAAAATGTCCTTGTACGGGTGTGACCGTCACACTTTGTGAAATAATAGCAAATTTTTGGAGAAAGCTTCGAGAATGATATTTAAAGGATTATAGAGTGAGTTACCAATGCAACTAAGATGAGGAAGATAAGTTATTTTCATTAATATTATTATTTATTATTATTGAAACACTTTGATATTAGATACAGTTTTGTCATTGTTCATTTTGGCTAATGCTAGAGTCATGTAACAATTATTACTGATCTAGGAAAAAATTTAAACAAAACAAAAAATCAGGTAATTGTCAAATATAAATATTCAAATAATTTTCATTTTTCCAAAATTACTCATTTTTTTTAATGACAAAAACCTGAATACAATGACAAGGCTGTATGATAAATTTCTGTTTTTCCCTTTGTAGTACTAGTGTATTTCATATATAGTTTATAGGTATCATTATTTGTAAGATATGTTAACAAACTGAAGGCTTGAGTAGGTGTAAAGTTAGTCAGATGAAAGTATTGGAGTCAGTTTAACTAAATTTGACAGGGCAATTCATTACATTCTAACATTTTCCAAACATAAAATGTATATCATCACTAAAATACATGCAAATTTAAAGAACTGCTAACATAGAAGTTTGTAATTACAGAGGTGGTACTACAGTTTACAGATAATATTAATCAATAGATCTAAATGATAGTTAAAAGGCTATAACTTCACCCAAAAAAATTGCTTATAAGGTAGCTTGAATATTAGTCCACCGAATGAAAATGAAAAATTACTTAGAACTCTAAAATCAAGGTTTTGCCCTTTTAAAAATTAGATTGCCAACTGATAGAAAGAACTGACAGATGTATAGCAGAGTATGGTATGGAGTGGTCTTATAGAAACTGGTTTGGTTTGTAGATTTTGAACCTCATTGAATGGTGTGTTTGTCGCGACTGATAAGTGACTTCAATGCACGTTTTGTTCTTTTAGTCATCTCTGATGGTTCCGAACTGATATTTAGTTCACTTATTCGCAGGGATTGTTAATTTATTTATTCATATGTTATATGTTATAAATATCATTCTAGTGGTGTGCTGTATAATATTGCGCATTTTGGTCCAGTTGAAAAGATATAATCTATTTAGCATCTCGCAAACTTACACAATACATGCATCAAATCATCAGATCATATTCTTGAATTTATTTCGCAGTCAAATTACTAATTTTCATTTAAACCCTCTACTTACAGCCATTCCTTTTCTGTTTTTGAGCGGTTACTTTGAATCATTTTATTCGAGTTTCATTTAAAGTTCATTTCAGTCGACTTTATCATACAGGGGAATGATTCATACCAATGATCTTTACAACTGTATCTTTTTGTTGCATAATTTTGTATATTTTGTGGTTGATATTCATATGATTGCATTCATTTTTCTAAATCGGGAAGATACTAATAGTTAAACAGCCTATCAATATTTTCAAAGCGAAGAAAATCTGATTTAATGTGTTCCTAAAATAATCGTCAATTTACATTTTTTTACAAAAAGAAAAAGAAAAAAAAAACAGTAAAATTTGGCAAATACTTTATATTAGTGTCGAAAAATTGAAACGCTAGTATGTTTGTATCAAAGGAAACTTAAGATCATAAACTTGGGATTTGAAAAAAACAAAATTTTATGCAAACTTGATAGGCTGTTTATACTCGTCCAGAGTAAGTATTTATTTGATCGGAAATGATGTAACAACCATAATTATACGCCCGAAATGGTTCACTTAGTTTTGTGATTTTGTCCACAGTGCTAATGTGTTATGAAAAATCTGACAAAAAAAATTTTTGCAAATAAAGCTTGTGCTATTGCATATTTGTATTCCTTGTTATTTTTCAAAAAAGAGTATTGTCTTGTTCTGACAATACATTGTCCCAACTAGGCACTCTTCATGAGCATCATCCCAGCTGGATCTCAATCACATGAGACTTTAATTGGAGGTGCCTCATACTTGATGTCTATGCTGAGGTAACTAACAGACACTACCCATGTGAGTGGTCTTGTATTTCTGCACCTGATGGCCTAATAAGGACAGGGAGAGACCATGGCAATGCAATGAGATGATGGTTGAAACAGCCATCCAACCCCCACCCATGAATGGGATCATGGTGTGGACTCCAAGCCTTACCTTATCATTACATCTCATGATCTGCTGCGGGCAGCTGGTCATATAAGCTGACTATAAGCTTCATTGAAGACATTGCAGTACCTTACAACTAAGGTTTCCATTTAATTTGGCTGACAGCAACATCTCTATGGCTCATTGGTACAGGCAAAGCTCCAAGCAAATTAGAGCCATACACACTCGGGCAGCACATGTTAATCGCAAGATGACGCCACCAATATTAAGTCTTATAATTTCCTCCAAACTTAAATGCTTAAGCCACAACAAGATACAGTAACCAAAATATGTGAAAATATCAAAATATGAACAATTACAGTCCAAAGTTAGGAGAATACTTCAAAATATGGCAATTAAAGTCCAATTTAACTTCACTGGCAAGTGAAGGACTACTATGTCTAGTTATAATTATGTAACATAGTCCTTCAAATCGGTTTTACTGGCATCCTTTTTGAGTGGCTCATTACCTGTCTATTTGCTGCCTGGCTGCTAGAAGCACAGATGATTTGATGTGCAATCTCCTGCACACATGGCCACTATCCATGTTTACTAGTTACGAGTTTAGGCTTAATACTGCTTCACAACTCCACTAATAATAACTTCCTGGAGCCAAAATAAAATCTAGCTTTTAAATATCCCATATTGTCTGGGTGGGTTGTTAGCCTGCTTCAGGAACAACGAACATATCTTTGCAGCTACTTCTATATCCTGGTCGATATGAGGCCACCAAACGAGCCCTCTGGCTCTTGCTTTCATCTTAACAATTCCATTATGACCATCATGTAACTCTCTCAGCACATATTCCTGTAGCTTCAAAGGCACTACCACTCTCATGTTCCACATCAGACATTGTTGTGCTAGGGTCAGCTCTGCTAGCCTGCTACTGTAATGTTTAAACTCTTCAGAATCAGGTAGATCAGAACCAAATCAAACAGCCCCGATTACTTGGGATAACACATTATCCTCTAAAGAAGCTGCAGCAACATCCTGGGTCGTCATAGGTAGGTAGTCCATTTGGTCCAGTACAAACACATCAACTAAATCATCCTCCTGGTCAGTGATGGCTCACGGTAGGCAAGATAGCCCATCGCAGTTAAGGATTTGAAGTAGTGGGTGTAGTCTGTGACTCAAATTACAAACTTAGCATAATACTGGACCATGCCTATGAAGGCACGAAGTTGCTTGACATCCTCTGACTGTGGCATTTGTGTAATACAGTTAGTTTCATAAAAAACGGTCGACTCTTAAGACAGCTGTAGCGGCCTATACCTGACTGTGCTAAACATGCTAATGCCAGCTGCTTCTCTCCACTTCTATAGCTAATAGTCGGCTAACATTTATCACCAGAAAAGTGTAAACATTGGCAAATGTAAGAAATTTATGTAATATATCATAAATATGTACAATTAGATCTGGTTTTAGCCAGCAATGACAGCTTTGACTAGGCTCAATTTGATGGGCCATTTTTCAAGCTAATGAAACTAACTATAGCCTCAACTTTCCTTGTTGAGTCTCAGGCCCAGTTCCTGAATTCATTTCAGCACTACCCTTAGATTTTCTAGGTGTTCATCCGTAGTTCGGCCCGTAATGATCAAATCATCAAGGTAGCATTGAAATGGCAAAACACTGATCCATGGCACGCTGCCACAGGGCTGGTGCTGATCCCACTCCGAATGGTAGGCGAGCATTGCTAAACAATCCTTTACATGTATCGACAGTTAGTAGGTCACGACTTTGTTCATAAAGTCAAGCTTTGTCCACCAGAAAGTTTAGCATATATTTCTTCTATGTGAGGCAAGGGTGTTGATCCACTTTTAGTTGGGAATTAATGGCACTTTAAAGTCACAGCACAACCTAACCCTGCCATCTCGCATAAGAACAGTCAACATTGGTGCACCTCATTCTGACACTCAATCCTACTCCTCAGGGCTAATGGCACAGGTTTAGGCTTATAAAATCGTGGCTGCACATTATTATCAAGTTCAGCACACAAACATTCAATGATGTCCGACTGGCACAGCTCACTGACTGTTTGTTGCCAGTCTGGTTGAAGGGCTGTCAGCCAGTTGCGGCCCATCAACACCGGTCTTTTCACATTCAATAATAAACCCTACGATTGCCGTGGGTAAATCGTAGGGTTTATTATTGAATAACAGCCATTTGAGCAGTGCCAACAGGGCAAATTCTTTCTCCAAGGTGGTGTTTAACTTCAAGGTGGATGGGCCAAGTGTTAAAAAGTCACCACATGTTCTTGCGAACTGTGCCCTGCCCATCATGGAAACAGCTGCTGCGGTATCCACCAGCATGCTCAACTTCCCGCCGGACACCTCCAAATCACAATTATTGCATTGGTTGCCAATGAGGAACAACGAAAAGTCAGCATTGCCGTCTTGGTCTTCATGTAACATACTAACACTGGGGCCTTCTTTAACACAATAACTTGGACTAGGGCCATCTTTTCGTTTAGCAGTCCTGCACATGGCCCGGGTATGGCCGTTCTCCTGGCAGCGAAACAGATCTAATTCCTGAAAGGACATCGCCCTTTGCAAATGCATTGACATCTTTCTTGGTTGCTCTTCAGTGATGCAGGTAGTTATAGCCACGTCTTCATCTTCAACATCTCTTTTACCATGTCATCATTTTTAACACCTGACAACAACCTGTCATGAAGTCTCTTTCCTAATGTCATCACCTGAGAACTGGCACTCTTGGCCTAACCTTTTAATTGCAGCGACATCCTAATGAACATCAACCTCTTTCCAAGGTCGAAATGAAACGTCACAATTTTGCAGCAGTACTTTCCTTAAATGTTAACATGTTGACATCAACATCCTGACATGTTGACATTTTGACACAATTTTCTGAGTAGGCCCTAGTGTGATTTTCAGCTGAAGCACACTATGTTTGAAACTCTGTATCTCCTATACTATAGATGTATCTACCGACACTAAAATAAAAAATTCGCGCAAAAAAAGAAAACCCATGTCACGAAATTGAGCCTCAGCAACCCAAGTTTGAAATTCTTTTCAGGGCTTGTTCATGAATCTGCATGAAATTGCATAATTAAGTCAAATGGCACTTAAATTTTACATTTTATAGATGTTGCAGTTCTGTACAAATATACCGAGAACCAAATTCGCAACTTCAGCAACACCTGTATTTTGAATGCCCAAATTATAACACACTTTTCTGAAGCCGTTTTGACAGCTTCGTGTTTTGCACGCTGTTCTCCCAAGAGGGCACTGTGGCGCTTGTTGTGATGAAGAAATCTACAAATTTTGCTCAACCATAAATTTATGGCTCAAAGAAGATGGCGTCTGCTGCTGCTGAAATCAGCACTGATACAGACTAAGCATTGAAATAAATTTCGTTTTGCCACCAGGGGCCTAGATGCTTTGAAACTGTTGATTCAGATAATGTGATTGCTAATGCTAGAGCTCTAAAGAACTATTATGTAGCCATTTTTGATATTATGATGCCCCTCCCCCAGGTTCTGAAGTACTTGGGAGTTAATTTCTCACAAGATATAGTACCATAGTTATATTAATTTATTATAGTAACTCATTCTTATTACTAAAATACAAGAATTTAAATAAGTTTTCTTTTTTATAATATGATTGAACATTTTAAATAAGTTTTCTTTTTACAATTGCAATATTGTATATTTTTAAAATGAAACAAACTTGTTGATCCACTGAAATTTATTGTACATGATATTGACTTGAGATAATAAACAAAAGAGGCTGTTGATCATTTTATTTTTAACTGTAAACAATTGTACCATCAACCCAGAGACAGCAGTAAATTAAGCATACTGACATATTTAACCCTTTTCCACACCTGTTAAAAAAAAATTACAGACAGCAATATATATTTTTTTTTCTGCTATACAATCAGTAGGTCTAGACAAAATGATAATTTTTCCCACTAATGCAATTACCTGCATAACCTGCAATCAAACACATGTAGTCATCAGGATCTGGAGCTGTGAAAGACAAAATGTCAGGGCACTGAACAGTAATTGTTTTTGGACTGGAGGATTTATGATTGCTTTTTTCTACAATTTTTTGTTGTTGTTAAATTATGATACTATTAACATTTACATAATATAAGGAAAGTGTTTCGTTGAACATGTTAACTTTGTGTTTATGATACAAGCTGTATGTATAAAAGATTCTGATTGGATTTTAGGAATGGATAAACAGCTAAACTAATGTTAACCATCTGTAACTAAAGTCTTTGTTGTATTCCCTATTTTTGTATTTTTTCTGATTGCTTTTATTTATTTTTATCTTTTGTACTTGTGACATATATGTCTTGTCTAAGATCGTCCGTCAATAAAATTATATACATATATATATAATAATATAATATATATATATATATTACGTAAATCGATTTCCATTATGATACTTATATACCTTGTATAATAATTCAAGGGTATGATAAACAATGTATATATATGTATTGAATACCTATTATGAAATTAAAAGGAAATAATTAGAGTAAGTTATCTTAGTGTATTGCACTTTCAAATGATGTATTAGGCCTATATGCTTCAAACTTAGTTTCATACTAAATGCCTTTTTTTTTTCGGCGACTCAAAAACATGCTAATTTTTGTGACATTTACCAAATTGGGCTCTGCAGCCATGTTCAACACCAAAATAATGACATGTAATGTAAAACAATTATAGATATGGAGATTTCATGTATTCTAAGGAACTTAGCCCCGAAGAAGTACTTTTGAGGCTTTCAAAAAAAAAAAACAATGTTAATTACTTTGAATGTATCTTAAATATAATAAAAAATATACTGCATATTTCTCATTTTAGCCCTTTAATCTGATAGAACTTAAACACGCTTCTTCAGAACATCTGACCGAAGTCGCGCAGCGCCCTCAGAAATATGGCCGTATTTTGATGCTTTAAAGTGCCCATAACTTCGCAAATAATTAAAATATTTTCATAAATAAAACAGACTTAGAAAGCTTAAGTTCTATCAGATGAGCTACTTTCTGTATTAAAATTCCAAAACTGAAAATTTGGTTTGACCAGCTTTCTTCTTTGACCGGCAGCAGCCTATTTAATATTTTCTTTTTGTTCTTGAATTTTTAAATTTAAATCTTACTTCTCAGCAGTGGCTATAGAAGGAAAATTATATATGTACAATATTATGAAAAAAAATTTATGGCAATAAACAATATGTAAATTAAAGGACATGGCTGGCTTGCATTCATTTTATTATCATTCACCGTCATACACACAAGAGGGCAGCACATGTTAATATAGTATTACGATCTCGGTACACAACTACCTCGCCTACTAGCACTAGTGGGCAGCTGCTCTTTAGCTCAACTGTTAGAGATGCAGGAAAGTCGCACACATTCACAAGATTCACCACAAACCACCCACCAATATTAAATCTTAATACTAAAATATTTTGCCACCAATATTAAGTCTTAATACTAAAATATTTTTCAATATAATATGTGAATTTCATTTTACCAATCTGAAAATACTGCAAAGTATGTGAATTTCATTTAACTGAAGATCGTTTTCATGAAGACATCTACATCATCTGTGTGTCGAACACAAGCACATTGACAAAAGTTATTAGATAGTAGCATCAAGGTGTGATGGAATTGGTGTGAGTCCTCAGGAAACCATGTATCATCTTTTATTTCATTATGTTTCTTATATGTTAAATTGTATCAATGATTGATATGTGTAATATGAAATAAATATGTTCTGAGTTCTTAGCAGCCCCTAAAACTTATGAAGATTCCTGGTATGTTTTTGTTTTTGGAATTTTTTGAAAAAAAAAAAAATCCAGGCACTCTATATGATGCCAGTAATTTTAATAACAAATTATGCATATTAAATAGGCCTTTACAAAGGGTGAAATCTTTGGACGCCCTGTGCATATGTGACACCTACAAGATTATGATCGACATGAACTTGCAAGTTCATGTCAACATAATCTTGTGGTGAAAGTTATCACAAATTTTTGGCGCATTCAAGTTTTTCCGAATTGGCTGAAACTATTATAGTAGCAAGTAACAAGTAGTTACTACGCTCAGATCATAGTAGTGTAATAGTGGATTTTCACAGAAGTTTCTTGATATTTCCACAAGGTGGCTGCGACTGAATACTGCAATTCTATTGGCTGGGAAAGTTCCCACCCTTCACTGTGATTGGATAAGGAAAAGTGCATCTAAGCAGCAGTATTTTTAGTGCATTTTAATGTATATTTAACATTATAATTCAGTTGGTATCTGTTATTTCCCTGAGAAAGTTGTATTTATTCAATAGGTTAGTTATCATCTATGTCTGAAAAGCAAAATGAGTTACAAGAGGAGAAGAAAGACTTATGTCTTGTTGAATTCAGGACTACTCAGTGAAAAGACTCTATTGGTGTGAGCCTAGTAGGTCCTATGTTGTGCTGTATTTACAGTACATACCAAACGTTTTGCCACAAATAGTCTTTAGCTCACCTACTAAGCACCACATTTTGGGGACATGGGATGGTATCTAACTGATAAACATCTCACCTGGTGTTGCTCGTTTTCCCTACTAATACACCAGAGGGCTCTTCAGAAACTGGTCTTATATGTGCTGCCACCTATGAGCGTAGCAGTCTTTAAGTCAGTACATAGCGGATTTTGGGCCCCTTCCCCTTGGCCTATTATTTTTAAAATTCAGTGGTCCCTGCAGTACATGTTATTTTCTGGATCCACCCCTGATATGCGTAAGGTCATGGGTTCGAATCAGGGGCATTGATACAGGGGGGATGGAGGGGATATATTCTCCCCACATTTTGGGAAGAGGGGCCCGGGGGTTGGGGGGGGGGGAGAAGTTCAATGCAATGTTCTTCACTCCATGCAGGTGGAAAACTGTTGACCGGGAGAAGTACTGTGATGGCTGCATGGAAAGGTTCAAACTTGAATAGGCCTGCCAAGTAAACTTTAATGTGGTTAGAGCTCATTGTTGAGGATTAGAAAAACCCAAAACCTTCATAAAGTTAATATATACTTTATTAGGTAATTACGTATATATATAATTATATATACCACTGAAAATGTGATGATTAATGTTACGATCTTCTCCTAGCTGGTGCGTGAATAAATGGACTGCAACAATACGCATATGTAAACAGCCAAACCAAGACCAAAATGCGGATCCCAGAATTTGAGACAGTCATAGATGGGGAACCTAGATTAGCTGCGAGTGACAAAGACAAAGCTGCAGCTCTATGCAACTTCTTTGCCTCATTTTTCACGGAGGAACCGCAGGACATCGTATCAACTCTAGGCCCAGTATTACAGCTAGACTTCCAACAAGAGGGAACAATCACAGAGATAGAACTGAGAAAGAAGATCCTGAAGCTAAAGCTCGGAAAGTCACCTGGTCGTGACTGCATTACAACTTGGATTATGAAAGAGGCAGTGGATGAAGTAGTTACACCATTCAAGATAATATTCGATAACTCTCTACAAGCCAAGAAGTTACTATCCAAATGGAAAGAAGCCAGGGTTTGCGCAATACATTAGAAGGGATCACGGACCTCATGTGAGAACTATAGACCTGTGAGCCTCATAAGTATTGCATGTAGCATATGTTCATGCATAAACTATTCACCACAAGACAGTATGAATTAATACCAGGCAGATCAACAGTGTTGCAATTATTGAAAATCCTAGACCTGTGGACTGAGGTACTCGAAATGGTGACAGTATAGAAGTGATATACCTAGACTTTAGGAAGGCGTTTGATCTGGTACCACAACGTAGACTTCTTAAGAAAATCAAATACTACGGCATACAAGACCCCGTCAAAAGTTGGCTCCAAGATTTCCTAAAGGATAGAAAGCTCTTCGTAGCAGTCGAGATGAGAAATCAGAATCGGTAGAAGTTACTAGCGGAATACCACAAGGCTCAGTTTTGGGTCCCTTGATGTTTGTTTTATACATAAATGACCTCCCAGATTGCCTAGAAAACACAGTCTACATGTTTGCTGATGACTCCAAATTGTTCCAAATAGCCCGCGATGTCACAAGCTTCGGAGCCATGAATAATGACTTGTAGAAATTGGACAGCTGGTCAGAAAAGTGGTTACTTCAGTTCATCCCAGAAAAATGCAAACAGATGACCACTAGTAGAAGACCAAACTTCACATCCGATCGTAGAGCACTTATGGACTCGATTCAAAATCTACCAATCCAAATTGCTCCAACTAGTTATGAAAAAGGATCTAGGTGTTGTCCTAGATGACAAGATGACATTCAAGGAACATATTGGAGGGATCATCAAGAAGGCAAACAAATTGATGGGACTCATCAGAAGGACTTTTATATACTTGGACAAAGAAGTGTTCGTACCACTATATACATCGCTAGTGACGAGTCATCTTGAGTATGCACAATTAGTATGGAGCCCACACAGAGGCATTAGAAGACTGGAACAGGTACAGAGAAATGCCACTAGACTAGTCAACGGAACACAAGGTATGAACTATCATCAAAGGCTGAAATACCTGAATCTACCAACATTGCTACATAGAAGAACATGTTGGGACATGATCGAACTGTTTAAAATGTTGCACAACATCTACGACTCTGAATGCACACCAAGACTGCACAGGATAGAAGGACAAACAAGAGGACATCCACTTAAACTCTTCAAGATGAGAACCCTGAGATTGGATCTGAGGAGAAATTTTTTCACTATAAGGACAGTTGAGGAGTGGAACAAATTACCAGAAAAAAAGTGGTAATGGCACAGAGTCTAAACGCTTTTAAGAATGCACTAGACAAGTTCTGGGGTCCAAAAATGTACAAATCCGAAGGAATATGGAACTAGGATGCAGGGCAGCATTAGCGGCCTAATTTTATAAATATTAACAGTAAACAATAAATACCGAGGACTAATTCTAGCAGGGCAGCATCAGAGGCTCAGCTAGCTATATAATAAAATATTGTGAGAAACCAAATGTATATATTGCACAAACTATATATACTCGATTCAGTCGTGAACTATACAAAAAAAAAGTATCTGGAACAGAGGAATACCACCTACTTCCAGAACACCAAAAGCTAAAGCTAATACAACACACAAGAGGGCGCTTCCAACATGGCGACCCTGCGACCCTAGTGGATAATCTAAGAACTACGCATGGCAACAATTAGTTCCATGTCTTGATAAGGACATAATAGGCCATACATTGCATTATACCGTCTGAATTCAGTTCAGTCAGCTTATATGGCCAGTTGCAGGCAGACATAATGACGAGATGGAGTCCTCACCATGTGTCGCGTTTACCCCAATGCTGAGAACAAGGCATCACAAATTTATCTCATATGACTGAACATCCATCTGAGATGCCAATATCTCGAAGACTGCCTTGACAAAGAGTCAGATCCGGGACCTTCAGTTGAGCGCCAAACATTACACTCACAGCTACCTCACTCTAGCTAACTGCTAGGTGGCGTGGTAGTCAAATGCTACACTCCAAGAATGGTATTTCAAGTGACCTTCAGGTTTGACATATATTATATATATATGATTCAAATCAAATAAGATATGAAAAGACTCCTGCAAATAAAATAAAACCATGGATTCAAACCCATTTAGGTACTGCCCATGATATTCACAAGCCAGTGTGTCACTCAATGAGATACAGAGAGCTGTTTGCTTTGAAGGGAATCTAAGCCCATTGATTGCAGGTCAGCTAATAATGGCAGAAATGAACTATGACAATAATAATTTGATAATGGTCCTGTTTCCTAAGACACACCTCAAATTCACTGGAGCTAGCCCTTGTCAGAACCAGCTCCAGACTACCCAGCATGGGAGATTATATGTTGGTTTGGTGGTAAAATACACTAGAGGTCGTCTCGAATTCAACCAGCTAATTGTGCTACCTGCTGGTGAATTTATTTTTGCAAGACATTGAGTACTATCCACCACCCACGTACATAACATGCCTCATGGAAATTTTCTTCCTGTGTCTCAGAAATTAAACTCATGAAGGCTGAAATGACAGAGCGAGTGGGAGTCCACATCATGTTGTACATTTACCCCATGGGAGTGCCATATGTGCAGTGTACAAGAAAAATGCAGCATTAATGCTGCGTGTATTAGATCCAGCTCTTATAAGCATCAACAGTTTGGTTTTTTTGGTTAACCGGAGTTGAACTTTCTTTGTGGACAGTAGTCACAGTACTATATATATAATTTTATTGACATGATATTATCATAATTGATACATTTGTCAGCATACAAATAACATACAATAATACAGTACTTTTACAGTAATAAGAAAATAATACTAAAAGTGTTAAGCTAACAGTCTATATTAAATGTTGTGACTATGTATTTTACAGCAAGTTGGTCCCAGTTGTGACTGGTAAAAATACTAATAATACAAACAAAAAATAAAAAACAGACAAATATATACTGCTTGTCCCAGTGGTTTAGCCAATCTGGCTATCCATGTATGGTTCTAAATAATAGTATGCGAAGCCCAGGGGAAGAAAAAAATAAAATAAAATTTAGAGGGCATGGTTTAGAAATATGCCAAGAGCATTAATTACACCTGCTTCTTTGCTGGACATTATTGCGTGAAACTGTTCAGTTGGATTTAGATTATTGAAGTCAGAAATATATTTACTAAGTTCTTTATTTAGCTCTATTCTTGGCACATTATTGGCAATACATTTTAAAAGGCAGTGAAATTCATCTTCTACTTCGTTGTTGTTACAATTCTCACAGATTCTTTCTTCGAGTCGTACCTTAGGGGTTTCATGTCTACCTTTTTCTATCTTGAGGTTATGCAAACTAATTCTAAACCTAGCTATGTTACTGTAAGTCTTTTTTGGGAGGTTGAGGTTTAAGTAGGTTTCAAAACTATAGTTGGTTTTAAAGATCTTATAAGTACTGTATATATTGAAACCACTGCTCTACATTTTCAAAGTATTCAGAGTATTCGAAGGCTTTGGATACTCTTAATACTTTGTATTAGCAATGTGGATTAGTCTTACCTACACTAGATATATAGCTTGCTGATGACACGACTGGTAAGAGTCGTTAATTTTTAACTTTGTGGGAGTAAAAGGTGACTAAAGGGACCTTTGGAAATTCACAGCACACCGTAGAGGGCAAAGCAATATGCGCTTGAAGATGATTTAGCACCCAGGGGTCTGCAACAAGGATGCCTTGTGGGTCCTGATATATTTAACAGACGAGGTTGTTATGCGCAGTGCCACGTGGGATAGGTTGGGATGTCAAAAGGGACTAAAGATGAAAATAGGCAGGAAGAGGAAAGGACAGGACTGAAAGAGGAGGAGGAGAAGAAGGAGGAGAAGAAGGAGGAGGAGGAGGAGGAGGAGGAGGAGGAGGAGGAGGAGGTGGAATAGGGAGGAACAGAGAAAGTGGAAAATGGGGAAAATATTAAGAAAATAGAAAAGTAAATAAATTGGGATCTGTAGAATGAAAGGGGGAAAAGAAACCAGAGTAGGAGAGAAAAATACATTTCCTGGCAGTGAAGAAAAACAAACGCCTTAGTGCGTCTGCAAGCTATACACCACCCTACAAAAGGATGGGGGCCTAGCTCAGTGGTAGTGTGCTGGGCTTCTAACCACTGGGTTTGGGTTCAATTCCCAGTCGAGCCTTAGTTTTAAAGCTGTTTCATCCATCATCACTGCCATGGTCCCTGCCTGTCCTAATTAGCCCATCAGGTGCAGAAATACATGAAGTAAAGCCCTAATCCACCCCACCCTCCAAAATATAAGATGACTTTGGCATACATGTACACATAGTCAAGGTGGGCAGTGTAAAAAAAATCAAAACTATCGATGGAATAAATAGGTCTTCACTCGGAAATTTAGATCTTCATAGAAAGTGATAACAAAAAGAATATTAGCGATTAATTTATATTGAGAAGTATATATATGATGTGAAAACTGGCATAGACTTAGGTCTACAATACATGCACGTGAATTCCCCACAAAATTTCAAAATCCCACAATCACACTAATCATTTGGCTTATCTTCCAAAAAAAAAAAAAAACCTGAGATTTTGTAGGAGAAAGTATGTTGTCTTCATTATGTTTTTTGAGATATGATGAAATGGAAAAAGAAAATTGTGAGTTACAGCGCAAAATGGTCAGGGTTTGATTTTTGCGTTGCTTCAGTAAAATCACTTTGGTGATAACACACTGATAACAAAATTAAGGAAACACATTTGTGTCCTGCTTTACTCAATAGAGTCTTTTCACTGACCAGCCCTGAATTCAGCAAGACATGTCTTTCCTATCCTCTTATTACTCATTTTGCTTCCCAGACATAGTACATCATAACTAACTGATTCCATAAATATAATTTTCTTAGGGAAAAAGCGGAAATTAATTGAATGATATGATGTCAAATATACATTAAAATGTGCTAAAAATACTTTTGCTAGGATGCAGTTTGCTTCAGCCAATCAGATTCAAGGGCGGGACATTTTTCAGCCAGTAGAGTTGCAGTATTCTGTCTTATTCAACTGGTGGAAATATAGAGAACCTTCCGTGGAAATACACTACTAACAAGACTATATTATATATCACTATTAGTCAGTTTATGGTGAAATTTCTTCTGAGCATGGGGCAGCATAAATAGGAAAGATGTATAAGACACTTTTGTACACATTTTGATTTGTTGTTATGATTTCAATTGTAATTTCATTATGACAAATTGCCAGAATGATGACAACTTTGAGATGCTTGTTTCAGAGAGGCGTTTTTAATTAGGAATTAAGTTCGGATTGATGTGTGTGAGGTTATACTACCAGTCTAGGATCCATAACAAAACGTTTTACTTATATTTACTGTTTTATTCCTGTCCGACCGTAAATAAACTATATATTATCTTAACAAATGTCCACTTGTTCATATTTTGCCATAAATAGCAAGGAGCAGCGCATCATGAACAGAAATGTCAGCAACAATTCAACGCCCAACTTTCTAGCTGATAGAAAACAGTTTTGGAAACCAAATAACCAGAAATTTGCTATTTTCTCCCATTGTAATTTCTGTTGCTTCTTTTTTCCATGACAAATTGCCAGAATGATGATTAGGAGCTCAAAATTATTGGAAAGAAGGGATTGTTACAGAAAAGCGTTTTTATCAGTTAGGAATTATGTTAAGGGTTTCATATTTGCAAGGTTAGAACTGTTGTATCTTTGTAAACATCTTTGCAGTACTAAGGTACATAAAACATTGTTTGAAAAGTACACAGAGTCGTGCAGCAGTTTTGTAAACCATGCTTGCATTGGTACTGTTAGATCTCAAATGAAAAGTTTTAGTCTCTGAACTGAGAGGAGAGCGGAGGTTTGAATACATTAAAACGCCGTTTGACATCACTTGTGAGTCCCAAGCCTCACACCTCTCAATTTAGATTCTGGTAATTTGATTGATTTCCCAATACTATGCAACCCATCAGACAATTTGTTACTTTATTTTTTTTTCTAAAGCTATCTAACATTATGTTGTACTATATCTACAGTGAGTATGCCTGTGAGGTTCATAACGGCTCTAGATAAAATGCCTAATTTGGTCGAAAGGGTGGTCTCAATGGTGAGGTGGTCTCAATGGTGAGGTGGTCCCAATGGTTAGGTGGTCTCAATGGTGAGGTGGTCCCAATGGTTAGGTGGTCTCAATGGTGAGGTGATCCCAATGGTTAGGTGGTCTCAATGGTGAGGTGGTCTCAATGGTGAGGTGGTCCCAATGGTTAGGTGGTCTCAATGGTGAGGTTGTCTCAATAATGAGGTGGTCTCGATGGTGAGCTGATCTTAATGGTGAGGTGGTCTCAATGGTGAGGTTGTCTCAATAATGAGGTGGTCTCGATGGTGAGCTGATCTTAATGGTGAGGTGGTCTCAATGGTGAGGTTGTCTCAATAATGAGGTGGTCTCGATGGTGAGGTGGTCTTGGTGGTGAGGTGGTCTTAATGGTGAGGTGGTCCCAATTGTTAAGTGTTCTTAATGGTGAGGTGGTCTCAATGGTGAGGTTGTCTCGATAATGAGGTCTCGATGGTGAGGTGGTCTTGGTTGTGAGGTGGTCTTAATGGTGAGGGGGTGTCGATGGTGAGGTTGTCCCAATGGTGGGGTGGTCTTAATGGTGAATTTATACTGGACTACCATACAGCTGTCACGTATCACTCAACCATACCCAACAGAAAATTCACCATAATCCAAGTCAATAGATGCAATAAAAACGGATCAATAGTTGACATAAACCAAGTCAATAGGTCTTGTAAGTCCTCACAGAGCAGAAAAACCTACTTGGGCACCTTTATTTGTCACCAAATCTGCTCCAATATACTGTCTACACGTCAGGAGGCCATGCTTAGAATGCATGTGACTAGTGGTTCTCTGGGCACCTTTATATGAGCTCTGTGACTACATGTGATGTTAAAGCAGCTTTGGTTTACTGAGCATCATTTATATAATCACTGATGTATTGTATCCAACTACAGTTAATATATTGGTTTGAGAAAATTTAACATGTTGTAAATGTAGGAAATTTACTCTGCTCTCTTGAGGTGTGTGTGTGGGTTGGGGGGGGGGGGGGGTTTATTTACATTCTATAAATCAATGTGGTTTATAAGAGGGTTTTAGGGCCCAATGATGGTTGAGGTTACTCATCATGACTTAGATATTATCATATTTTGTATTAGAATTGTGGGCTCTTGGAGGGTTCTGACTCATTTTACCCCCTCCCCCTTGGATACGCCCCTGAATGGATTGGTACTGTTTTTATGTCCAGTCCTCCACAGAATATGTGCAGCATCAATGTCCATAGGCCTAATACTTAGGTACAGCCATTATAATCATTGTATAGATAATATTTATTCAACATTTTTCATATAAATGTTCATAGAAGGTTTAGCAATGAACAGGCTTAAAACAAAGATAAATTACATTTTAAAATACACATACAAAGTTGATAAAATCAAGTATCTCCGATTGATGGTGTGCAGTCAAAACGGCCTATTACCAGAACGGCCTCCACCAAAACAGCCCCTTACCTAAACGGCCTCCTGTTTTTTAAAGTTTGTTTTTCAACGTCAAAATCCCACATAAGACTTCTTTTCAATACTAGTAATGTTCTAGAGGTTGCCACCAATAAAAGTATTTGTTGCAGTTTGGTGATGGTGTCTTCGTTACGTTGATAAGTTTGTTATGATTTTTCGCCGGGCCTACAAGAAGGGCAAGCGGTCCGCCGTTACCACTTCACCGAAACGGCCTCCCCAGCCAATATGGAGTGAGTAACTTCTTCATCATTAATCCAGCATAATTTCGTCATTTATATCCCGATTTTCATAATTTAAAGTTCCTAGTAATTGCCGAAAAATCCTCTTTCTATATAGGAGACTGCAGTTTACAATTCTTAAGACGCAGTATTACGTATTTAGCGCGACGCAACAATATCCATATTTTGATAATAAAATATTTAATATATATATATATATATATATAATTTTTATTGACAATCTCAATATCATGAGTTGATACGTGTGTCAAAACAACAAAAACAGAAAACTACAAAACATTCACCACAAATACTACATAGGTAATGACGACAGAATATGTACAGAAAACTAAATAATGGCGAATATAGTACTATTAACAAATCGATGTCCGGTCCCAGTTCTTTCATTTTATAAAGACAATGGAAGAGACCTGCTCTTTTGTATTGATTATTGCAGCCCGAGGAAGATACCTTCGTGTACCACCGTCAGCCTCAACCACAGCAACCATCTGAGAGATGGGTAAAAGGATCGCAAAAGGGGAAACCCAAACTGGTAGAAGATGACAATTATGTATATTTCATGTCTTTAATAAGAATTCTAACTTAACATAAAAGTTGTTATGTTTGTTTAACTCATTGACTGTCCTGTAGAGATTTTAAAAGTTAATTTTTTTTCCCAAGTACACTTATGTACACAAGGAGATCAAGCGTGGGGCAACTTACTGGAGATGCAGTGTACGCTGCAAGAGTATGATCTGCAAGGTTCAGGTGACTGAACGTGACGGTACTTTTACAAAGAAGGCACCCCATATTCATCCAGGAGAACTTGGCGCCCTTCTCAAGGCACAGATAGCTATGCAAGTCAAGGAAAAGGATGAGGTAAAGTTATAGTATTACATGACATGAAATGGATTTTTTTTTAATAACATTACTTTAATAATGGTTGAACGATATTTAACATTAGATTTGCATTTTTTCAGCCTTTTATTTCTGCTGGAGATTTAGTTGACACGTTGATGCAACAATACGCGGATGCAATGGACCTACCCATCCGGACCACCTGGAGCAAAGAGCCAACCGTGTGAGGGAGAAGGGACGACCTAACCACCCTAAAGACCTTGATTTTAAGGTATGTTTGTTTTGTTTGTGCCATACTGATGTTTTCATAGTAATAGTGATTTATTGTCATCTACTTGTATATAAGGTGTTAATAAATATTTCTCATTCCAGCTGATCGAGACACCCCATGTACAAGATTTTGTCCGTCGGGATGTCAGAGTCGCCCATTGTCCAAATTCATGTAAATCTGGTCCTTATATCGCAAGATATATATTGAAAAAAAAAGACAGCACAAAACTTACAAGTGATTCCAAGGCAAGATTTATCAGGCATGGGCGTGCTATATAGATAGTGAAATAAGTTTAAAACGGATGGTGCGTATCCTGGCAGCGCTACACAGAGACCGTGAATTTTAGATAATGTCAATGTTTTTTTTTTATCTTCTTATATATGTATTTATTTTTTCGTATATATTGATTTACGAAAAAAAACCATATAACCTTTGAAATTGTCAGCTAATTCAATGCACAATACCTACTAATAATACTAGATATTACAAACATATATAGGGGGCCGTTTTGGTAAGGGGCCGTTTATGCTAGGGGCCGTTTAGGCTAGAGGCCTTTCTGGTAATAGGCCGTTTTGACTGTAGAGCTTGATTGACTACCACCACTTATTTTGACTAGATTATCTCTCAACTCATCTAAAATCGCAAGTATCACCTTGTCAGACTCAGACATTTCTTGGAAATAAGCACCTTTCAGTCTATTAATTCTTTCAGTTTGCACTTTAACACTTTAATTACTGTGGTAGTCACGTTTTCAGCATTCCAGCACATTCCCGGTATTTATCCTGTACTTTGTTGCATTTGTACTGTCATTACTTTTACACTTCTTGTGATTAAGCCATTTGCTCAGCATTTCCTCTTTTGTGACAATCCCAAGCCATTTGCAACGACCTCTCTCCCCTGCAGAATTTGACAAGCTGCCATCTTGCTTCCGGTGGTGTGTCAGCAAAACGCACCTCTTGGATTTCCTAAAAATTGTGGGTTATTTCCTGAACAAATGTCCTTAATGCACTCATTTCCAATCAGTACAGCAGTGACTGTAAATAATTAAGAATAATTAAATACAAACACTGAGAAACTGAATTAATGTTAAAAAATTTGAAGCGTTTGAGAAAACGAATAAAGTAATTTACAAAAAAAATATAATAGGATTAAAAATTTATATTCAAACTTCACACGAATACCATCGCTACTGGTTAAATATTTCGTGTGGTCGTAATAGTGGGGTGGTCTTAATTCTGAGGTAAATCATAGTAGTGAGGATGATATTTCTGTAGTCCCAATGGTGTGGTGATCATAATATCGTAATCCATCGTCTGTGGGACTGCGACAAGGACATCATTCCAGACCAAGGATTTCAGGGAGAAATAAATAGCACCAAAAAAAAAAAAAGGTTTCATCTTAAAATGTATTTAATCAAAATTAATAAATGATCAGTTTATGATACATAAAAACCAGGCAACTTCGACCACTCCTTACCAAGTCCACTGCATGCACTTGTGAGACCAAATTAACTGGATCCTGAAACTGAATAAAATGTGAAAAGTTTTCTGTGTTGAAGTGAATCACTTCAATAAGGCCAAGTTAGACAACTTAACTGAATTCCACTGGTGGTCGTTATGACAAAATGTGCAATATCAACAGACATTTGTGCGAGGCAATGATATTTGAAAAATGGCTGAGCTTGTCAAAGGTGTCTCATGTAGCATCTTTTCTTCAAAGTTCCTACATGGACACTTGAGACGGTCTTTCTTTGTACATGATGCATGCGAGTTCCCCCAGGTCATGCTCTAAGGTTGCATGCCATGTCAAATACCATGAACGGGCAACTAATAACCAGGGTGTGTGGGTGGAATAGCATTCCAGGCATCCTGAGTGACACTAAGCACCATTCCACTGAGCTTTTACGTCTCTGAAGTTGTGTTGCCAAAGGCGATACTAAGAACAGGTAGGAACTAAAAACTTTGTGGTGTAAGTATTTAGCTAACAGGTGATGGTTAATCAGACACATGAAAATATGACACATCAAACAGGTACATGATATTTTCAGACAACTTTTCAATATTGAGGTGAGGTATGGGAAAATGAGTTTCACTACAGTGTTGGAAAAAGTTAATGGTGCGTTGTTCTTTATATGTTAAGTGAGGTGGTCTTAAAGTTGGATTGTGTTGTACTAATTTATTAATTAGCAATATGGTCTTGCTATTAGTTATGAGGGTCTACTGTATATCCCTTCCCTTCCTTGTAAATTGATGTTTATCTCAAAGACATCTGACTCAGTCTTGATTTACTGTCTTATTAATAGCCTAGCTCAGAGGTAGCGCTCTGGGCTTCCACCACTGGGTCTCAGGTTCGTTTCCCGGTCGAGCCTAAGTTGGATGGCTGTTTCATCCTTCATCTCATTGCCATGGTCCCTCCCTGTCCTAATTAGCCCAACTGGTGCAGAAATACAGGACGTAAAGCCCTATCCACCCACCCACCTGTATTTTTAAAACGTTTGACTGATTTAAAGGCACGAACAAATCTCGTATGGTCCATAAATACCTGCCTTACAGTAATCCAGAGCCATAAAACAGGTTTAAAACTTCCCCCGGGGATCAAGTCGCCAGAGAATTCAGGCAGATTGTGATGAATTGCAGCGATCATGAAATCACAACATTGAATGAAAAGCTTTCGGGGGGAGTCAAATGTTATGGGGTGACAAATGACAGGTTACGGCAGCAGGGATATATTTAGATCATAGTGTGGGCTTTGAAAACAGGTCTCCAGAGGGAATCGAAGTAAATATCTCAATGCTACTGACCAGCTGCCATAGGGAGACATAATGTGAGGTGATAGGTCTTGGAGTCAACACTATGTTACGCATTTACCCCATGGTAGGGTCTTTTACTTGCCTCAGCATAGACACTGAGTACACGTCACCTCCATTCTTACATCTCCTGCAATCAACACCCAGCTGAGATTTAGCTCATTAAGAAAGCCGAACCCGGGACCTTCTCTATGTCTATGTCTCAGTAGTACTGGGTCTGAAGCTTAGTTAGCTTATATGACCAGCTGCCAGAGGCAGACGTAATGATGAGATTCTAAGGCTTGGAGTCCACACCGTGTTACACATTTACCCCATGGATGGAGTCTTTTACTTGCCTCAGCCTAGACATTGAGTACAAGGTACCGCCAATTTAACATCTCATGTGATTAACATCCAGCTGAGATTTATCTCATAAAGAGTTCCCGAACTCAGGACCTTCAGCAGAGCTTGCCAGTGTGGAATTGGTGGATGCTTTGACCATTAGGCCACCCAGCTACTTACGCAGTAGACCCCCTGCATTAGGAGTTTGTAGTAAATCCAATAGAACTTCTCCATTGAAATACTTGGTGTGGTCCAACAAACTTTGGCATGCTTGTAAATAACTGCAATATTTCGGTCTACCATTAGTGCAAACTTTGTGAGCCTTCATGAACTTACCTTAGAGGGCTGCACTTCCAATATCCATCTATCCATCTATCCATCTATCCCTCTATCTATCTATCTATCTATCTGTCTATCTCTCTCTCTATCTCTATCTCTCTCTATCTCTCTCTCTCTCTCTCTATCTATATATCTATCTCTCTCTCTATCTATATATCTATCTCTCTATCTATCTATCTCTCTCTCTCTCTCTCTCTCTATCCATCTATCTATCTATATATCTATCTATCTATCTGTCTATCTATCTGCTAGCTCTCTCTCTCTATCAGATTATACGAATAAAATGTTGTTATACCTATATATGTACAATCTCTGGTGGTGTGACCAGTATATTAGGATGTGTAGCATGTACTTCATTTGTGTAAATCATCTGCAGAGCCGCAACCTATCATTTGTAAGGGAATAGATTCAGATTCAGATTATAATTTTTTTTACCTACTAACTAAACAGTTACAGAGATATGGATTGCCCTCTAAGCAAGTTGACTTCCGCTATCAAGGGCAACTCCAAATAAACTTTACATAAAAGTATTATTTTACATAATAGTATAAAGGTAAAATATTATCAAATAACATAACATGTGTCAATAATTTTAGAATTAAAATAGAAGTAGAAGGGGTTGAGGATGATGCTGAACTGTGACAAACGTAACAATTGTGAAATCTCAAGTTATTATCTCAATGATCTCAATTATGAGGTGACTGTATTGATAATTTATTTAGTATCTTCAGTAGTTAAGTTCAGTCTCACTATATGAACTATATTCATTGCTGCAAGATCTCAATGTCTCAATGCAACAGGGGTCTGGAGTTTAGTCAGCTTTAAAATGACCAGCTGTCTAAAGGCAGACATAATGATGAGATGCTAAGACTTAGTACTGCTCATATAAAAGTAAAGTGATTAATGAAATGAGAAAGTGAAATTATTCACTATTTTCAAAATACTATTTAGCAATGTACTAATTTTACTGGTGCACTGTATAATTGTACCTTATTGGATATTCAAAAAACCTATTGGCGGCGTAGCAGATTTCCTATAAGTTGCTATATGTGGGAGGGGCCATCTATATTTGACTTTGTGCTAAGTGAAGGTGATACTGGTTTGTAAATTATGCATGATTTCCTTCAGGGATATTTTCTCTTAAATGACAGGGCAAATTGTTTATTTATATACTTACTAAAAAAGCTGTTTTGCAAATAGGTCCTGGGAGTACTTTGATACAAAAATAAACATAAATTAAAACACGTAATATACAATATAAATAAAAATAAGCTAAATTAAAAGAATACATCATATTTGAATAAAAGAGGAACCATTTATAAATTTCTTTAAATTGACTTTAAACAGAAATAGATCACAGATATTTTGTAGCGCCCTTGGTAACCGATTCCAGTACCTGCCTGCCATATACATAAATGTTTTAGACTGGTAAGAATTATCAATAATGGTGATAAAAACATTCATTTCATTATTATTTCTGAGTGACAGAGAAACCATTTCACATTCCATTACAACATCATTGCATATAACATAAGTAACAAGAATATTCTTTAAAAAAAAAAAGAATAGATACCTGGTGTTATGTGTAGAATGCCAGCAGCACTAGGCCTGCAACGTAAACACTTTAATACAGTAACTACTGTATATAGTGGCGTAGGACACTCACTTTCAGTGCCCAAAAAGGGGCGTGGCCAAAGGGGGCGTGGCTAATTAGTATTCATAATTAGTATTCATGAGCTAATTAGTATTCATGAGCTAATTAGTATTCATGAGCTAATTAATATTCATAATTACATAACATCATTATAATTAACTTGTTACATAACTCGTTAATGATTGAAAACATTTTCTTTTGTGATAATTAAAATTGTTGCATAACATCGTTAGTGATCATAATTATTTTCTCTAGTGCTAACTAAAATTGTTACATAACATCATTAGTGACATAATTATTCTCACTATGAATTTGTTAGTGACAAAGGGGTGTGGCTAATTAATATTCATGATATATTAATATTCATCACTAATTAGTATTCATGAGCTAATTAGTATTCATGAGCTAATTAGTATTCATGAGCTAATTAATATTCATAATTACATAACATAGTTAGTGATCATAATTATTTTCTTTAGTGATAATTTAAATTGTTGCATAACATAGTTAGTGATCATAATATTTTCTTTGGTGATAATTTAAATTGTTGCATAACATAATTATTTTCTTTAATGCTAACATCATTAGTGACCATAATTATTTTCACTATAAATTTGTTAGTGACAAATGAGGGGGTGGCTAATTAATATTCAGGAGATATTAATATTCATGAGCTAATTATATTCATTACATATCATTGTTAACTATTTATTTTTTTGGCAATACCAGTGCAAACCAGATTCACTGGATGACTCATAATTACACAAAGGATGTAGTTTCGCATCAGTGCACGCCCTCAAGTCACAAACACCATTGTCATAAAAAGAACAAAAATTTAATTTTATAGTCTGCATTTTTGGATGACTCATAATTACACAAAGGATGTAGTTCCGCATCAGCGCATGCCCTCAAGTCACAAACACATTGTCATAAAAAGAACAAAAAATTTAATTTTACAAAAGTATAAAAATGCCAGAGGGGGTATATATTGAGTTATTTATTTCTATTGAAGTAGAGAGGGTTACGCTTCAATACACACACACATGAAAGACCATGACAGGTTTATGATCACATCATATGTCACTGTCTCCAGGCCAGGAGGAAATATCTTTTATATAGATCTAAAAATACTGTTATTACATAATAACTAGTATATAAGGAAGTCACAATCTTCAGCTATCATACAGTCATCATGGCTAAGAGGAGCTTGTCACCCCCTCCACCCCTAGCAAAGATTCCAAGACTTTTACCCTACCAGATCACCCAAACTCAACACAGAGTTGCTAGGAGATTCGGGTATGAAGAAAGAAACTTCAGAGCTACATTTAACCAAGCTTATGTTGGTCACAGATTACTTGACATACATCAAGAACTTGAGGATATGTTTCAAGAGGTTATTGACAGAGCAGCTCAACACAACGACCCTGAAGACAGAGCCAGGGTAATTATTCAGCATAATGATCTCAAGCAAGACATTGTCATTCACATGAGACCTCAAAACCTCATCACAGCAAAGACTATCATGGACAGATTGGAAAAAGTCCTGCAATCAGACCAGAACATGAGCGTAGACAGCTCATTTCAGGTAGAAGTAGGGACTCTTCATCATGACAGAGGGGGTGGTAGATCTTACATAACAATACCCCTTCTACCCAACGACACTACACAGTTTGCCAGAGCCATAGTTGTTGCAGCAGCCAGAGTTAAAAACGACCCTCAAGCAAGAGAGATCAGTAGAACTAGCAGGTCTCACAGAGGAGGCCCTAAATCACCGAGAGGTCGGGCATTATCAATGTTAAGGAAGCTTCATCTACCACCAGATCACAAAGTCACGATTGAAGATCTTCCAAGATTTGAGGAGCATCTCGATTTACAGATCATCCTCATAGACCAAGGCAACAATATTTTATATGGAGGAGTACCCAAGGAGACCACAATTTACCTCTATCAGAATGATCAAGGTACCCACTCAGTCACCAACATCCAAGGTTTATTAAAATCATATAAAATATGCAAAAAATGTTTCTCTTTATACAAAGATACCCACATATGCTCAACTACTACTCAGCTGTCTATCCAGACCAAGAAAGCAAATCGGCCGTTGACCATCACTAACACCGACATCAAAGACAAGAACAATTCCATCATCAGGAAAAAATGTATGGTATACATCCCTGAAATACCCGACGACTACACTTGCGCTACACGAGCAATAACTGTCTGCATAGCCAGACTGAGACAGGACGCCACCTACATACATCTCCGTCGAGCCTCAACAGCACACAGAAAAGGTCCAAATTCCCAGTTGGGGAGAGCACTTCGACTTCTTAAAGAAGTAAACCTCCCCTCAGATAGGCAACTTGAAATAAGAGAATTCTGCAAGATCGAAGACCATCTCAACATACAGATCATCGTCATAGACAAAGATACATGTCACGAGATAATCTATGCAGGTTCCAAGTCTAGAGAGGACAAGATATTTCTTTACAAAGACGGAGAACATTTCCACAGCATAACTTCACTATCAGGCCTCTTCTCAAATAAAGAGATCTGTACAGAATGTCTCAAATATCACAACAAAAATACAATACACTTCTGTAAAAATAAATGTATGGTCTGTCTGAGAAAAGATTGTGCATGGGAGCAAGCCGTCAAATGTCCAGACTGCAATAGAACATGTCGCAGTTCAGACTGTTTTTCAAACCATCGGCAGACAGAGATTTACAAGTCTGGATCTCTCAGAGGAGAAGAAAAACCGTCCAAATGTCAACGATACTACTTTTGCACAGGATGTAATAAACTGCTTGATACACTGAAAAGATCCAAAGAGGACCATGTCTGCGGAGATTGGCAATGTCGGCTCTGTCAAGGCTACTTTACAGGAGAACATCTTTGTTACATGAGAGCAGCTTCGCCAAAAGTCGGTACAGGAAAATTCATTTACTTCGATTTCGAATCTACACAGGACGAAATATTCCAATGTCAGAAAGGTTACCATCAACGGTCAAAGAAGAACGACTGTACTACATGTACAGACGGCTACATCTGTTCACCATGTAGAAGATGCAGAAACTGCGACAAATGGTACTGCGGTCTTCAACAACACATACCCAACTTCGTCGTAGCTCAATCTATCTGCGATGAATGCGACGACGATCAGACACACTGCCCTCAATGCGGTATCAGATGTCTCTCCCATGACAATAAACAAGCATGTCAAGATTGTTACCGGAAGGAAGTAATTTTTAAAGGAGACAACACTGTTCAAGATTTCGGCAAATGGTTAATCAATGACAAACACAAGGGCTACACATGCATTGCTCACAACGGGAAAGGATACGACTTCCTCTTCCTGCAAGGTTACCTACTTCAGAATGGGATTCAGCCTTCTCTCACTAAAGTCGGGACAAAAATAATGTACATGCATGTACCCCAAACCAACATCAGATTCATAGATTCGCTCAACTTCCTACCAATGGCTCTCAAAAAACTACCCAAGACACTAGGACTCTCATCATCATTAAAGAAGGGCGATTTTCCTCACATGTTCAATACAAGACAACACTTTCATCAGAGATATTTCCCGCATTACCCTCCTGTAGAGCTCTATGGTAAAGACATTGATCTACAATGGTACAAAAGTATACAAGGACCTTATGACATGCACAAAGACATGGAAGAGTACTGTAGGACTGATGTCAAGATTCTTAGGGAAGCATGCATGAAATTCCGTCAACTCATCAAGGACATAACTAGCATAGAAACTGAGACAGGAGCCATGGAGGTCGATCCATTCTCTCAGGTCACCATAGCCTCCACATGCATGCAGATATTCAGACAAAACTTTCTCAAGGAACGTTACCAGGTAACCCTTGAAAACAATACCACCGTCGAAGTCACAAGGGTAGGAGGACAATATTACAGCAAGGATCAGCCATATCCAGACGACAAGATTAAAGAGAAAACCTTCCTAAACTCAGACATTGCTCACATTCCACCTCAAGGTTACGTAGCCCGGTACGGTCATAGTTACAAGGCTATTCAATGGCTTGAATATCTAAGTTATAGCAACAAGATATTCATACAGCATGCTCGCAATATAGGCGAGCTTTCAGTAGGTCAATACAGAGTAGACGGAGCGGACGGTAACGGGGTACTCTACGAGTTTTATGGCTGTAGATGGCATGGATGCCCATCCTGCTTCCCCGATAGATCTATCAAAGACAATTACAATAATCAGACAATGGAAGAGATCTACCAGAAGACCTTGCAACGAGAGACCTTTCTAAAGACCAAAAACTCGACAGTCATCACTGTATGGGAATGTCAGTTTGACATGCAAGTCAAAGACACTCGGGAGATGAAGGATTTCATCTCATCGCTCGATATCCCCCCAAGACTCAACATCCGAGACTCGTTCTTCGGAGGACGGACATCATCAGTACGTCTCCATTACCAGGCAGAAAAGGGGGAGAAGATCCATTACTACGATTACACAAGTCTCTATCCCTCGGTAAACAAATATAACGCTCTCCCAGTAGGCCACCCTCGCATTTTAACCAAGGATTTTGACTACACAATGGAGTCCTACTTTGGCATAGCCAAAATTAAAATATTACCTCCAAGAGGCCTCTATCACCCCGTTCTACCATACCGATCAGGAGGACGACTCAAATTCCCCCTATGCAGAACATGCGCTGACGGACACAGCCAGTTACCATGTCAATGCAGCATTGAACAGAGATCCCTTATTGGAACCTACTGCACTCCTGAAATCCTGAAGGCAGTAGAGAAAGGCTACACCGTCATCAAGATTTATGAGGTTTATCACTGGGAAAAATCTTCAGACACCTTGTTCAGGGAGTATGTTGATACATTCCTCAGAATTAGGCAAGAGTCTTCAGGATACCCTGGATGGGTCAAAGATCTAGAAGATCGCAAGACCTACATCCAAAACTACCAAGAAGCAGAGGGGATTATGCTGAGGCAGGAAAACATCTGCCATAACCAAGGTCTAAGAACTGTAGCCAAGCTGGCACTCAACAGTTTTTGGGGGAAATTTGGAGAGAAGCCGAACCAGTCCAAAAGTCGGTACATCTTTGACCCCTCCAAATTCAAACAACTAGCCAATGACACATCGACCGAAATCTTGATGATCTACATGGTCAACGAAGACTGCCTGCTGGTAGAAACAAGAAGTAGAGAAACTTTTGAACCTGACAATATCAAGACTAATGATGTCGTCGCGTCATTTACAACATGTTGGGCAAGGCTAAAACTCTACAGTCTCATAGAACAGCTGGAACGAAGGGTTCTCTACATGGACACAGACTCTGTCATCTTCACATCCCTTGAAGGTCAAGATATGCCCCCCTTAGGAGATTTTCTGGGTCAGCTGACCGACGAGTTACCGTCAGGGGCATACATAACAGCATTCATTTCTTCAGGACCGAAGTCCTACAGTTACAGACTTAACGACAACACTGAAATAGTCAAATTCAAGGGTATTGTCATGAACCCTGTCAACCGTCAGCTCGTCACTTTTGACAACATCCAACAGGTCGTAACCAGGGGGCAGGTCATCAGACTACCTACCTACAATATGTTTGTTAGAGATAAAGTACATGGTAGAGTCTTTAACAAGGCAGCTTACAAGACTGTAAGATTAGTATATACCAAAAGGGTATTACTAGACAGTTACGACACTCTACCATATGGTTATTAGCTGGTTAATATGTACATATGTAAATATACTGAAAGGTGTATATATATCATGTAAATATATATATATATATATATATATATAAAGCTAGTCGTTTGTGCATATGTATATACTAGGCAAAGCTTAATTGTGGAATTTTTACCACCTATGTGATGATTTAACTATTTCTACATGATAATTATGTCTGTGAAATTTTCCACATACGCTATAAATAAAGATGTGAAACAAAATCGTGATCAGTTTGTCATGGAGACTCAGTCGTTAAACAACGAGAATTGGCAGGTCTTGGGGATTAAAATCCCTAAGAGCGAGGTCGTATTTTTTAGCCAAATTATCATACTCTATGTAGTAATAATAGCATGTATCGTCAATCTATCAATCAGTCACCCCCTGAGCGAGCTCTGGGTAGGACTTTTAAGCAGTAGTATAGGATTTCTTCTCCCCAACCCTACTATAAAAGACAGAAGAGTACTACTCAATAATGGATAATTATTTAAAATCGATTTACTACAACCCTAGTAAACCCGGTAGTTACTCAGGAATAATCAAACTCTGGCAGAGTATAAAAACCGACGGTAACCCCCTCAAGCTCAAGTTCAAAGATGTAAAGAACTGGTTATCAGGACAGTACACCTATCTGGTACACAAACATCCTACACTAAAGTTTAAACGCGAATCTATCATAGTAGGAGAAATGAATGAGATTATGGATACTGACTTAATGGATGTTCAGAAATTTAGCAAGAGTAATGATAGAGTAAAATACCTGGCAATATTCATCGATTTATTTTCAAGATATCTAAGAATTGAGCCCATGAAAAGTAAAACAGGGGAAGAGATGGTTAAAGTCATGAAAAAAATTTTCAAGGACAGCTTCAAAGTAAAAGAGTTAAGAAGCGACCAGGGGAAAGAATACACAGCTAAAATTGTCCAGGATTACTTGAAGACTAAAAACATAAACCATGTACTAGCTTATAACGTTTACCATGCAAACTATGCCGAGCGAGTAATCAAAACCATCAAATCACGCATATATAAGTTTTTTACAAAACATCAAGATCATAGATATATCGATCATCTTCACGAGATTGTCTCTAGTTATAACAACACTAAACACTCTTCAATAGGAATGGCGCCTTCACAAGTTACAATAGAGAATCAACAAGAGCTTTACGAAAAGTTATATCTACCCCTTGAGCTTAAAAGAGAAAAAACACCTATTGTATATAAATTTAACATAAAGGATAAAGTAAGATTATCTTTAGCCCGGTTACAGTTCGAAAGGGGGTTTCACAGGAAATGGACAGAGGAAATTTTCATAATTGACAAAAGAACAGCATCTCACCCTCCTCGTTATAGAGTAACCGATTTAAACAAGGAAGGGGTCGATGGTAGCTTCTATGAGCCTGAGATGCAGGGGGTATTGGTAACTGATGACGACCTATATAAGATCGAGAAAGTTCTCAGATACCGCATTAGGCAAGGAAAGAGAGAGTCACTAGTTCGTTGGTTAGGTTACAGCAAGAAATTTGACTCTTGGATTAAGACGTCCGAAATAAGAAAATATGAATGACTTCTACGTTATACTTAACAGTTATCATAGATCAGAAAATCTTGAAAATACTTCTGTTAATTTCAAAGTAAGGTTAAACAGAGCCTTAAGACTGGGAGAAGGATGGAAAGTTGCTCTCTGTCAATACAGGTCCACAGTTCCCCCCCATGTATACATATGTAGTAACATTTGCGACTCTACAATTGTCGGTCAAAAGCAGTTAAATGTACTGAGATACATAGCCAATCAAGAAATGAATCTGACACCTTACTATGTACCAGTCACACAAAACTATAGATAGTATTCACATATACATGTTAAACGCTACTACAGAACAAAAGCTTGAGCTAGGCGATGGTACTACACATATCACTCTACACTTTGTATATAAACCCTCACAACGGCCTTGCTAGTCATTCCCTCAAAGACCGCCGTAATGGAAGCATATTTTTCTACTCAGGAAAACAGACCTACTCCCTTTGTAACTGATGGCCTCAGACGTTATTCAGGAGCAGACAATCCTCAATATATTATAGAAACCCCTAAGACGCATAAAGGGACCCCCCCGGTCAAGGTCGAGTTAATATCAGATATTAAAAAAACTTTAGATCAGACCAAAGAGGAAATGGCAACCGTTAAACGTAAGAGGAAGGCGGCGCCAAAACCTCCTGCTAAGAGAAGAAAGACTAACTCAAATAAAGCTAAACCAAAACCCCGAAAGCAATCATACGGAAAGAAGAAGCCAAAGAGTCAACACCGTAAGAAGAAATAATGGATGTTAAAACAACTAGTCTCCCTCAACTGGACCTTTTCTCTCCTCCAGCACTTCAGCAAAATGTTGAAAGACAGTATTATATGGATTACAGACCGGTCAACCAACTGACTGATGACGGTCCTATACTATTCGACATCAACGAGCAAAAACACTTTTTGGATCTCTACAATAGCCAGCTATATGTTAAACTGAAAATTGTTAAACAGGACAATACATCTATGGCGGCGAATAAGAAAGTAGTAGCTATAAACAACTGCTTACACTCTCTATTTGAGAAAATCTCCGTTTCGCTGGAGGGGAAAGAAATTAGCTCGTCTAGCAACTATCCTTATAAAGCCATGTTTAGCACTTTGCTGACCTATGGCAGAGATGCTAAAAATTCTCAACTAAGAGCCCAGGGATATGTAAAGGATGATTCCGAGCAGATTGATTTGATTGATCTAAATAAGGGGGCTCAGATAAGGAAGGATTTCTTTCAAAAATCCAACATTGTAGAATTTCAAGGGCCTCTGTATGAGGATATTTTTATGCAAAAAAGATATCTACTAAACAATACACGCTTAACAATAAAGTTGGATAGAACCTCTAATGAATTTGCTCTCATTAACCACGAACCTACAGGTTCATATAAAATTCGTTTGGAAGAAGTAATGTTCAAAGCTCATATGATTCAGCTTGATCCTCGTACACAGTTTGCTATTGGTAGGTCATTAGAAACTAGACCAGCGCTTTACTGTTACACTCAGCGAGAAATTAGAGTAGAAAATATAAACACAGGCTTTACTTCAGGAACCCTGGATAATATTTTCCCCAACAGGCTACCCTCCAGAATTCTTGTCACCCTCATTCCTGCTAAGGCCTACAATGGGGATTTAAAACTAAATCCCTTCAATTTCAAACCCTTTGACCTGCAAAGAATAACACTTTCTGTAAATAATGATACTATCAACACTTTCACACCTACTTTTGATCATGCTCAAGGAAACGGGGTCTCTAACAGTTATCTCAGTCTCTATGAGACATTTAGAGAGCTGGGGAATGATTTCGGTAATGACATTACATTGTACGACTTTGCACACAGCTACTGCATGTACGCCTTTAATATAAAACCTGCTTACGGCACATCTTATGCACCTGACCACGGTCATGTACGACTGTCTCTGAGTTTCAAGAAAGCACTGGCTGAGCCTGTAGTATTAATGATTCATGCAGAAACACCAGCCATTATGGAGATAACAAACACCCGCAATGTTACAGTTAAATAGCCACTATTTAATCATACCGATATCATTTACCATGGAGAGGCCAGACACTGTAGACCAGGCTTTTGTAGCATCCAATAATACCCCAGATTCTTGGAAAATCATGTCTGAAGACAAGATTCTTATGCTTTTAAATACACCATGCAATATAATAATATCATCGCCGAGTCAAGGAGGGAAATCAACATTTGTTTATCGTTTATTGAAACATGACATGTTTCGAGAACCCCCTGAAAAAATTCTATACTGCTACAACAGCGTCTGGCAGTCAATGTTTAGTACCCTAGAGTCAGAAATGGATAATATATCATTTCACTATGGCATACCAACCAAAGATGATCTGGAAGCCTTCCAGACTATGAGCACTGGACACTCTGTCATTGTATTTGACGATCTAATGATTGATGCCATGAATACAGATACTATTTTAAAACTGTTCACAATAGGCACACACCATAATAACTGCTCAGTCATCCTACTGACCCATAATCTGTTTTTAAAGTCCAAACATTCAAGAACTTTAAATCTAAATACCCATGTATTTGTAATAATGGCTAACAATCGAGACAAGGGGCAGATTACAGCTCTGGGTCGCCAGCTGGGTTATCGACAGCTGCTTCAGGCTTACCTAACAGCTACAACGAGCCCCTACTCATACTTTGTTATCGATCTGCATATGAAAACTGACAAGAATTTAAGATTACGGTCAGATATTTTCCCTGACGAAGGCCCTACAGCTGTTTATAAGGCAGAGTAACATTGGAAAAGCTCATTTGTCATTATGACAGCTCTAAAAAAGAACATGGCCTTTATCAAGCTATTATCTATAGCTGAGAATAAGCAGAAGGATGCCTTACTGAATACAATGAGTAAGAGCCAGATCGAATTACTTAGACAGTTAGCAAGAAATATTGTTGAAGGCGATTTAATTGTCAGCAAGCAGTTCGATAAAGAGCTAGGTAGATATAAAAACAAGCTCATTAAGTTGGCAGATAGCAAAGAGAAAGGACGAAAATTACTCTGTCTAAAACTGAGAACCGCCTGGTCTAGGATTATTAAAGCTGTTTTACCTCAACTAGAGCTCTTGGAATAATGAAACACTTTATAATACCTGAGTCAGCATATCACCGACTTAAGAATAAGCAGAAAAAAGACCAGCAGTCTGGACAGGCTGAACAGACCGATGAAATATTTGAACAGACTGAGGAACCAGATGATACCTTCATCATTGATGCATTCCCCAGAACTTCAAAAGAAAGGGCATTGAGACTTGTCACTTATATCAGAAGACATGATCCTGAAATAACATGGTCATCAAATGGTCTAGTCACTATTGATGGTAAATTGATTACAGGCTCAAACATTATTGATCTGCTTAGATCAGCCATTCATGGAACAATAAGAAAGCCTGAGGGCTGGTCAGATTTCTTAGAAGCACTGAAGCGTATCAACACCCCCTTGTCACTCATAACCTTGACACCCCCCGGGGTACCAATTAAGCGCCCCCGGTGGTTAACCCATTAACTGTATTCATAACTGAATCTAGCACCTGTTATGTAACATCTCTATAAATAACTACCAATCAGTAGTCGCTTTAACCTACCAGTCATGTATATAAGAAGATCAGAAACATGCTATGACTATCCTGAACTGAAGATCATGGCTAAGACAACTACCACACTCTTCAAACATAATTTCGGTCATGCTAACCAGGCATCTTTGACTGAATATCAGGGGGAAAGAAGGCTAAACCTCAGAGTACTGGATGGTTCATATCCAGCTCGAAAATACCTGAGTCTGTCAGCTAGAGATGTCAAGCACTTACAGCAACTGATACCCCAAGTTACACAAATCTTGACAGACGGTCAAGAGAATTTTTTTGAAATCAATGAACATATAAGACTATCAGTTACCAGAGGATGCGTTGACATTCGTCTAAGATGGACTCCTCCTAACCAAAGCGAAAAAGTTTTCACCAGGAGGGGTATCTTCATGAAACAGTATGAATTTGATCAACTTGCTGATCTGCTGAATGAATACAGTATATATTTTCTTTAATGTATGTCTACAAATAAACATTTCAACCTGAAAATTTGCCTTTGTTATGTCTCAAAATGTGTCTTTCTTAATTCATGCGGAAAATGAGTAATACTATCAGCCAATCATCAGGCTTTAGACTGTTCAGTACCTATATATATATAGTAAATGATAGAATCAGACAAGTATTCAGCATTATGAGGAGTACAACCATCTTCAAACATAATTTTGGGGTAGCTCAGAGAGTATCTTTCACTGAGTATCAAGGTCAAAGAAAATTAACTCTCAGAAGAAAATACCCCACTCGAAAATACATATGCCTGTCGGTTGAAGAAGTCAATCGTCTACTACAACTGGCGCATCAAGTTTCACTAGCTCTGCTGGATTTTGAGCAGAAAATTTTTTACCTCACCGAAGGTATAAGCCTAGCTGTAAATAGAGGGAAGGTTGATATTCGCCTGAGAAGATTATCTTGTAAGCAGAATGACGGAGTTTTCGTCAAGAGAGGAATTCATATGAAGCATTATCAATTTGAATGGCTTATCTTTCTACTGTCTAAACATGTCATATATTTCATTTAATTTATGTACACGGTTACAAATAAACATTTCATTTCAAGAATTACCCCATGCGTGTCTTCTACGTATTCATCACAGTCAGAGTTCTAGTGTGTAATATCTTTTGAGGAACCTGTAAAGATAGTTATGAAAAACATGCCCTAAAATCGACGCCATATCTAATTACCTTCAAATATGTCATATTCAAAATTCTTCCACGTGTGTATGTGTATGCGTAATCACGCTTGTAGAGCCTGTAAAGATAGTTATAAATACAGAGACTCATAATATAGTGACATCTATGTTCCTCATTTTCATTTAAAAATCATGTAAATAAAGACAGTTTAAAATCTCGCGTCTATAGCGGAAAACTGCAAAATGTCTCTATCATCATGGTCAAATTTGTCATCGCGTGTTGAAACCGGAAGTGGGTGGTCGGCGAATTGATAAACAAAGTATAGTTTCGTAAGACAAGGGATTTTCATAATTTGAAGGTCCGCTTAATTCATCTTAATATAAATTATAATTTATAACTTGATCAAACCACCCGTTCGTTGAAAATATATACAATACATCGAATTCTATAAGAGATCACAAGCGCTCCTAACGGAAACGCTCTGAATTATGAGTAGGTTGGCCTTTCATCGACATCTGGTATGTGCTGACATCTACCGGTCGGGCAGATACTCTTTAAAGTAAGACGGTTGGTTGTCACTAGTTTATGATTTAACGAGCTTTTGCTATTTATCGAAATATAAGCCACGACGATTGTACATAGTTATAGATAACTTATGATACTATTTAAAAATAACCGTTAAAATTATATTAACCTCTTAATTACGCATAGTTCGTTTGGTCACTGTAGAGAAGTGTCTGAATGAAGACAAACAAACGTTTTTTTTAGTTTTAAACATTTATGCAAGTCTAAATTGATCTAATATTACAAAAAACATTCATATATGTATATATACAGTGAAATGTCTGCATAGATCCCTCTTGATGAGTCTGCAAGTAAAAAAAAAAAAGGATTGTAGGAGCATACTAGATCTCATATATAGAAATATATAGATCTTACATAGATCTAAAATTTACTTACCTAGGCTACACCTCGTGCTTCAAGTATTTGTAATTTTCTTAAAGACGGTACAATGGGATAGATGCTTATGACCGACCGTCCTCTGGTAGCGAATCTAAGGAAGTCTGTCTCTCTCTGTACAGGGGCCCATCCCGCAACGCGCTCTGTCCTCAGAAAGTAGCAGCGGACAGGCCCTCCATCATGAAGGGGATCGAGATGCTTGTCTGTTAATTTTAGACAATGTTCTAAAAGCTGAGCTCTTGTTGGATTAGGATTAAACTGCGATTTTTCCGTGGAGCGACTGTATCCTAGCATGTGATTTTGCTTAATATGTTTAAAAGCCGTAAACGTAATTTCGGTGATAGGTATAAATTCCATGTTTGTTCAGAGTGATTTAAAAAAAAAATATCGATATAACTGATTTGTTGATTTGACAATGTCAACGATCCTAATGGCTGTTGAAAGTAGCTAAAAAAAGTGCAACTTAAATTTAAGGGGGTTTCTCCCGCAACCCCCGTTTGATTGGTGGCATAATGCAGAAAAGTGTGAATTTAGCCAGAGGCATGAGACAATGGTCAGTATTACGGTTTACTGGTCAGTTTTAGTTAAACTACAGACGAAAACAGAATCTACTGAAAATGGCTACTACGTTACTGAATGCTGATGAGCTACCCTGCCACATCTGTTATCAGATATCTGGATCTCGACACAATTGAAGAGATTAGGTAAGAATTATTAATTGTTTTGTAGGGTCATAACTTGATGATTTTGAAACTGATTGTTTCATGTCACAGAGATATTCATATTTGACCCTAGAGGTTCACCTTTGCATTCTGCTATGTGTTAATATATTTAATCTCTATTATATTATTATATATATTTATATACATTACATTATAATCATTGCTTGCGCTATATTATATTTATAGACATTAAGCTCGTTTTTATGAGATTCTTAGACATTAATATATGGTAAAATCTACCTTTGTCTTTGCTCGGTAGATTGAAATTATAAATATTAAAATCCTTACCCTATGCTGTACATGCGTTAGCTGACATGAATGTCTTAACTTAAATATATATATATATATATATTATTAGATACACCCCTATGCATTATGACCATTTACGTCATATTTATTGTAAGGTAATTGGAAGCGAAGTAGTTAGGGTGATTGGATGCACGCCAGGTTATGACATGAATTAAGCAAATAATTAAATACCTAATGTAAATTTATTGTAATTAGGGGTGGGGGTGTTGACATAATGAGTGGCTGACTTTCAAAACAATTAAGAGCTCTATGTAAATTATGGTTGTTCAGCTTATAAGTTTTTATTCCAGATTTTTCACTCTTCATGAGATGGAGGTTGTTGACCATCTGTCAGCAATGAATGTAGCTCTGAAGGTGGTTTTCCGCTCAGGGCGAGTTGTGACCTTCCCCCGGGTCTCTTCAGCTTCGACCTCGGAGGATGATCTGCCATCTGTCACTTCGGCGACAATCAAGATGTCAGACGCCCCTGATACATCAACGGATAAGCTAGCAGTCACCACCGATACGACACTGGACAAAATGTCAGTCACCTCCGCTACGACGATGGATAAGATGTCACCACCCGTCGACACAACCACCGAAATACCGTCAGTCAAGACAACAGTTAAGATGTCCAGAAGAGGCCCTTCTTTCTGGAAGCTGATTATACCGGCGACCATCGGCTCAACCGTAACTGTCTTAGTTGCAGTTATTATATGCATTAAGGGTACGCTATAGCAATATTTTTTTTTTTATCTGTGTTAGTTGCATATATTATTATATGCATTTAGGATACGTTATATCAATATAATATTTACATATACGTATTTTTTTTATCTGTACTTATTTACGTAGTATCAACATTATATTTTTTTATTTGTAGTGATCTTGAAGAGAGTTCGTCACGGCGAAATAATTGAGCGGGGTATCCGTGACAGGGAGGGTATAGAGCTGGATCAGAGGCTGTTTGAACCCGCTATCATCCCTCATGACGAGGACGATGAAGAAGGTAAAATAGTTTATTATTGCCCCGTTAACATTTTTTTATTACAGGTATGCTCATTGATCTGTTAATATATATATATATATATATATATTTTTTATTACAGTCGTGTTCAACATGCGCCAAGAGAACTGGGATACTTCAAGCCAGGGCAGTGATAGTAGCGGTAAGTAACTTGTTGGTATGAGTCGAATTTGAAAAATATATATATATGTCAACAAACTCTTGTCTACTTGACATGACATTTTCAGATGCTTCTATTCCAGATGTGCGTCAGAGACGCAGGGCTTTCCTGGATGCCAAGGAAAAAATAAAGAAGTGTTTCTAGGTAAGCATTTTTATTTTAATATATATATATATATAATATACAAAATATATAAATGTGCGTAAAATCTGTCTGTAAAAATATTAAGTACTGATATTTATTTTGCAGATCCCACCCCACCTCTACCCCTGATGTTTGAACTTTTTGTAGATTTTTTCATTTATATATATATATATAGACAATGCTAAAACTTTTTGTAGATTTTTTGTGTAAATGTATTTTTTTTTTTTTGTATGTTTTTTATGCTTAATAAATTTTCTGGTAAGATATGAAGGACTTGTTTTGATTTTATAGAAATCTAATAGTAAAAAACAGAGACATATATATCGGAGGTGAAATATTTTATTTCCGTAGTACATCAAGGATGACGTAGAAATGAGAGCAGTCTATCTTCTGTAACATGCAGAATTTCCATTAATGGTTTCAAAACTCTGTAAATAAGGTCTTGTTGGTTAGCGATTATGTCTACATTAACTCTACTCGTGACGTCCTCGAGGTATAGTCCTGCAAATTCTGCTGACTTAATTATTTGATCGATTTGTAAAAGACTGTAGACGCTCAGGGTTTGTCCTTGAGAATTGATGATGCGTATATCCCTTGTTTTGCATGAAAAACATGATACCTGCTTAACAGGGTTGTCGTCAAGATCAAGTACTGCGTAAGTGATGTCTTGAATGGCGTTCCCCTGAAAACAGTGGTAGCAGACCTTCATTCGTTTATTATTCTTTGCAAAGCAGCAGGAGTATGCATATTTCGCTGTTAGTACGGTGCAGATCTGGCATTTTCTTGGTCTTCTCATTTCGGCGAGGAGTTGATCAGACAGAGTCAGTAGGAAGAACATAATTCTACTGATAGAGTCTGGGGGGATCTGCTTATATACATAGGTGTTATGTAATAACAGTGTATTTTTAGATTTTAATCAGTGAGCATATCCTAGAGGTATATAGCTGGCCATTGTTGAATTATGATATGTGCTGAAGTGGAACTCTCTCTATTTGTGGCATTGTGATAGAGTTTCAATAGAAATAAATAACTCAATATATACCCCTGTGGCATTTTTTATAACTTTGTAGTTTTGCAGACTGTAAAATTAAATTTTTGTTCTTTTTATGACAATGGTGTTTGTGACTTGAGGGCGTGCACTGATGCGAAACTACATCCTTTGTGTAATTATGAGTCATCCAGTGAATCTGGTTTGCACTGGTATTGCCAAAAAAATAAATAGTTAACAATGATATGTAATGAATATAATTAGCTCATGAATATTAATATCTCCTGAATATTAATTAGCCACCCCCTCATTTGTCACTAACAAATTTATAGTGAAAATAATTATGGTCACTAATGATGTTAGCATTAAAGAAAATAATTATGTTATGCAACAATTTAAATTATCACCAAAGAAAATATTATGATCACTAACTATGTTATGCAACAATTTAAATTATCACTAAAGAAAATAATTATGATCACTAACTATGTTATGTAATTATGAATATTAATTAGCTCATGAATACTAATTAGCTCATGAATACTAATTAGCTCATGAATACTAATTAGTGATGAATATTAATATATCATGAATATTAATTAGCCACACCCCTTTGTCACTAACAAATTCATAGTGAGAATAATTATGTCACTAATGATGTTATGTAACAATTTTAGTTAGCACTAGAGAAAATAATTATGATCACTAACGATGTTATGCAACAATTTTAATTATCACAAAAGAAAATGTTTTCAATCATTAACGAGTTATGTAACAAGTTAATTATAATGATGTTATGTAATTATGAATATTAATTAGCTCATGAATACTAATTAGCTCATGAATACTAATTAGCTCATGAATACTAATTATGAATACTAATTAGCCACGCCCCCTTTGGCCACGCCCCTTTTTGGGCACTGAAAGTGAGTGTCCTACGCCACTATATACAGTAGTACAGTATGATGGCTACAGCCTCATTGAGACTAGTGTTTGTGCCTTATATACTAAATTTTTACTCAGAATTTGACACCTTTTCCTGAACAATTCAGTCTTCATTTGACGAAAATCGGACCAATATTAGAAGAGCAGCAGCCTTTCAAAGTATATGAATGCATCCACCTCCCTGCCTACGCTGCCTACGCTGCCTACGCTTGCTGCTTTGACCCATATATTGGTCTAGCAACCCTTTCCCTGCCTGTGCTGCCTGTGCTTCCTACGCTGCTGCTGTGTTGACCTATATATTGTCAAAATTCAGAACATTCGTTCGCTTATAGATACCTGGGCTGTCATAGAACATAGTCTGATAGTTCTATAATTGATAAAGGCCTAGGCCCAGGTATAAAAACATTAAATAATAAAATCTGTCTAACATTAAAAATGGTACAATGGACCCGACTTTAAGACCACCTCTCTATTAAGACAACTGAAGGTGGGACCTGACCATTGTATTATTTATTCCACTATTGAAAACTTAAAAATATTAATACTAATACCACTAGATTTGTGCCCCATGGACCGGTTTTCACACGGATAGCTCTGAAATTGGTATTTAAACTGCCTGCAGCCCACTGTCCATCATTCTGCTTTGAACTACCATACTGCAATGGTGTTGCTCCTACTACAGAAGAATTGGATATGTCTTTATCACACCACGACAGGATGGAATTGGATGTACAGTTCCTGGACATGCAAGTCCAGCTACTTGCTGCTGCAAAGGATATACTTCTGCAAGAAGAACAGAAACTGCAAGACGATGCAGAGAGGGCCACAACAACAAGTGATGAAGATGACTTATTACAAAATGCTGGTGCTGCACGAAGAAGAAGAAGGTGAATGTGGGTGCGACTTTGGCTTCTATGGGCAGTATGAAAAACTGATGGCTGAATTGACTGCAGAAGATGTGGGTGGCTTCAAGAATTTCATGAGGATGGAGCCTGACTTATTTCATGAAGTTCTTGCCAGAGTGGGACCTAGGATTACAAAGCAGGATACCTTTTGGAGGAGGGCCCTTGAACTAGGATTGAAACTGGCTATTACCTTGCGCTACCTGGGTACGAGCAACAGTTACATGTCTCTGCAGTATGGATTTAGGGTAGCCTTCAATACCATTTGTATCCTTGTTATCGAAGTCTGCCAGGCCATCATAGACGAGTACTCAGCAGAAGTGATGCCTTGTCCTGTAACCCCAGAAGCCTGGAAAGAAGTTGCCAATGGATTCTACAACATATGGAACTTCCCCCACTGTGTCAGCGCCATTGATGGGAAGCACGTTGCCATCAGATGTCCAAGGAAGTCTGGATCCCTTTTCTACAACTACAAGGGATTTTTTTCTATTGTCCTACTGGCTGTAGTTGATGCTGAATACAAGTTCCTCTATGTTGACATTGATGCCAGTGGATCAGGCTCAGATGCTGGAGTGTTTAGTCAGACAGAATTGAAGGAAGCGCTAGAAAGTGGGAACATTGGATTACCTGAACCAGATAACTGCAGACTTGGATGATGAAGCCTCTGCCTCACAGGAACATGACCATGGAAGACCGAATCTTCAACTACAGACTTTCTAGAGCTAGACGGGTGGTAGAGAATGCCTTTGGACTTTTGGCTGCTAGGTTCAGGTGTCTCCTCACAACAATGCCTCAAAGTGCTGACAGAGTGTGCACCATAACTCTTGCTTGCTGTGTGTCACACAACCTACTGAGGCTGAAGTATCCAACTGCTGAAGTGAATGCTGTGGACCAGGAAAATGCAGACACCCATGAGATCATCCCAGGTGCATGAAGGGAGAATGCCAATCAATTAGACATGGGAGATGTGTACAGAGGCAATACCAACAGAGCAGCCAAGGAAATGCGGCAATACATGGTCAAGTACGTCAACTCAGAAGCTGGGAGTGTACCATGGTAACAAGACAAGATTTGAAAACAACACAAATGATGTAAGTTTTAACATTTAATTCTTACGAAACTTCAGACATCTGCAGCACACAAGTGCAAAATATACACAGCATTTAATTATTGTCATGCAAACGTATGAAATGCAGTTTACATGTAAAACAAAAATAATAATACAATGATCCCTAACTTTAAATGTAAAAACTTGTTTTTAATAAAAGTTCATTGTTCTTTTGCAGGTGAAAATTACTCCGTTGTGGTAGTTGGAGGCGTGGGCACCGAAAAGGAGGAGTTATGGTCATCACCACCAACCATCCCCCCACACTAGTGTTCAGCTAGTAGCTGGTCAGCGACACATCCTGAGGCGTGCTACAATCAAGTGGTGAAAGGGAAGGATGACTGTGCGTAGGACCTGCAGTCAACCATGCCTGACTTATGATCGTCGAAGATGATGCAGTCGCAGGAGTGGGGATCGGTGCAGGCACCGGTTGAAGGGGCAGACGACATGTGCGCCTGGGGTGAAGTGCCGGACGCAGGAGCGAACATCTGCGCAGCAGGGCTGGAAGAATGAGCAAACATCTGGGCAGCAGGGCTGGAACAATGAGCAAATATCTGCACAGCAGGGCTGGAAGAATGAGCGAACATCTGCGAAGAAGGGCTGGACGAACTGACTGTAGTACCAGGAGCAGGGAGAACGAACTGCTGCTGATGAGAGGCAGGAGGCACAAACGGATGATACTGCTGTTGCAGTTGCTGTTGCTCCTGCAACTGGTGCTTGCGACGATACGCCTGCTTGAACTGCATGAGGTGCTGCAACGCTTGGGCCTGGTAATCCGACCAAGTGTCCGTGTCCATCTGCATGACCTCGTGGTATATCATGTCTTTGAAAAACCTCTTCGACAAGCTGGCTGAGTCATTTGGCATCATCTTGGTCTGCATATCCCGCTGGAGATCGGTGGCTTTTTCAATTAGCTGGAAATAGGAAAGAACAAAACATTAGAGTAAGTCACATGGCAACTGCAACAGCATGTGCATTATTGACAATGTAATGAAAAAGACACATCACCATACAGTGAACACTGGAAGGGCCAAGAAACAACTACCACTTTCTACTATGGAAAAGCTACAACTTTAAAATGCAAGATTACAATTACATTATCCTGATTATCATGACAACTGAAGCAGTATACTTACTTGAGTGACAGCTTGTGTATTTTATTCACCTCCATTATCTGCAAGGGTGGATGCATCACAGTCCTGCTGATGATGACGAGGCTCGTGATGACGTCTGGACGTCTTCTTGCTTGGAGGAGGGGCCACCTCCTTGCTCCTACTGCTGCCCTTGTAAGGCCCACCCTTGGACCTGCTGGTATCCGAATCCTTGCCATCATCCGATGTATCCACAATGACCTCAGCTTCAGTAGTGTCATCATCCTCAGTGGTACCTCTGTTGCTGGTGGACCCGCTTTTGGCCGATAAGCTGTGGGAAAGCTGACCACCTTTCTTCCTTTTCCCAGCATGAACCCTCTTGATATGCCATTCCAGATAGCCAAAATTTTCCATGATCCAGTTGTCCTGGTCTGTGAGGATTCTGGTCGCCCCGCGGTTGGATCAGTAAGCTTCCCCACTGATGTCCGCATGGAGTCGATCCACGTCTTCAGCTGCTGGGCTGTACAAGACAGCTCCTTCGCCTTCCGGTCGATTATTCTGGATTTTATGTCAATCCGCTTGTTCTCTGCAAGACGTCGGTTGTACAGCATCTCCTGCCCACGGTACCAGTCAGCAACATCTTGTTCCTGCTCTTCTGTCAGGTTCAGGGGTTCCTTCTTGTGCCTCTTTGCTTTTGGTGAAGGTGGCAGTAGAGCTGCAGCAGCAGTTACTGCAGCTTCAGCAGGTACTTCATCAGCAGCAGGTACATCTGGCCCAGGTGAATCCGGCATGACTTGCGGAGTTTGTGGTCTTGAAACCGTAGAGGTATTACTTGCTGCATCTTCTTCAACAGCAGGTGCAGGTTCCTCTTGCACAACAGTCTTCTTGTTAGGACCAATCCCTTTTCCTCTCCTAGGTGGCATGGTGGTTATTCAAAGCAACGGCAGTATTAGCAAGGCTTTGGTAGAGTTCAGCAATCCATAAGGTAATATCCAGAAGAAGTGGAGGATAATTAATAATTCGATGATCAACGGTGAACGACGTGAGACGGAATGATGCTTCTCTCAAGACAGCGGTGCTATTTATACTAAGCCATCCGTACTCACTGTGTGACAGTCTATCTGACACCGTGTTGAAACCTTGTTCACTCCGGCCTCTCCTTATTGACCTCGTGTGACACCGTGTACATAACGAAGAGTTCAAATGACATGTAACCCGCTCTCCTTGTTCACTCCATGTTGACTCCGTGTTGCCCCGTGTCACTCGTGTTGAACCGTGTTGGTCCTTGTACTCTCCGGCGTGAAAGTTTCACACCTGCCCGGTTGACACCAGACTTAGCCGGAGATCACACGAAGTATTCCGGAGTCAATACGGAGATTCCCGGAGATCGGCGGAGTCTACTGGGAGTCTACACGGATCAACACGGATAGACACGGATTAAATTAATCCGGTACCTCCGGCATGAAAAATTGAACCTGTTTAATTTTTTCCCTGGAGTCCCACGGTGGTACCGGATCTACCTGGGCAATGTCAGAAATGAACATGAGATCTACACGGCATTACCCGGAGTATGCCGGAGTTGTCCTCCGGGACGCTCGGGTGTCTCATCCAGCAATGTGTGAAGGGGCCTTTACTGTTGTTTAAAACTGAAGAGTTCAGGTTTTGCATCATGGAATTGTAATTACACAGAACTTTGGTGACGTATTGTAATTTTACTATTGTTTTATCTTGTAATATCAAGTTTCTGTATCTTATTATTTTTGCTTGATAACAGGGCCATATTGCAAAGCAGTGTATTTTCCAACTGAATATGTTTACCCTGTTTTTAAATATATTTTATAAATAAATAACTGTTAAGTAGGTGATCAGCTATTTAGAAGGTAGTTGATTCACTACTCATGTAGTGTCTGCACTGAAATATCAATTATACACATCATTGAACTTTTTCAATAATTTGATTTCTAACTTTTTTAATTATTTGATTTCTAACTTTAAAGAAAATATACCTTCCAAAATAAAAGGTAACGATTATGCTATTAAGTGATTAAATATATGAATACTGACTTATTAATGGAAATAAAGAGAAACAATTACTTTCAAGAATATTTTCGAAATGAAACTGATTTGGGGTCATACCATGCCTATTTCAACATATGTTTTTTGTATACTGCGCAGTATAGTATTTTTGCCTTGAAAGTTCATAGAAACGAAGTCCGACAAGTTCTTTCCAAGTGAGTTCTGTTACTCCCACAAGTTCCATTGCAGCCATGATTATAGTGACAAATTGTGTTAATTTACTTCTATTATGGTCGTAAATCAGTTACCTAATTTCCTTAAAGGCAACAAGTTCCAGCCACAGCTTGTGAAGGAAAAAAAAAGAAAGAAAAATGAAGGAGCCTAACTGGGGTAATTTGTCTGGACATATGTGGCCATATCAAAGTAGATTACGGTTTTCTTTTCTAAAGTGCAATTTTTTTTTCAGCCAAGTCCCTTGAGAAAAGTTTCTGAATAAGACCGCATAGACTTTTCAAGATGTTTGGTGTAAAGAGTGGAGGGGGGGGGGGGGGTCAAAGAGCAGTAGCGGATCCAGGTTTAAAAGCCCTCCCCCCTTCCTTGGCCTATTACATTTTAATTAAAAAATGCAGTTTTGTCCCTGCAATATATTTTAACTTGGCAAACCTTCATCCCCCCCCCCCCCCCCGGCGGGGGCCTAGCTCCGAGGTAGTGCTCTGGGCTTCCAATCGCTGGGTCCCGGGTTCGATTCTCGGTCGAGCCTAAGTTGGATGGCTGTTTCATCCTTTGTCTCATTGCCATGGTCACTGCCTGTCCTAATTAGCCCAACTGGTGCAGGACGTAAAGCCCTAATCACCCACCCAACATCCCCCCCCCCCTCAAATGTTTTCTGGATCTGCCCCTAACAAGGTTGAGGAGAAGGAAGAAAAGGAGGAGGAGGAGGAGGAGGAGGAGGAGGAGGAGGAGGAGGAGGAGGAGGAGGAGGAGGAAGGAGTAAGATGATGAAGTTGAGGAGGAAGACGAGGAGGAGGGTAAGATGAGAAATGACACACTAAAAATGAAGGGAGGAGCAGTGGAATAGAGAAGGAGGCGATTAAAGGGGAACAAAATCAGAGAATGAGAAAAGGGGACACTAGTGGAAATGGAGGAGAAAACCAATAGAGGTAGAGTTGGAGGGATTGATCAAGATAGAGGTGGAGGAGGTTGACCATGGAAGTAGGGGAAGGAGAAAAATGAAGTTAATGTGGTGAAGATTTATGTAGGTGGAAGACGAGGTGCAGAATAAGAGGAGGAGAAGGAGGAGGAGGAGGAGGAGGAGGAGGAGGAGGAGGAGGAGGAGGAGGAGGAGGAGGAGGAAGAGAAGGAGGAGGAGAAGGAGGAGGAGGAGAAGGAGGAGGAGAAGGAGGAGGAGGAGAAGGAGGAGGAGGAGGAGAAGGAGAAGAAGGAAGAGGAGGAGGAGGAGAAGATGGAGGAGAAGAAGGAGGAGGATAATGAGGACAAAAAAAAAGAGAAAATAGATAAAAACAAAGGAGGAGGAATGCCAGAGAAGTGAATGCTTCATAACGAAAACATAGAAGAGGTATTTATGAATCTACTGATACTGTAGCCCATAGTGCAGTGCTATCTCACCCTTGATATCAATAATTACCAAAGAATAATGCATCATGTTCATTGACTTTGTAACAAAATCTAATGACCAAAGTTCCTAAGTCCTTAAGAGTGCAGGTGTACTGTACAAATTCCTAAATCCCTGAGGTGTTCTGGCTCAGCGGCTTATGTTTGGCTGCACACTCCTGAACCTGATAGAAACCTTGGCCTTAACATTAGACTATTACAATAAAACAACATTAACTATGTATGTTAGATGAATTTCAGCTTGTTATGTTAAGTCCAAACATCAGATAACCTAACCTACACGATGTTACACGAATGCAATATTTACGTTAAGTGTTTATAGGGCAGGCAGTAACAACTAGCAATTCAGTCAGGTCAAGATAACAGTCAGCAGTGTGTTCATTCCATGATTGGTCAAGTCATCAGCTCCCTTGGTCCAACAACAGCTGGTCTTCTGTTCAACTGAACTGTCAGCTTTACCTGTGTCAGCCAGTGACTCAGCAGTCATACGCATAAAGTCTGGGCTTTGGTGGACCTTTGGTGGACCTTTGGTGAACATTGGTGGACTTTTGGGGGACTTCGGTGGACTTTCGTTGTTCTTAGTATTATTGAGAACTTTGGTGCACCAGTTCTGTATGATGTAATAATTTACAATATTGTACAGTCATTATATAAATTCACTTTAAGTTTAGCTTTGTGTGGATCTGGTCGTATTCATATATAATATGCTTTTTTGGGGAGCAATTGGCCTAATGAAATCGTGTACTCACTGGTGATGTTCTTATTAGGCCTAAAACTTAAAATTACTAGGCTCTTGTCTGAATAATATCTACACATACAATTAATAAGGTTCATTCCATTTTTTGTGTGGATCTGGTCTTATTCATATATAATATTAACACAAATCAAAAGAGCCATTTTATAGCCTTATAGCCTTATCTTTGCAATGTCTTCCAGAGGAAACGAAGCCTCACATGCTCATCATTTTCCAAATATACCCAGACTTCTGCTCGTGTGCTTTTTTTGGGGAGCAATTGGCCTCATGAAATCGTGTACTCACTGGTTGATGCTCTTATTAGGTAGGCCTAAAACTTTAAATTTCTAATAGATGCGTAGGCCCTAAATAGATGGACCAAAAAAAGCACCATGCACTTCAGGACGTAGCTAGACTGATCTATGTAATACGATTAATTGTATGATTAAAAAATAATTATTATCAAAAATGCATTTTACACATGTGTAGACATGATTCGGACAAGAGCCTATTTCTGAAGATTACAAAAAGTATTGGATCAGAAATAGATTCGCATATCATACAATTTAACAGTACCAATGCTCATATTCAAGCATCACATACGGTTAATAAGGTTCATTCCATTTTCACCTCCAGAGCCTTAATTAACACTGTAAAGCATCTTGTGTACCGTTGAGACGATATTTTTCAATTGCCCTGCAGATACAGCAATTTTTCAATATATTGTACATAGCTTACTATGTGTTTAGTGTTATTAGAGTTCTGTTCCAGAAATGAGAGTGTTGCGTCAGCCTGCCTGCCTGCCCGCCCGCTGGACAGACAAGGGTGATGACAATGACTCTTCTGATAGTTTAAAAAACTCCCAAGTTTGTAACATGATATGCTATGATAATTGCTGTAATGCCTATCCTATGAATAATATCACTCGAGTTCAATTGGTGCGATAATGTTTGTTTGCAATGTTGCAGAAATTTTGTTAAAACATTGCCGTAAATGTTTGGAATGTTGAAAGAACATAGTCTACAGATTGATGTTGCTTTAATGTTACATGGCAACGTTCTTGCTACTTCTGTGTACATCTGCTAGCTGGGATTTAACAATTATTGAGTGTAGAATGAAGTCAACCCAGTTGTCAGTCGTACACGTAATCTGGTAATGGAAGCAAAGTTTGCCTCATTCCTGGAGGGAGATAATAATGGCTGCCCCCTCGTGAGATTTACGTGAATCACTGAGATCTCATTCCAAGTCACGACCCATACGAGAATTTGCTTGGGAAGCATTATGGGATGAAGTCATATGATCAAATGAAACAAAATGCTGTATATGTGATTTTTTTAAATAGTTTATCAGCTATGGATAATATGTCAGATATACGATATAGTATACGTTTACAGATGTAATTTCAGCTCATAAAGCCACTATAGCTGCTAGAGATAAAAAAAATATTATGCTCCGTAGTTGGTCATAAATACACAATTACTGTTCTTTTAATTTAATAGCAGCTGGGTGGCCTAATGGTTCAGGCATCTGCTATTTTCACATTGGCCAGTTTTTCTGAAGGTTCCAGGTTCGAACCCCGACCTGGGCACTCATCATAAGCTATTCCCAGCTGGATGTTGATCACATGAGATGTCAAATTGAAGGTGCCTTGTATTTCATGTCTATGCTGAGGCAAGTAATAGACCCCACCCATGGCGTAAATGTGTAACATGGTGTTGACTCTAAGCAGCCTTATCATCTCATCATTACGCCTGCCTCTGGCAGCGGGTGATATTAGATGATTAAGCTTCAGACCCAGTAGCATTGACTCATTTAACATCGGTATTAAACTGAAGGAAATTGTTATTGTAAACATAGTCATTAATAGGGGGTGGATAGCCACTTTAGTCAGTCACCATAAACACATTTTTCAATGCCCCTGCCTTGCTGTTACTGTGTCTGAATCTGAGGGTCATCCATTCTACTTTTAACGTAAAGGAACGCCACCTGGCTGATAAATTATTCACTACTTCCTCCAATGTTATTCTCTTCCTTAATGGCTGGAAACCTCAGCTAGACACCTGATCTGCAAAGGGATGGTTTCTGACTTTTCTTTTAATTTCGTTGTTGAGAAGTTTCCAAATCATCAACATTTTTGTGATATCTCCTCTACTTCATGATTTTAAGATGATTAACGGTTAGGTGAAAAAGAACAGTATTCAGCGACAGTTTCCAAATACACCCACTAGTTTAGAAAAACTTCTAATACGGTTGTGTTTAAAGGTTATCATTTGGCACCCTAAAAAGCAACTACTCCAAGATAGTTAGATAGATAGATAGTAAGATAGATAGATCGATGGATGGTTGGATGGATGGACGTCTGTGTAGATGGATAGATAGATAGATAGATAGATAGATAGATAGATAGATAGATAGATAGATAGATAGACAGATAGATAGATTGATAGATGGGTAGATAGATAGATAGATGGATAGATAGATGGATGGATGGATGGGTAGATAGATAGGAAGATAGATGGATGGATGGGTAGATAGATAGATAGATGGATGGATAGATGGATGGATGGATGGGTAGATAGATAGGAAGATAGATGGATGGATGGGTAGATAGATTGATAGATAGATGGATGGGTGGATGGATAGATAGATGGATAGATAAATAGATAGACAGACAGACAGACAGATAGATAGATAGATAGATATATAGATGGATGGATGGATAGATTGATAGATTAATAGATTGATAGATTGATAGATAGATGGATAGATGGATATATAGATAGATAGATAGATTAGGGGAAAAAAATTACTTAAGGTATTCTATTACTAATTTTTGACAACTTTTTACTTATACAAACAATTTTGGCACTTGAAGTAATAATAGCTGCCAGTTTAACAAAATGTAAGTAAGAGCAATTGATAAAAAAACTCAGTAATTATCAGTAGGTAAATCTCAGTAATTTTATTGTTACAAACAATAAAATTTCCAGTAATTTTTTGTAGTAATGTTTTTGTAAATAAAAAGTGGTTGAGGTTATTATTTTTTTTACTCAGTAACATTTATTTAGGTGTGGCTGTCTTTGTCAGCCATAATAACATAGCATTGGGGCTCAACTCTCAAAGAAAACCACATGTTGTGGTTAACAACAGTTCCTTAGTACAATTGGAGAAGAAAGTCAAGGCCATTTTGGACAGAAAGAAGAATATTTAAACCACAAGAAAGGGACATTTAATAAGGCTTCCACTTGAAGCATGTTACCTTGTCATGATTATGCAAAGACATTTTGACACTTAATTTCCTAATTATAGAGCACTGATTAAGTGGGGATTATTGAGATTAACCAATCTTGAAAGAGAGTTCTACAGTGCATTGTAAAAAATAAATGGAAGTTTCACTGCAGTCATTTGCTGTGGTTTCAACTCAGTGTACGAGATGTTTTCACATCAGGGTGAGCCAATCAGAATCCTTCATTGTCATCCTGCATGTACAAATGTTGGACGGCTGGGGTGTGTTAGACAGCTGTAGTGTATGTTGTACAATGAGTGGAGAAAATAAGCAATAGTGGATGGTGTGTGGATGGCACTCGGAAAAATTATATTCCTCGTCCAATATAATTTTCCTCATCCCACAACTCTATGTGCTGCAGAGTATGTTGGATGGCTGCAGTATATGTTGGACGGATGGGGTGTATATTGGACGGCTGGGATGTATGATGGACAGCTGCAGTGTATGTTGTACAATGAGTTGAGAATATAAGCAACAGTGGATGGTGTGTCGTCCAACATAGAGTTTTTTGGGACTGAGAAAAACTATATTTGCCTCATCCAATATAATTTTCCTCACCCCACAAAACTCTATGTGCGGCAGAGTATGTTGGATGGCTGCAGTATATGCTGTGCAATGATTAGGAATATATGTAAGTAAGTAAGTAAGTCAGTAATTGAGTAGTAAAACTCGGTGAAATACAATAAACAATAATAATGAATTTTATATTAAATCGAACAAGTTTTACAGGCAGAACGAACATGACATATGTTTGAATCAAATAACTTACTCTGGATCCAAATAACTACGCGGATGAATGAGAATATTCACACAAGAATGAACACGTATTCCAGTATCTGTTTTCCTATGTGATACAATATACCTGGTTATATAAGATGTTTGTTAAATTGTTTTTTTAGGCAAACTTGAGAACGGGTATTAGACATTTCACAAAAACATTAGGTATATCACGTTGATTGCTTTTTTGTTGTTCTTTGTTTTTGCTTATTGTTTAAAAAAGGTTGGTTCGAGATAATTAAAGTTTCTGAAAGTGTGTTTTTTTAACGTTAGAGACAAGTGTGAATTGAATAAGATTCTCTACTGGAAATGTTAACTTTTCTCTATATTATTTTTCTGTTCTCCGTTAC